>CM035100.1:23709521-23960041 GCA_020205505.1 Panax japonicus
CGGTGCGGTACACTGAACACCAACCCAATATCTATTCAAAAAAGAAAGAATAGCAACTACGAAAACGACAAGCAACTACATCAACTGAGGGGAGATAGAATCGGTAGTCTCGTTCCTAGCGGTTCTAGCTCTTATTCCCTCTCATACGATTGAGGAAAGTGTTCTTTCTCTACGAAATTCTAAGTGAGGTCATAATAGTCCTTTCTTTCGAAGTCAACTTTCAGCATCGAATGAGAACTTCTCTAATTAGATCAATTTTGAAAAAGGATTGAAACATAGTTGAGGGGGAAACTCTTGCTTTCGAACGAACAGAGACAGAGACAAAGGCGAAGGCAGCAGTCTAGCTTTTTCCTTTTGTTTTCGTGTTTCTACTTTCTGTCAGCTATAACCAAGTTGCTATTTCGGGGTTAAGGAAGTGAGTTGTAAGTCGCGTAATCCCCCTGCCTCCCTTGCAGTCAAAACTCTCCTCTAATACTAATAGCAGAAAGCTTCCATGCCCTATTCTCTATTATGGAAAAGGAGCGAAAGCAAACTCGACCAACCCTTGATCCTAACCCTCGGAGCGAAGGCTAGCCTTTCCAGTTTCTCTCCTTGTGGGTGAAGCAGGGAACGGAACAAGCAATCAAGTCAGCCAGGTCGGGGTCATTTCCTACCTAGCCGAGTCAGGGAAAGGGCAATCTCGCAAGCTTCAGCTTTCCAGTATAGTTCTTCGCTCGAATGTCGTTCCCAGGGCCTTCTTCCATAGGTATGATCCCCTCCTTCCAATCCAAAAGAAGAGAGCTAGGCAGGTTATAGGTTCAGAATGAGAATCTTCGACAGCCTTCAGTTTAGCAATCAATTAGATCCCGACTGACTTAGCTTGAAGCATGGTTTGCAGTTTCGGGGCTCGATGCTAGTCTTGGGAACATTGAGACATCGACTTTCAAGCATCTCATAGTTTGTAATGCCATCAACAGTTCCAACATGGACAAGGACTGCTGAACATGGATAGAACAAGAGCAGAACTCCCATGTCTCTCTTTTCGAAAAGAAAGACAGAAACAAACCTATCTTCCTTAACCATAAAGCATGCCTTTTACACCAATTACTGGAACATGGATCCCCTTCGACACACGATGTTGTCTTCCATTTTGATTGATTAGCTTCTTCCTTCGCGCAAGTGTTTGGTTCGCCCCTTGTTGTGTTGCATTTTGTGATCCTCCGCTTCAGCCTGCATTTTTTGGATAGCCGGGATCCGATGTTGATTTCTGATTTCAATGTCAGCTCCAGGTTTTGGGTGGCCCATCTGGTTAGTTCAGCTATCACTGCTGGAAGCCCTTGCAGTTGTTCGGCTGCGTACTCCCCGTCCGCTTATCTCACACTCCCAAAGCATCTTTCTCTTTTCTTTTTCATTTTCCTTTCTCGCATCTTTCTTTCTATCCATAGGTTGACTTCGTGCAGACTAAAGAACGTGAAGAACGTAAGTGGTAAAACTCATAAACCAAACTTTTCATCTATTTTCTTGTAGAAATTTGATAGAGAAGTGAAAGTTAGTGGTTTATGTATACTCCAAAGTATAAGATTGTCTATTAGTGTGCTTAAAACATTAATAACCATGTATCAAGTAAAATCATAATCGAATGATTAAGAATGTGATGAAGAAAATGTGAAAACCTAGCACATATTGTTGATGGACAAGTTTAAAATCATCGTGTATAGGATTATGTGACATCCCCAAATCCTGGTACTTCATTTCCTCAAGATTTGGTGTTCACTTAATCAAAACATTCATTTCTAACTACCCAATCATAATTAAATTAAATAATAAAAACCTGCCCATACAGAATTAAACTTAAATAAAAATCTCCCAGATTATCTAACCTTTAATTACAATCATTCAAAAGCAAAAATTAAGTTATTACATCATTCAAAAGTCTGTAACAATAAAATAAAATTACAAGTCTTCATCACTTGTACATTTTTCCCTTTCCTTTGCTAGTAGTAGGTTCATTGACCTTCTCCACCTTAGCTGCAATAAGTATTTAATATACAAGAGTGAACAAATAAGGCTCACTAGAAAAAAGAATGAATAACTTTACAACATTACAACATTTTGCAGAAATAGGCTCAATAGAACTGAATGATAGGTTCTATTAACATTTTTAAACATACTACTGAGGGTCTAATGACCACGAATCATGTCCACAGTTATAAGTAATCTTTCAACTTTAACTTTAACAGTCATAAGACTATAAGGACTCCACGTACTTAGGGGGATCAACCCATCGTACAATGTATTGTGCACAACCATTTCAACGCTAAGTGTAAACCTCTAATAAAAGAGTTGTCCATCTCAGTATTTAGAATACAAGTTCGCACCAAAGTAAGTTTGGTTTGGATACATTACAGGGTAATTTAGAATTCAACGGTCATCAACTATGGATTAGTTAAATACAAAAGAAATAACTGTATGCTATGGAATAATCATAACTGAATCGATATTTGTAAACTAATATCATGCTTTAGGAATAATATAATAGCATAAACATTGAATAATCATAACATAATTTGCTTTGAACAATATTAAGTCAAAGTTATTGATAATTGGATACCAAGCATGCATAATGAATAGTAATTTGAACGATAAAGTTGTTCAACACTAGAATATTAAAATATAGCGACTTGCATGCTAAATAACAAGTTACATATAAAAGAAACTTGCTCAATACTAAATATACGATTTAGAATACTTGCATCCCTATGAACAATTAGATACAAGAGCTTTCTCAATAATAAACCATCTAGCTCTACGAAAGTGTAGAGTTAGCCACTTGTATAATTGAATTTGAAATAAAAACAATAATGTACTCAACGAAATTGAACTTGCGCAATGAAGTTTTAGAGTTAGAAAACTTGCATAAACAACTAACTCAATGAAAGTATGGAATTAGAAAACTTGCTCAAAAGAGTTCAAATATTCGCACAATTATAAAAGTAGAGTTAGAGAACTTGCCTTTAGCACAAGCTAACCTTTACCACTTGAATCTCAATACCCTATATATATGTCATCTTGACATAATTAGTCATAACAACCTTTTATATCTATATAAACAAATATATACATCATGTAGGTTAAATTACCAATTCACATAATCAAACTATGTTAATACTAGTTAACCCTTGATAACATGTTCATTCATAGCTTAATACTACAAAAAATCATCATCTAACATTCCTATTATTAACACATAACATTTATTTTCAAACTTTATGTAATAAACTAAAAATGTTAGAACATTCTGCTAACTCGCGCTGCGGCGTCACAATTTACACTGTGGTTGGTGCTGCGGCGCGGAGATGGCGCTGCGGCGCTAGTCACATTCCAACGATTGGCGCTGCGGCGTGGCGCCTATGCTGCGGCGTGAAAATTGTACTACTGGGCCACACTGCGGTGCCAAAGTCCAGAACTCGGCGACCAAGCTCGGCAACAGCATGAACAAAAAGCCTAATTGGCCTACAAGCTCTAATCTAACAAACTAACTACATGTAATATATGCATAGACTTTCTGTAAACATATTGTAAAGACTCTAGCATGATTATACACATATTAAAACACAATTATCAACTTTACAACACTCAATTTTACTGCTTTTGGCAATAACTCCATTTTTGAGATTTATAATGAAAATCAACACTGTGATTTTGTTTTTCAATTAAAACAGTAAATTCAAAATACCATGGTTATGATTATACATACTCTATCAAATTTAATAGTCAATTTATATATATTAACAATTAATCAAACCTTAATTTCATTTTAAACTAATCCATACTCATATATTTTCATATAAACACTGTAATATGGTTTTCTTCATAAATTTCATACATACATGACTTAATTTCTCTATAATCACATATAAACTCATGAAACAACCTTTTACAAGCAATAATCATACTAAACTATATACATATCAACAATTCATCTTTTACAATTATTTTACATAGACTTTTTGGGAAGAGGAAAGCTAAACTTTTAAAGAAAAAGATTGAGCTCCTACATTTGATTAAGAAGATGATATCCTAGAGTTAGAAGAAGATGGTTATTCTTTTGATTATCAAGCTTTTTTTCCCCCAATTTCTTTCTCAATTTCTCTAGCCTTCCTTCTTCTCTTCTTTTCTCTATATAAACTCTTCAACCGAGTCTTTTTCTCTCTTCTAACATACGTACTAACAATATAACGTATATAGTAATAATATATATTAATGATATAATATAAATATAGATATAACTTATATCAGTTATGTTCTATTTGAAAATCAAAAGCTATAAGGCTTGTTTGGCTAACCACTACAATATAATCAATTAATCCTTATGCCTTGTTTGGAAAAACACAATTAGAATAAAGACTTAATAGACATTAGGCTTTGTTTGGTAAAACTGAATTAAACTCCTTTAATTTATTTTAAAAACTCCTTTATAGCAAGGTTATTCGTCACACTTCCAATAATTTAAATAATTAATTAATTTAAATATTAATCTATTAAATTACTTTAACACATAAATCATTATTACATAATTATAATTTCCTTTATAATTATAATTTTATTCAACCAACTAACACTTTATTTTAATCACATATTCCAATTAAAATATTATAATTCATTTAATCATTATTAGCTCTCTAACTTAATTATTAAATTAAATTGATATATAATCTCATAATAATTAATTTTCTTAACTCCTTAATTATTTATACAACAAATAATTAACTAAACCACATCAACTCAAATTGAACAATTATTTATTCAAAAATAAACATATCCATTAAATACTTATATAAATCAATAAATATTTAATATTATAATTTAAAATTCTGGAATGTTACATCATTCCCTCCTTACAAGGATTCTGTCATCAGAATCACAACTCAAACAAATCATTCGTTACATTCTTCCTTACATACAAAAATTTTGTCCCAAGAATCGAAGGCACATATTAAACAAATAACTCAGGATACTCTTTCAACATTTTCTCTTCGAGGTCCCATGTAGCTTCTTCAGCGTTGTGGTTCCTCCATATCACCTTCACAGAAGGTATAACTTTATTCCTGAGCACCTGTTCTTTCCTGTCAACTATTTGAATAGGAATCTCTTCATAAGACAAATCTTTCTCTAACTGCAACGGTTCGTACTCGATCACGTGTTTGTAGTTGGGTTTATATGGTCGTAAAATCGAAATGTGAAACACATTGTGAATGTTTTTTAACTCTGGAGGTAGGCTACCTCATAAGCCACTTCTCCCACTCTTCACAGCACTTCAAAGGGTCCAATAAACCTCAGGCTTAGCTTTCCCTTTTTACCAAAAATGAATTTTCCCCTTTCAAGGAGAAACTTTTAGGAATACATATCTTCCTACGTCAAATGCATGATCTTGCCTGTGTTGATCAGAATACTTCTTATGTCTGTCTTGAGCTGCTACCAATCTTGTCCCGATGAGTTTAACAATGTCAACAGTTTGTTGCACTAGTTCCGGTCCTAGCAGTTGACGTTCACCGACTTCATCCCAGCACAGTGGAGTTCTGCACTTTCTGTCGTACAATGCCTCGTAAGGTGGCATGCCGATCTCGCGTGGTAACTGTTGTTGTAAGAAAATTCCACCAACGGTAAATGTTCTTCTCAGCTTCCTTTAAAGTCCATGACACATGCTCTTAGCATATCTTTCAATGTCTGAATTATTCATTCGCTTTGGCCATATGTTTGTGGATGATAAGCCGTACTTATTCGCAACTGTGTCCCCATGCATTCTTGTTGTCTCTTCCAGAAATTTGACGTGCGCGGATCTCTATCAGACACAATTGATACTGGCACTTCGTGCCTCAAAACGATCTCTTTAATGTACAATATTGCCAACTGATCAAGATTGAATCTAATCTTTATTGGTAGAAAGTGCGCCGATTTCGTCAGTCTGTCCACTATCACCCAAATCGCATTGCATCCTCTCTGAGTAGTTGGAAGACCCACCACAACATCCATCATGATGTGTTCCCACTTCCATTCTAGTATTTCCAATGGTTGAAGTAATCTGATGGGTCTTTGATGTTTGGCTTTTACTCTTTGACATGTCAAGCATTTTGCTATGCATTCTGTAACGTCCCTTTTCATATTCGGCCACCAAAAATGTTGGCGCAAATCTTGATACATTTTCGTGCTTCCTGGATGAATTGAATATCTTGAGCTATGAGCTTCGGTCAAAATTTCTTCTTTCAGCTCTGGTGTTGCTGGAACCCAGATTCTTTCCTCAACCGTAGTAGTCCTTCGGTATCGATCTTGTATTTTAAATCACTACCCTCAATCAGATTCTCTTTAATTTTCCCACTCTCTTCATCTTCATTTTGTCCACTAAAGTTGGACCAGCTTCTATCTAGAATAGTTGTTCGTCAAATTCTTTTGGAAATTTGATTTCAAACTCTAGTTTTGTCATTGCTGAAATGAGCTCCTCCTGAGTTGTTATCAGCATCAACTTTTTCCTGATCTTTCCTACTTAAAGCATCTAAAACCATATTCGCTTTTCCCGGATGATAAAAGATCTCACAATCGTAATCTTTTATAATTTCCATCCACCTTCTTTGACACATGTTCAAATCCTTCCGAGTGAAAATATACTTTAAACTTTAGTGGTCTGTGTAGATCTCACATTTCTCTCTATAAAGATAGTGTCTCCATATCTTCAGAGAAAATAAAACTACAACCAATTCCAAATCATGAGTCGGATACCCTTTCTCATAATCCTTCAGTTGTCTTGATGCATACGCAATAACTTTGTCGTTCTGCATAAGAACACAACCCAACCATTTGTGTGAGGCATCACTATAAACTACAAAATTTCTTGTATTATCTGGTAATGTCAACACAGGTGCCACACGTAGATTCTTCTTCAAATCTTAGAAACTCTCTTCACATTTCTCCGTCCAAACGAATTTTACAGCTTTCCTTGTCAAATTTGTTAGCGGAGTGGCTATCTTAGAAAAATCTTGAATAAATCTTCTATAATAACCAGTCAGTCCTAAGAAAATCTTCACCTCCGAAGGTGTCCTTGGTTGTTCCCAATTGATTACACCTTCCACTTTTGATGGATCCACTGAAATCCCATCCTTGTCAATAACATGACCCAAAAATTGTACACGGTCGAGCCAAAATTCGCACTTAGAGAATTTCGCGTACAACTTTTCCTTTCTTAGTGTCTCCAATGTCAAACGTAAATGTTCCACGTGTTCTTCATGAGTTTAGGAATACACCAGAATGTCATCAATAAATACCACTACAAACTTGTCTAAGAATGGTTTAAACACCCTGTTCATCAAATCCATGAATGCAGCATGGGCATTAGTTAAACCAAAAGACATCACCAGAAACTCGTAATGTCCATACCTAGTTCTGAATGTCGTTCTAGGTATATCCTCCTTTCTGACCTTCAATTGGTGATACTCACTTCTCAAATCAATTTTCAAGAAATATTTAGCACCTTTCAACTAATCAAACAAGTCATCTATTCTAGGCAACGGATACATGTTCTTAATATTGTAATATCCGAGTTTTATTTTTATTTTTTTTAAAATATTTTTTTTATGTAATTTAAGATTTGTTAATAAATGAATTTATATGAAACTTTTGGGTGATTTCATTTATTAGAAGTATGTGTGTGGTACATATATGTGTTATTTCAAGATATGTGATGAGATGTATTTAAATGGTTGGTTTAGTTTTATTTAACTATTTAAATAAAATTAAGTAGGGAATTATTCTATTTTATTACGTGGGATGGTATTAATTCATGAGCTGGAGTTAGGAGCAGAATTTAGAGATGCGGACTTTGTATTCGAGTCCAGAACATCAAAATTAGTCAGGATAGACTATAATCACGAAAAAGTGTCACAGTTGACTTTTTGGTCAAAGTCAACCTGTTGACTTTTTCGAGCAAAAAATCAACTACGAATTTCAGAGATGAATTTGAATAAACGAATAGTCCCATGACATCCGGAATGTCGACTTTAGTAGGAATCAATATATGGTTCGAAAAGTTTGGTTCCGAAGGATAAAATAGTCAAATAGCTTATTAATTGATTAAAATAATATATGTATTTTTTTTAATAATAGAAATTAGCTGAACTGATGGACCCATGAGACTATTAAATTGGGACAAGGGAGGGAGTATACGTATATTACATAATAGCTAAGGTGGAAGTAATTTATTTTATTCCTTAAAATCAAAATTCTTTTTGTTTTTCTAACTCCCACATTCTTCCTATTAACTAACTATATTATTGTAGTATTAAGTATTGTGAGTAACTAATCATTAGAGTTGGGGGTTGTGGGAGGTGGGGGTTGTGGGAGTTGGGGGTTATGGGAATCAAAAGACTCTAACAAAGCTATACATATATACAAACACACTTTTTTTTAAGAAAATTCCACCAAGTGAGTAAACATTGAGAGAAATTGAGAGCCTAATAGAGTTAGAACTAATTTTGGAGGATTACTGAGGATTTGACAAACAAGGAGAAGGAGCATCATATTAAACCATGAAGAAATTCATTAAAAGGTAATTCATGAACCCATTTTATTTTTATAACAAAAAATGAGAAGAAAATGCATATAAAATTGGTATATGATTTGTTGTGGCTTTGTGTTGCCATGTTACTGTTGTTTGATGATTATAGATCATTAACAATAAAAGATATGGGTTAATCATGCATCAAATTTATAGAAAATCAAAGAATTAAGCAATGCATGCTCTACCTTTGATAAAATGTCCCTAAGGTGCTAAATTAATTATCAAGGTGGAAGTTTGTTGAAGTTTGATGCTGTGAAATGTGAAAACATGTGAGAATAGATGATCTGGACATTAGGAATAATTTAATTGCATGCTAGAAGCAAAATCCCAGATTTTTGTCAAATTGGGTTTAACTAGTAATCTGTGATTTTTGGGTTTTTGGAGCCTCGGGATCATAGTGTATATGACTCGATTAACGTATGTAATAATTTTATAAAATAGTATGTAACATGAGCTACAACCTATCCAAATTTCATAGGAAAGGGAGTTAAATTGAGCAAGTTATGAAAATCGTAAGCATGCATGTTGGTAATAAAATCTGCATAATTTTGGAAATTCCAGAATTTTTTTCCAAGTATAAAACTAGTGCTTGCACGCTTTTCTATGCAGTTGGTTTGTGGTCTTAGCATGCTAGTTTTATGAATGTTATATTTTTGTAAAATACCTTGATGTATGAAGGTTATTGTGTCCAAGTATCATGGTCATATCATCTTTAGATTAGCGGGAATAAAATCGTAGAGTCAGTGAAAATCGTAGAGTAAACTCTGAAAATCGTAGAGTCAAAGAAAATCGTAGAGTTAACTCTAAAAATCATAGAGTCAGTGAAAATCGTAGAGTAAACTCTAAAAATCATAGAGTCAATGAAAATCGTAGAGTTAACTCTGAAAATCGTAGAGTCAATGAAAATCGTAGAATAAACTCTTAAAACCGTAGAGTCAGTGAAAATCGTAGAGCAAACTCTGAAAATCGTAGAGTCAATGAAAATCGTAGAGTAAACTCTGAAAATCTTAGAGTGCAGATAGTAGAGTGAAAATCGTAGAGTCAACACTGAAAATCGTAGAGTCGATGAAAGTCGTAGAGTCGATGAAAATCGTAGAGTCAGTGAAAATCGTAGAGTCGATGAAAGTCGTAGAGTAAACTCTGAAAATCGTAGAGTGCAGATAGTAGAGTGAAAATCGTAGAGTCAACACTAAAAATTGTAGAGTCAGTGAAAATCGCAGAGTGAACTCTGAAAATCGTATAGTGCAGATAGTAGAGTGAAAATCATAGAGCGAACTCTAAAAATTATAGAGTACAGTTTATATTACAACTACTATGCGTTGCTAATAGTTGATGTACATAATTATACAATTTTGTAGGGCACGTGAAGTGTAGATAGCTGTAAGTTGTTAATCTGTTATTGGTAAACAACGATCAAGGAAAGTTTCTTACCCTATTTTTCATTATGAATTTATTCAACTCTTATTTAGTTGATTGCAGCGATGGTAAGTTTGGACTTGTGGTTAAGTAATCATTCGTGCAAGCTCTTCTTTTGTAAAGTTCTATAACTTCAATTGTGATTCGAAACGTTATAGATGATTATTCAGTTCCTATTGTAACTGTTATACTTTAAAGTTCATATATCCTTAATGAACTATATTCTAGAATGCTTTCTAGCTTTCGTTTCAGCTAGATGTTATTGATGCAAACGTAGTATATTATTTGAACAATTAAAATCCTTTGAAGCTATTGAATGTTTACCAATCCAAATTGCTTTGGTGAGGTCCCGTATGAATACTAAGATGAACAACTCGAATAATGGGGTAACTGATGTCGAGCATATAGTCCCATTTACGCTTATGCGTTTAAACTTTATACTTGTGCACAATGTAGGGTACGATAGGCTGATCACCTGGAGTACTTGCAGAGACCGTTTACAATCTATTTGATTGTTAAACCGTCTGATGGTTTTTGATGAAACAATGTAATGTTCAGGGTATCTAACACCCCTTAGTATGCTATTGAGAATTCTAGAACTCTTATCTTGATATTCTAGTTTATCTCTTGATATTTATTTCAACTGTTGAGAAATATTCATAATAATGCTTCTACTTCTGATGTATGTTCTCAAACTACTTTATATACTTGCTGGGCAATTTGTGCTCATTCTTGCTTAAACTTTTCAGTTAAGGCTGATAACGCTGAGGGCTCGAACAAGGACAAAGGAAAGTCTAAGATGAAATGATGAGAGTTATTTATGTAATAAATATATTTTCGCATATGATGTGATGTAGCGATAAACGCTAAGTTTAAATTTCAGTTTATTAAAGGTTGTAAAGACTTGGGACTTTATTTTGAATAAGTATGTAATAGTTATTATTATTATTATTATTATTATTAGAGTTACTTAGATAGATGATGATGTATGTTATATCGTGAGCACCATGTCATGTAATCGATGTTACACGGATTTGGGGCCGTCACAGGTTGGTATCAAAGCAATAGGTTATAAACCTTAGGTGGGGAACCTTAGACTATAACCTTAGGGAAGTTAGTGGAGAAAATAAAGAGATGAACTCATGTAGAGTTCTAGGGGTTGTGTCAAATCTATTTTTTCCTAAAAATAAAAACAACTATTTTAAAATACTAACTGGGTTATTTTTTTCTTGTTTGAAGGATGTCAGGAAAAGAGGAGGTTAGAGATATCCACGTTGTGAGTGAGTAGTTGGTGACAGCTGTACCTGAGCCTATAGCTGAGGCAGTAGCTGACTCAGAACTAGAGGAGTATCCTTAAGAGGAAGAGGAGCACGAGGATGACTCAGAAGAAGCACCTGAGGATACTTTATTGGATGAGTTGATGGATAGGATTATGGAGTTGGACGATAAGGTCCATGAGTTGAAGGAGCTGTATTAGGGGGAGCAGCAAACTGCAGTATTGCTTGAGGCATTGGTGCACCACCTGATAATTAGGAATGGGGATCTGGCTGACAAGTTGCGGGCATCAGACTAGAAGGCGGATAGGCTGGAGGATGAGAAATAAGCTATTAGGACCCACTTGGGGCATACCATTAATGGGTTAGAGTCGAGGATTCAGAGTCTTCAAACTGACAAGCAGATTATTACCACATTTTAGGGAGAAGAGAAGAGAGACCATGTTCGGGCTGAGAAGCTAACTTGCGAGTTAGAAAGAGAGGTGAGAGATAAGAAGGTTAAGATAAAGTACGCTATTAAGTCAGCACATGGAAGGTTTCAACATAGGGTGAATCATTTTCCAAGTGAGGAGCATCGGTCTAGACGTGTTATAAGCTGAGGGCTGGTACTGAAGATAGCGGATGAGGAGCATAAGGATGCCATTAGGCGGGGCTTTTAGTTTATTATGATGAACTTTTACTACTGGCGTATAGAACGCTTATCTTTGCATAATAAGCTTGGTTTCAGTTTTTACCAAGTATGTTGGTTTAAAGTGATGTAAATGGATTAATGTTATTAAACGATGAAATACCTTGGGTGTTATGTTTATAAATAAATATGTTTTTATTTAAGTATGTGATGTGATGATTAATTCTCTTCTTATGAATGGTATATTATGTAGAGTAAGTGATAAGATAATAACATTAAGTTCATTTTAAACATATAGATGGCTAGAGGAAGACGTCGTCAAACACCCAAGGGGTCAGGCGGTAATGCTAGGGATCCACCGAATCCTATGCAGCAGTTTGTAGACATGTTAGTAGAGGCACTTCAGAATCGAACCCTGAATGCCAATAACCCTCCAGTGGTCCAGGTCGCACACTTCAAGGACTTCAAGAGTGCGGGACCCCCAGAATTAAAAGGAACCACTGAACCCATAGAAACTCAATCTTGGGTCAAGGAAATCGAAAAGGCGTTCGCTATCGCCCGAGTAGGTGATGATCAGAAAAAAAATCTTCGCCACTTACATGCTGAAGGGTGAAGCTAACTTCTGGTGGGAGGCAAACCAGACCAGGGCTGTAGAAGGTGTGATACCTTGGGAAGAGTTTAAGAAAATCTTTTTCGAGAACTATTTTTCGGTTAGTATGCAGAGTCGCATGGAGATGCGATTCCTGGAGCTGAAGCAGGAAGAAATGATGGTACCTCAATATTCCGCAAAATTCAATGAGCTGGCGAGGTTTGCGCCTCACCAGGTCCACACTGAGGAGAGAAAAATGAGGAGGTTTGAGCAGGGTCTCAAACCATGGCTATATAGCAGACTCCCAGTGTTACAGACGAAAAGCTTCGCGACTCTCCTGGAGAAAGATATAATCGCTGAGGGCGGACGTGAGGCCCTGATGAAATTTAATAAGGGAAAAAGAAGAAGAATGAAGGAGGGAATCGCGGGGAAGGTAGCAGCAGCAGTGGTTCAAACAAGAGGTAGTGGAACAATAACAACAGTAGCAGCAACAATTTCAAATCGAGAAACTCTGGGGGAAAACCAGGGGAAACAAAGAAGAGAATCGAGGCATGCAAGAAGTGTGGGAGGAATCATTCAGGGGCATGTCTAAAAGGAAAGAATGTATGTTTCAACTGTAGGTAGGAGGGGAAAATCTCTCCCAATTGCTCTGCACCAAAGAGAAATGGATGCTTCAACTGTGGAGCATTGGATCATCAGGCAAGGAATTGCCGAAAGAAGAACACAGCGGGAGGAAATAGATGAAGGGGACCAAGAGGTGGGAATCTCACGATTAATGGACCACCAACTCAGAATCGACCAACATCAAGGACTTTCAACATGACTGTTCAGGATGTGGTTGCATCAAGGGACGTTGTTTCAGGTATCATTCCGATTAATGATATATCTGCTTACATATAATTTGATTCGGGTGCTACTTGTTTCTTCGTATCACATGAATTCTCCTAACGATTAAATTTACTCCATGAAGAATTATAATATCCCATGAACATAGAAGTTGCTAATAAGGAAATGATTCTCGTTAGCCATGTCTATAGAAATTATGTTGTAAACATCAGGGGATATAAGTTACCCGTGGATTTAATTCCAATTCAATTAGGAGAATTTGATGTAATTCTAGGAATGGATTGGTTATTTAACCATGGAGCGATGATAGATTGCCAAAAGAAGTGTATAAACCTTAGGACTTCAGATCAGTCTAAGGTAGCATTCTATGGAAGTAGGTCACCGAGACACTCAAGTTGTCTGACGATGATGCAAGCAAGGAAGTTACTAAGAAAGGGATGTGTAGGATATTTGGCACATATCGTCGATACGCAAAAAGCAGGGATAGAGATGGGACAGATACTAGTAGTGAACGAATTTCTGGATGTATTTTTGGAGGAATTTCCAGGACATCTGTCGGATCAGGAGGTCGAATTCGCTATAGATTTAGTACCCGGGACGACACCGATTTTGAAAGCCCCTTACAGAATGGCACCGGCAGAAATAAAGGAGCTGATGGTACAGTTGCGAGAGTTATTGGATATGAAATATATTCAACTGAGTGTCTCCTTGGGGAGCACCAGTTTTATTTGTGAAAAAGAAGGATGGATCGATGAGACTATGTATCGACTATCGAGAGTTGAACAAGGTGACGATTAAGAACAAGTATTCGTTACCTAGGATAGATGATCTGTTCAATCAACTGAAAGGAGCGAAATATTTTTCCAAGATCAACTTGAGGACGGGATATCACCAGTTAAAGGTAAGGAAGGAGGATGTACCTAAGACAGCTTTCAGGAAACGTTACGGTCACTACGAGTTCCTGGTGATGTCGTTCGGGTTAACAAATGCGCTAGCAGCATTTATGGACATGATGAATCGGGTATTCAAGTAATACTTAGATAAATTCGTAGTTGTGTTCATAGATGATATCTTGATCTATTCTAAGACTCAGGAAGATCATGCTGAACATTTAAGGTTAGTGTTGGAGGCGTTGAGGAAGGATAAGTTATACGCAAAATTCTAGAAGTGTGAATTCTGGTTGAAGAAAGTTCAATTTCTGGGTCACGTGATAGACAAGGACGGAATTTCTGTGGATCCACCAAAGGTGGAAGCGGTTCAGAATTGGGAACAACCAAAGTCACCGACTGAAGTAAGAAGTTTCTTAGGACTGGCAGTCTATTACAGATGGTTTATCCAAGATTTTTCAAAGATAGCGGGAACGTTGACGAATTTAACGAAGAAGTCAGTAAAATTTGTCTGGACAGAGAAATGTGAAGAGAGTTTTAAGAAACTCAAGAAAGGACTGAGTGAAGCACCAGTGTTGTCTTTACCTGACGATACAGGTGACTTCGTGATTTTCAGTGATGCGTCACACAAAGGACTTGGCTGTGTGCTTATGCAATATGGTAAAGTTATTGCGTATACATCGCGTCAATTGAAGGATTACGAGAAGGGATATCCTACCCATGATCTGGAATTGGCGGCAGTAGTATTTGCCTTAAAGATATGGAGGCACTATTTATATGGTGTAAGGTGTAAAATATACACGGACCATAAAAGTCTGAAGTATATTTTAACGTAGAAGGAGTTGAATATGAGACAAAGAAGATGGTTAGAACTTATAAAGGATTACGATTGTGACATCTTGTATCATCCGGGGAAAGCGAACGCGGTAGCAGATGCGCTAAGCAGAAAGGGAAGTGGTAGGTTGGCAATGCTAACAGCTCAAGAAGAGTTAATTAAGGAGATTGCTAGATTGGAACTCGAGATAAAAAGTCCAAGAGAGCCAGAGGGGAAATTGTTTGTAATGAAGGCTCATCCGACTCTATTGGACAAAATCAAGGAAGTACAAGGCAGCGATGAGGAATGTGAGAAGGTGAGGACAAGAATTTCAGATGGAGAAGAACTTAAATTCAGTATGGGGGGTGATGGACTATTAAGATTTGAGAAGAGAATTTGGGTGCCATCGGTGTCTGAATTAAAGGAAGAAATCTTGCAGGAAGCTCATAGCTCAAGTTACTCAATTCACCCAGGAAGCACAAAGATGTATCAGGATCTCCACCAACATTATTGGTGGCCCAATAAGAAAAGAGAAGTCGCAGAGTGCGTTAGCAAGTGTTTAACATGCCAGTGAGTTAAGGCAGAACATCAGAAACCGAGTGGGCTACTTCAACCTTTAGAAATTCCAGAATGGAAGTGGGAGCATATCACGATGGACTTCGTGGTAGGACTTCTAACTACGCAGAAGGGTTACGATGTCGTTTGGGTGATCGTTGATCGATTGACCAAGTCAGCGCATTTCTTGCTAATCAAGATCAGATATACCTTGGATCAGTTGGTAAAGCTTTACATCAAAGAGATTATTTCTAGGCACGGGGTACCTATATTAATTGTGTCAGATCGCGATCTGTAGTTCACAACAAATTTCTGGAGAAGTTTTCAAGAACGCATGGGAACGTAACTGAGGTTGAGCACGGCGTATCATCCTCAAACAGATGGGCTAAGCGAGAGAACTATTCAAACGTTAGAGGACATGCTGAGAGCATGCGTTATGGATTTCAAAGGGAGTTGGGATGATCACCTACCGTTAGTAGAATTTCCGTACAATAACAGTTATCATGCGAGCATCGATATGCCACCTTATAAAGCTTTATATGGAAGGAAATGCAGAAAGCCATTGTGCTGGGATGAAGTGGG
Organism: Panax japonicus; assembly: GCA_020205505.1. Classification (NCBI taxonomy): domain Eukaryota; kingdom Viridiplantae; phylum Streptophyta; class Magnoliopsida; order Apiales; family Araliaceae; genus Panax; species Panax japonicus. Next base: position 23,725,700 of record CM035100.1, read on the forward strand.
AGAAGGATAATTGCTAGGGCCAGAATTGGTGCAACAAACTGCAGATGTGATTAAAATAATACGAGCGAGGCTCGTGACGGCTCAGGATGGACAGAAGAAATATGCAGATCAACATCGGCAACAACAAGATTTCGACGTCAGCACTTATGTATTTTTGAAAGTGTCACCTTGGGAATGGAAAATAAGATTTGGGAAGAAGGGAAAACTTAGTGCCAGATTCATAGGACCCTTCGAAGTGTTGAGGCGAGTGGGTGAGGTAGCTTATGAAATAGCCTTACCTCCAGAGTTAGAACATATACACAACGTGTTCCATGTTTCTGTCCTACAACCCTATAACCAGGATTACAAGCATGTCATAGAGTATGAACCTATTTAGTTTGAAAAGGACTTAACCTATGAAGAGGTCCCATTGCAGATAATCGATAGAAAAGAACAAGTGTTAAGAAATAAGATAATACCTTATGTTAAGGTATTGTGAAGGAACCACAACGCCGATGAGGCTACATGGAAACTCGAGGAGAAAATGATGAAAAATTACCCTAATCTTTTTGATTAATATGTAATGATTCTGGGGACGAAATCCTTTTAAGGGAGGGTGAATGTAATATCCGAGTTTTATTTTTATTTTTTTTTAAATATTTTTTTATGTAATTTAAGAATTATTAATAAACGAATTTATATGAAAATTTTGGGTGATTTCATTTATTAGATGTATGTGTGTGGTACTTATATGTGTTATTTCAAGATATGTAATGAGATATATTTAAATGGTTGGTTTAGTTTTATTTAACTATTTAAATAAAATTAAGTAGGGAATTATTCTATTTTATTACGTGGGATGGTATTAAATCATGAGCTGGAGTTAGGAGCAGAATTTAGAGATGCGGACTGTGTATTTGAGTCCGGAACGTCAAAATTAGTCAAGATAGACTGTAATCACGAAAAAGTGTCACAGTTGACTTTTTGGTCAAAGTTAACCTGTTGACTTTTTTGAGGAAAAAGTCAACTACGAATTTCAGACATGAATTTGACTAAACGGATAGTCTCATGATGTCCAGAACGTCGACTTTAGTCGGAATCAATATATGGTTCGCAAAGTTTGGTTCTGAAGGGTAAAATAGTCAAATAGTTTATTAATTGATTAATTAATTAAAATAATATATGTATTTTTTTTAATAGAAATCAGCTGAACTGATGGACCCATGAGACTATTAAATTGGGACAAGGGAGGGAGTATACGTATATTATATAATAGCTAAGGTGGAAGTAATTTATTTTATTCCTTAAAATCTAAATTCTTTTTGTTTTTCTAACTCCCGCATTCATTTTTTCTAACTCCCACATTCTTCCTATTAATTAACTATATTTTTGTAGTATTAAGTATTGTGAGTAACTAATCATTAGAGTTGGGGGTGTTGGGAATCAAAAGACTCTAACAAAGCTATACATATATACAAACACATTTTTCTTTTAAGAAAATTCCACCAAGTGAGTAAACATGGAGAGAAATTGAGAGCCTAAGAGAGTTAGAACTAATTTTGGAGGATTACTGAGAATTTGACAAACAAGGAGAAGGAGCATCATATTAAACCAAGAAGAAATTCATCAAAAGGTAATTCATGAACCCATTTTATTTTTATAACAAAAATGAGAAGAAAATGCATATAAAATTGGTCAATGATTTTTTGTGGCTTTGTGTTGCAATGTTACTGTTGTTTGATGATTATAGATCATTAACAATAAAAGATATGGGTTAATCATGCATCAAATTCATAAAAAATCAAAGAATTAAGCAATGCATGCTCTACCTTTGATAAAATGTCTCTATGGTGCTAAATTAATCAAAAAGGTGGAAGTTTGTTGAAGTTTTGATGTTGTGAAATGTGAAAATATGTGAGAATAGATGATCTGGACATTAGGAATAATTTAATTGCATGCTAGGATCAAAATCCCGGATTTTTGTCAAATTGGGTTTAACTAGTAATCTGTGATTTTTGGGTTTTTCGGAGCCTGGGGATCATGGGGTATATGACTCGATTAACGTATGTAATAATTTTATAAAATAGTATGTAACATGAGCTACAACCTGACCAAATTTCATAGGAAATGGAGTTAAATTGAGCAAGTTATGAAAATCGTAAGCATGCATGTTGGTAATAAAATCTGCAGAATTTTGGAAATTCCAGAATTTTTTTCTAATTATAAAACTAGTGCTTCCACGCTTTTCTATGCACTTGGTTTGTGGTCTTAGCATGCTAGTTTTATGAATGTTATATTTTTATAAAATACCTTGATGTATGAAGGTTATTGTGTCCAAGTATCATGGTCATATCATCTTTAGATTAGCGGGAATAAAATCGTAGAGTTAGTGAAAATCGTAGAGTAAACTCTAAAAATCGTAGAGTAAACTCTGAAAATCATAGAGTCAATGAAAATAGTAGAGTTAATTCTAAAAATCGTAGAGTCATTGAAAATCGTAAGTAAACACTGAAAATTGTAGAGTCAATGAAAATCGTAGAGTCAGTAAAAATCGTAGAGTAAACTCTGAAAACCGAAGAGTCAATGAAAATTGTAGAGTAAACTCTGAAAATCGTAGAGTCAATGAAAATCGTAGAGTAAACTCTGAAAATCGTAGAGTCAATGAAAATTGTTGAGTAAACTCTGAAAATCGTAAAGTCAGTGAAAATCGTAGAGTAAACACTAAAAATCGTAGAGTCAATGAAAGTCGTAGAGTAAACTCTGAAAATCTTAGAGTGCAGATAGTAGAGTGAAAATCGTAGAGTCAACACTGAAAATCGTAGAGTCAGTGAAAATCGTTGAGTGAACTCTGAAAATCGTAGAGTGCAGATAGTAGAGTGTAAATCATAGAGTGAACTCTTAAAATTATAGAGTAAAGTTTATATTACAACTACTATGCATTACTAATAGTTGATGTGCATGATTATACAATTGTGTAGGGCACGTGAAGTGCAGATAGCTGTAAGCTATTAATCTGTTATTGGTAAACAACGATCAAGGCAAGTTTCTTACCCTATTTTTCATTATGAATTTATTCAACTCTTATTCAGTTGATTGCAGCGAGGGTTAGTTTGGGCTTGTGATAAAGTAATCATTCGTACAAGCTCCTCCATTGTAAAGTTTTATAACTTGAATTGTGATGCAAAATGTTATTGATGATTATTCAGTTCCTATTGTAACGGTTATACTTTAAAGTTCGTATACCCTTAATGAACTATATTCAAGCATGCTTTCTAGCTTTCGTTTCAGCTAGATGTTATTGATTCAAACATAGTATATTGTTTGAACAATTCAAATCCTTTGAAACTATTGAATGTTTACCAATCCAAATTGCTTTGGTGAGGTCCAGCATGAATAATAAGATGAACAACCCGAATAATGGGGTAACTGATGTCGGGCATATAGTCCCATTTACGCTTATGCGTTTAAACTTTATACTTGTACACAATGTAGGGTACGATAGGCTGATCACCTGGAGTACTTGCAGAGACCGTTTATAATCTATTTGATTGTTAAACCGTCTGATGGTTTTTGATGAAACAAAGTAATGTTCAGGGTATCTAACACCCGTTAGTATGCTATTGAGAATTCCAGAACTCTTATCTTGATATTCCAGTTTATCTCTTGATTTTTATTTCAACTGTTGAGAAATATTCATAATAATGCTTCTACTTCTGATGTATGTTCTCAAACTACTTTATATACTTGATGGGTAATTTGTGCTCATTCTTGCTTAAACTTTTCAGTTAAAGCTAATAACGCTGAGGGCTCGGGCAAGGACAAAGGAAAGTCTAAGATGAAATGATGAGAGTTATTTATGTAATAATTATATTTCCGCATATGATGTGATGCAGTGATAAACGCTAAGTTTAAGTTTCAGTTTATTAAATGTTGTTAAGACTTGGGACTTTATTTTGAATAAGTATGTAATAGTTAATATTATTATTATTATTATTAGAGTTACTTAGATAGATGATGATGTATGTTATATCGTGAGCACCATGTCCTGTAATCGATGGTACACGGATTTGGGGGCGTCACAAATAGTGACCTTGTTTAACTCCCTATAATCAATGCAAAGACGCATTGATCCGTCATTCTTCTTCACAAATAAAACTGGTGCTCCCCACGGAGATACACTTGGTTGAATTTATTTCTTGTCCAGCAGCTCTTGCAACTGTACCATCAGTTCCTTCATTTCTACCGGAGCCATTATGTACGGAGCCTTCGTTATTGGTGTTGTTCCCGGTGCCAAGTCGATCACGAACTCTATTTCTCTGTCAGGCGGAAGTCCTGGCAAATCCTTTGGAAATACGTCTTCAAATTCTCTCACCACTGGTATCTCTTCTAGTTTTACACTCTTCTTCTGAGTATCGACTATGTAAGCTAAATAGCCCACACAGCCTTAACTCAACAATTTCTTGGCCTGCATAGCCGTCAGACATTTCATTTGTCTAGGCGACTTGCTACCATAAAATACTACCTTTGACGGAATCATAAGGTTTACACACTTCTTGTGACAATCAATTACCGCTCCATATTTGAACAGTCAATCCATTCCTAAAATAACATCAAACTCTCCAAGTCTAATCGGAATCAAATCTACCAACAAGTTATTCTCCTTAATATCCACCCTACAGTTCTTGTATACGAATCTAACAGGGATTACTTCCTTATTCACAATTTCTATGCTCAAAGGAAAATTCAGTTCTTCTCAAGGTAATTCTAACCTCTTAGCAAATTTATCAGATATAAACGAACAAGTAGCACCCGAATCGAATAATACATAAGAATTTATATCATTGATTAGGATAATACCTGACACTACATCTTTTGATTGCACAACATCTTGTACAGTCATGTTGAAGGTTCTAGCTGTTGGTTTGTTTGATGCTGCAGGTCCTACGATGGCCCATGTACCTCCATTGTTACCTCCATTGTTTCTGGTTGTCATTTCATCCTTCTTCTTAGGGCATTCACAACCAAAGTGATCCTTGGATCCACACGTGAAGCACACATTCTTCTTCGGTTGAGTGCAATTTGGGGCGATGTGACCCTCCTGGCCACAATTGAAGCAAATTCGTCTCCCCATTAAGCACACACCCTTGTGAAATTTCCCGCATGTCGCGCATGCTTCAAACTTTTTGTTTTGCTGGTTACCCTGCTGGTTTCCAGCACCCATGTTTCCATTCCACATCCTCTTCAAACTATTGTTGTTGTTGTTGTTATTGTTGTTGTTTCTACCACCACCACCTCCATTCTTAATCTCATTCTCATTCTTCTTCTTCTTCTTCTGTTCTTTATTGAATTTTGTCACTGCCTCGCCTCAACCTTTAGCTAGTACTGCCTTCTCTATCACTACTACAAACATCTTCAACTAAAATAGGGAAACCCTACTATACAGCCAGGGCTTCAGTCCCTGTTCAAATCTCTTCGCCTTACGCTCGTCTGTGCTGACCTGATATGGCGCAAACCTTGCCAATTCATTGAATTTTGTAGCATACTTAGATACCATCATCATTCCCTACTTTAATTCCAGAAACTGCACTTCTAACTGACTCTTCGAATTCTCTGGAAAATAGGTCTTGAAGAACAACTCCTTGAACCTATCACAGGTCATCACTCCTGGCCCTTCACGAGTTTTATTGGCCTGCCACCAATAACGAGCTTCTGATTTTAACATAAATGTTGCGAAAGCGGTCTTCTGATCATCCCCTACCCTAGCGACATCGAATACCTTTTCTATCTCCATAATCCAGGTTTGTGCTTCAACAGGATTCATGGACCCATGGAATTCAGGTGGTCCAACTGCCTTGAAATCCTTAAACGTTGTACCATGGTTTTGTGGTTGATTCTGCAACGCTCCTGTCAGTAACGTCACTAGTTGTTGAACGGGGTTACCATCAACATTATCATTATTGGTTCCTTCAGTGGTTCTCTGTAATGGTGGTTGATGTCTGGGAGGTATTTTCTGTTAAAATACATTCATTAGATTATTATTCAACTCTTTTAAGAAATTTATACTTAACTTGCCTCCAAAAGAAATAACCACATAACACATAACACTTTGAATAAAGTAACAACTTTTATTTATTCATAACCTTTTTGTAATATAAAATAATAGCATCACTGCTATTTACATTACTTTCTTGAACTACAAAAGTTTCAGGACAACATCATCGTCATATCCCAAAGGTTGCACAACACTTGGGATTTATAATTTATTTAACCTTTCACTCATCGTATAACAACTACGATGTTCTATTAAGATACTTCTTAGCCCTATCACGTTCTTCCTCCATGACTCGGAACATTATTCTTTGATCTAATACATATGATGGAAGCGTCTCGAACTGAATCGGATATCCCATGACCCGATCTTGAGCTCGATTAATTGCGATGTTAAATACTTTATCCATCTCTTAAATCTTCATCCTCTTTGCATGTGTGTCTCTCGCTGCTAATCTGGTTCGTTGAAAAGCTTCCTCGTAGACATCTTCAGCTCTTGCCCTATTAGTAGTTTCTTCTCTCAGCTTGTTCTTCAGTTCAGTGACCACCTCAATCAATTATTTGTTTTCTCCTTCGGTCTGTACTAGTTTCTCCTTAGCATTTGTCAGTTGTTCCTCACGATCCTGGATCTCGCCGTCTTTTTGTGTCATTGTGGTCTGTTGTTCAGTTACTATCTCCTGCAACTCCTCAACTGTATCCTAAAGTTCCACATTACGGTCGTAGACTTCATCGTACATACGAGCAGCCATCGAGGTTAATGGATTTTCCTCCTGTAACGCCCCAAAATCCTGTCTATCTTCACACCCGGATTTCGTACGTCACGAGTACATCATTCATCCAACATGCATAATTATATACTGAAATATAATAACATACATTCTGAATTCCAAGGTTCTCGAAATTTTAGCTTACCCTTCTTCTCATCTTCTCTTCAAAGAAGTTATTATCTTTCAAACATTCCCTACCCTTCATAACTTATCAAGAATTATGAAGTGAAAGGAATAACGAGGAATATAAATATTCCTTTAAAATATTTCATACTTTTGCTGAGGGGTCAAATTGACCATGAACTCTTGCTAGGTTAAACAGCATGACGCCGTAACCTTTCTTTCCACGGTCAGTTTACAATCACAAAGAAAGTAACTACCTCTTCCATGTTCTCCTCGGACTAAATCATTAGATTCCGCACCAAAATAATTTGGTTGGGCACAAATTATCAAAGAAAGCTCGATTTTCTTTTAATCATGACATACCATTCGTCTTAGCCAAATCAAGTAGCTTAGAACATATCAATAATTTGGATATCAACTTGAAACATTCGTCTAGTCAACTCACTTGACATCGACTACTTCTTTAAATTCTTTTACAATACATCAAAATGTTTCATAACGTCATGATACCGTACTCTTCACAGTACGATGAGGACTTCGTCATTATACATCATATCATAGTGGTTTGTTGATCCAAAGATCACATCCCACCAGGTTCAATTGTATTAACAACTCCATCTTTTTACCATCGTTGCATCAAATGCGTAGATGATATAAAATTCATTTTGATATTTTAAATCAATTTCTGTCTAGCCGAAGCAATTGGCATAGACATACAAAGCATAGCTCTTTTAAAATCCATTGGTTCCAAAAAATTCGAACCCATTCTTTCATTTTTTTTCCAAAACGCGCACATTATCACGATTTCAAGAAATTTCAAAATCTAGCATAGCTAGATGACTTGGAATATCCTATTCTCCATCTTCCTTCATTTTCTTACTTGCGACAATACTTAATCTTCTCTAGCACCTTCAATGCTAAGTCTACTGAAAATACTTACTTTCAGTCTAAACATTCCTATACCTTAGTATAGTTCATCAACTTACCACACTTTATGTGTTTAAGAACTTTCCACAACCATACGTGTTTAAGAACTTATCTTCGCAATATGTAATCTAAGAATAAATCAAGGACTATCCAAATGCTTAGGGCTCAGAAACATAGCATATAACTATGAGTCACAAACTTTTCATAAGTATGAGTTTCAAGAACCAGCACCTATCTTATCATTTTCTACCAATCAAGTATATACATAAGAAAAGATACACCTTCTCTTTATATACATCTTGATAGCGCGACCAATTTTAATGATTATCACTGTTATAAACTGAGTGGTTGTTACACCAAGCACAAACCTCTGCCTATACAAAGATTCATACAACTCAGTCATCACATGAGTCCTTAATTGAAATCTTATAACTTCTAACTTTCTCTTTACATTATATGAATTTTCTTTAATTCGTATACTATCCTTTATAACTCAATTTGAGTTCTTCCTCCCGTACTACTTTGTAGTACCATTCATTCATAGCATTAGCTATAAATCATTCATCGTTTAGCAACTCAGCTGTTACTACGATTTACTATGATCACGTGGGGATCTTCTTATCCTTCTCTTTACGATTATAGTCTTAGGTACTCATACCTAAGGTTTATAACCTATCAGCTCTGATACCAACCTGTAACGCCCCGAAATCCGGTCTATCTTCACACCCGAATTCCGTACGTCACGAGTACATCATTCATCCAACATACATCATTATATACTGAAATATAATAACATACAATCTGAATTCCCAGGTTCTCGAAACCTTATAATCTCTTTCATTAATAATAATGATAATTACATTATTCTTTTCATCTTACACGAATGACTTTCATCCGCCACCATGGATATATAAGTGTTCATTAAACTAATCTATAGTTTAATTCTATCATTCTATATTACAAGTCTTCACTTGCTCTTCACGCACATTCATATACTGAATGACACTTCATCTAGACACCGCTCAGCTTGATCTTTACGGGATCCTTAAGTTCTTTCTAACCTCGTTCGCTGAAAATATTTTTCATTTCAAGCAAGTGTAAGCATTCAATTGCCCAGCAAGTCATAACAGTTGAACAAACAACTTCAAGAATTTAAACATTCTTTTTAGACTTCAATAACCGAACAAAGGTTACGAAGTAGCTTGAATAATAGGAATAGTCTTGATTCCTATCATCTTAAAACATTAGTTACATGCACTTTGAAATACTTTCATTCTCTACTCTCTTTCATGCACATTCTGTCTGGCTAGAATAAATAGCACAGACTTAACAACAACGGTTCATGTATAAACAGAACATTCTTTTACTGAACAATTCAAACATATAACAGTTCATCTCACAGAAACACCAAAGTGTTCACATTGTGGCACAAGGCCTCATATGTTCTACCACCTTGTACAAATATCACACATTCGCACATAGACAGAACTTCTCAAGTTCAACATCTGAGAAGTTTTAGAACTAGCATTAATTTAAAAATATGAATGAAGTTAGGAAACTTGCCTTACGCACAGCTACAGCTTACGCTGAACTGCTCATTCCAATCCCTATAACACATAAGGAAATAACAAATACACCAATTAGTCATATACTTGACTTACGCATTGGTTTACTTAACTTTACTTCTTAAGGTTCACGTTCTTACAATAAAATTTTACGCGACTAACTTTCATTACCGATTTATGGTTTCATGACATACTGAGATGTCTTACTCAAAACATTCATCATCTTTGATGATTTACATTCTTATCTTCTTTTTATACTTCTCTAGGACTCTGCACACATCGCTTCTCTGCTAGTAGTCCATATGGTACTCTGAGTGGTTTCCCACAAACAACCAACAAACAAGTTCCCGTCTCATCTACACTACCATCATAGTGAGTTAGATCGGTTTCCAGTTTCGTATATACCTTCGCTCTCTGCAGGAATTATTTAGCCCAGCTCCCATATGTCAACCATCAAAGGTTACGATTGTACCACAACCTAACTTTCTCTTAACTTATATGAACTATTAAATTATAATGTTTGTTAAGTTAATTTCTTATTCCTTATGGCTTTCTGGCAAGTAATTGCCTTACCTCAGGATTCATTCTTATCCGATTCACATTCGGCTTTCATTAATCTCATTATCGTTCGATACGGCTTTCTTGATACCATTCGTATTATACTTACTACAATCATCAACGTCTAAGTCATACAACCAGGGTATACTTAGCACATTCGTCAAACGCGAATACGATTCACGAGGATCATTTACGTATTCAACGTTCACGTTGCTCGTCTCTTAATCTCTTATTCAACCTTTATTCAAGGTTTTAATTGTTTTTGATCGTTATCCATCCCATGAACCCCATGTTCATTAGTCTTTCTTAATGTCAAAGCCATACGGTTCGCTATATGCTAAGACCGCTCGTTCATCTCAACAACGTTGCGTTCATAGCGTCTATACGCTTTACACTTATCTCTTATTACCATGACATAACATCGGAATGTTATTCATTAACTTCATCACTCAACATCCAAGGGATCACAATCACAGTAATCCCTCATGTTCATTCATCGTGACTAGGGTCCTCGGACATCAGTTCCGTAACTCACGTCCACATTCTTTATCTTTTGAATCTTGTTTAATCTTTTCATTCAACCTTTATTAAATTTTTAAAACACTTGACTAAGTGTTACATTAGTTGAACATTATGTTCATACTTCTTTCTTACACATCCCCCGAGAATTTGAGCAATTAAAATCTCATTTCTAGGTATTGCGCTGCACTGGTGCTGCGGCGCCATGCCTTTCCTCTCTTTCTCGCGCTGCGGCGCGACCTACGTCTCCTTCTTCCTTGGTCTGGCACTGCGGTGCCAAACCCTTCGTTATCTCTCACACTGCGGCACCAATTAATAGCACCTCAGGCCCGAGCTCACGCTGCAGCGCCACTTCTCGGCGCTGCGGCGCCGAGCCAAAACCCTAGAAAAATTTTCTAAGTCTTTTACAAGCTTGAGACGCTGATTTTGAAATTTCATAACTTCTTCGTTATAACTCAGAACGAGGTCGTTCCAAAGCCATTTTCTTCCTTATCATACGTACTTTAATATGCCTCAAACAGAACTTCATTCTGAATCCGTTAACATGCCATTCAATTCGCTTAATCTTAACCCTTCATTCATTTTTAAACTTTTAACGTTCTTCGCTCGTTCGTCCGTAATTCGGTCATCCGAACTCGGAATTCGTTCGTTCTTAAGTCCACGACTCACATTTTATACGTTCTCTTACATTATTATGAAACCCTATATGTTCGGGTTTATTTACTAACTTTCAAAATTTTGTTCTTCTTTTACAAAATTTTCGCCATAACTTCGTTATAGCTTAGTTTTAATCCGTTCTTCATGAACGTTTCTATCGTTCCTAACCAAGCATTAAGCATCTAACTTATACGCGATAGTTTTAAACTTGTCCATCAAAAACAATTTCACTATGATGGTTTTAAATTTGTCCATCAACAACGTTCTTCGTGTTCTTCGCGTTCTTCGTTCGTTCTTCATTTTTAATCGATATTTTGGATTACGATTTCACTTTTTCTTGGAATTTGATGTTATAGAACACCATTCCTTACTTAATTCACCTACTCGTTCATAATATTCATTCAGATTGCTCAAAATCCTCACGAATCTTATACTTGCTTAAGAAATTTATAAACTAAATTTCTTATTTCTTATTTCTTATTTTTTCATGATTTCAAACATATGAAATCATTACTAACATCTTTTACTCCTTATTCACATTAAGTTATGTTTTAAACATATTAAACTTAAAGAAAATATTAGAAGAAACTAGGGTTCGGATTACCGTTCTTCTTTATTTCTCTTCCGTTATACAAAGCCGGCGATTTGCGAGCTTTTCTATTTCTCGATCACTTTTGATCTGAGCATTCATGCTCATTCTCTTCCTTCTCCTCTCCCAACCGAGCTCTCTCTCTTTCTCTCAAGCTATAGGATTTTCAAAATCCTAGAAAATGAAAAATTAGCTTTCTATTTATAGAAAACCAAAGCTAGGGGCAAAATAGTTATTTCGCCCCAAAAGTCATTATTCCCACCTCTTTAACTACTTAGCCACCAAGTTTACTTGGCCACCACCCTTACTTGGTGGCCAAGTGGCTCCCCCTTATGCCCATGGGTCATCGGTTCGATCCGCGAATAATTTCTTTGGATCGGGCTTAATCTTAATTCTTCTTGGGTCTAACTTGGGCTTATCTTCACAAAGCATTGGGCTAGACATAATCCAAGTACAATTGGATTTTACAAAGTCCATGAACATAAAGTCCATTAAGACTTATCGTATTCTACGATCGTATTCTACGCATTCCTTTCTTGTAATCCCGTCTTCTCTTCGTATATTGTTCGTACGATATTCGTATTATACGTCATATTAATCTTCGTAATATACTCATATAATAACTTGTATCATACTCGTATTTCTCACGCATAATAACCCTGGTTAATATACATACTCATTACATTCTCGGAACTCACTTTCCCTAACCCTTAGGTTTTGAGTCCGCAGGCAAAAACTTTGTTTTTGCCATAACTAAAATATTATTGAATATTCCATCACATCTCCAGATTTCACGCAATCAATAACTTCTCAGAATTTCAAAATAAATCTCCGAGCAGAAACGAGTGAATAGTGCCTATTTCGTCTTTTTCCCCGAAAAATATTTTGTTCCCGGAAAACTTTTATTTTCGTCTTGAAAATTCTTACTCGTTAAATCTGGCTCGTAGCCATAATCCTCCCGACTTAAAATCATCCTAGGTTATAGAACGATTAATGAACACATAGCCCAGAATAGTATTAATAAAAATTTATTTTATTAATAACTAATTCTTTAAACCTAAATTTTGGATAATCCAAAATTTCGGGTTGTTACACCTCCTTCTCGTCCTCGTCCTCGTCATCCTCATCCTCCTGTGGCAACTCAACGGGATCCTCCTCGTCTGTCTCCACATCATCATCCTCATCTTCAACTACTGTGACCAACGGGGCTAACTCCTGTGGCAGTAGTTGTTCCCAAACTACCTGAATGTCGCGAGGCTTCTCCTCTATAGGCATTTGAGGTCCCTCCTACCTAGCCTGACTGGATTCTCCGACATTAGTCATCCTGACAACAAAATTTTAAAGTTTTAGTTATTAATCATTCTTACTCGACACTCACGAGCACATAAGTTATAAACACATAAGCACATAAGTATTTTATTACTTCTTCCTTAAAACTCGATAAGAGTTATCTCAAATATCTTTTCAAAGGTTACTTCCTAAGGCTTTTCCCCTCCACCTAAGGTTCATAACCTAAAGCTTTGATACAACCTATGACACCCCCAAATCCTGGTACTTCATTTCCTCAAAATTTGGTTTTCACTTAATCAAAACATTCATTTTTAACTACCCAATCATAATAAAATTGAATAATAAAAACCTGCCCATACAGGATTAAACTTAAATAAAAATCTCCCAGGTTATCTAACCTTTAATTACAATCATTCAAATGCTGAAATTAAGTTATTACATCATTCAAAAGTCTATAACGATAAAATAAAATTACAAGTCTTCATCACTTGTACATTTTTCCCTTTCCTTTGGTAGTAGTAGGTTCATTGACCTTCTCAACCTTAGCTGCAATAAGTATTAAATATGCAAGAGTGAACAAACAAGGCTCACTTAAAATAAGAATGAATAACTTTACAACATTACAACATTTGCCAGAAATAGGCTCAATAGAACTGAATGATAGGTTCTATTAACATTTTTAAACATACTATTGAGGGTCTAATGACCACGAATCATGTCCACAGTTATAAGTAATTTTTCAACTTTAACTTTAACAATCATAAGACTATAAGAACTCCACGTACTTAGGGCGATCAACCCATCGTACAATGTATTGTGCACAACCATTTCAACGCTAAACGTAAACCTCTAATAAACGAGTTGTTCATCTCAGTATTTAGAATACAAGTCCGCACCAAAGTAAGTTTGGTTTGGATACATTACAGGGTAATTTAGAATTCAACGGTCATCAACTAAGGATTAGTTGAATACAAAAGAAATAACTGTATGCTATGGAATAATCATAACTGAATCGATATTTGTAAACTAATATCATGCTTTAGGAATAATATAATAGCATAAACATTGAACAATCATAACATAATTTGCTTTGAACAATATTAAGTCAAAGTTATTGATAATTGGATACCAAGCATGCATAATGAATAGTAATTTGAACGATAAAGTTGTTCAACACTAGAATATTAAAATATAGCGACTTTCATGCTAAATAACAAGTTACATATAAAAGAAACTTGCTCAATAGTAAATATACGATTTAGAATACTTGCATCCCTATGAACAATTAGATACAAGAGCTTTCTCAATAATAAACCATCTAGTTCTACGAAAGTGTAGATTTAGTCACTTGTATAATTGAATTTGAATTAAAAACAATAATGAACTCAATGAAATTGAACTTGCGCAATGAAGTTTTAGAGTTAGAAAACTTGCATAAACAACTAACTCAATGAAAGTATGGAGTTAGAAAACTTGCTCAAAAGAGTTCAAATATTCGAACAATTATAAAAGTAGAGTTAGAGAACTTGCCTTTAGCACAAGCTAACCTTTACCACTTGAATCTAAATACCCTATATATATGTCATCATGACATAATTAGTCATTACCAACCTTTTATATCTATATAAACAAATATATACATCATGTAGGTTAAATTACCAATTAACATAATCAAACTATGTTAATACTAGTTAACCCTTGATAACATGCTCATTCATAGCTTAATATTATTGAAATCATCATTTAATTTTCCTATTATTAACACATAACATTTGTTTTCAAACTTTGTGTAATAAACTAAAACTGTCAGAACATTCTGCTAACTCGCGCTGCGGCGCCACAGTTTACACTGTGGTTGGCGCTGCGGCACGGAGATGGCACTGCGACGCTAGTCACATGCCAACGATTGGCGCTACAGCGTGGCACCGGTGCTGCGGCGCGAAACTTGCACTGTTGGGCCGCGCTACGGCGCCAAAGTCCATAACTCGGCGACAAAGCTCGGCAGTAACATGAACAAAAAGCCAAATTGGCCTACAAGCTCTAATCTAACAAACTAACTACATGTAATATATACAGAGACTTTCTGTAAACATATTGTAAAGACTCTAGCATGATTATACACATATAAAAACACAATTATCAACTTTACAACACTCAATTTCACTACTTTTGGCAAAAACTTCATTTTTGACATTGTTAATGAAAATCAACACTGTGATTTTGTTTTTCAATCAAAACAGTAAATTCAAAATACCATGGTTATGATTATACATACTCTAATAAATTCAATAGTCAATTTATATATATTAACAATTAATCAAACCTTAATTTCATTTTAAACTAAGTTATACTCATATATTTTCATATAAACATTGTAATATGGTTTTCTTCACAAATTGCATACATACATGACTTAATTTCTCTATAATCACATATAAACTCATGAAACAACCTTTTACAAACAATTATTATACTAAACTATATACATATCAATAATTCATCTTTTATAATTATTTTTTAGACTTTTTGGGAAGAGGAAAACTACACTTTTAAAGAAAAAGATTGAGCTCCTACCTTTGATTAAGAAGATGATATCCTAGAGTTAGAAGAAGATAGTTATCCTTTTGATTATCAAGCTTATTTTCCCCCAATTCCTTTCTCAATTTCTCTAGCCTTCCTTCCTCTCTTCTTTTCTCTCTGTAAACTCTTCAACTGAGTCTTCTTCTCTCTTCTAACATACGTACTAACAATATAACGTATATAGTAATAATATATATTAATGATATAATATAAATATAGATATAACTTATATCAGTTATGTTTTATTTGAAAATCAAAAGTCATAAGGCTTGTTTTGCTAACCACTACAATATAATCAATTAATCCTTATGCCTTATTTGGAAAAATACAATTAGAATAAAGACTTAATAGACATTAGGCTTTGTTTGACAAAACTAAATTAAACTCCTTTAATTTATTTTAATAACTCCTTTATAGCAAGGTTATTCGTCACACTTCCAATAATTTAAATAATCAATCACTTCAAATATTAATCTATTAAATTACTTTAACACATAAATCATTATCACATAATTATAATTTCCTTTATAATTATAATTTTATTCAACCAACTAACTCTTTATTTTAATCACAAATTCCAATTAAAATATTATAATTCATTTAATCATTATTAGCTCTCTAACTTAATTATTAAAATAAATTGGTATATAATCTCATAACAATTAATTTTTTTTAACTCCTTAATTATTTATACAATAAATAATTAACTAAACCACATCAACTCAAATTGAACAATTATTTATTCAATAATAAACATATCCGTTAAATACTTATATAAATCAATAAATATTTAATATTATAATGTAAAATTCTGGAATGTTACAGATTAGATGCTATATACTTGATTAGGATGATAGATGTTTGATTAATGGAATGAATCCATTTTGAACGAAATAAAAATCTCGTATAACGAAGTCATAGCGAAATTTCTAAGAAAAAACGTTAATCGTTAAAATCATAGTTAACTAGGATTTTAGAATAAAAATAAAATGTTAATAATGAACCTATAAAGCTAGGGTTTCGTGAACATAATGAAGACCATGAAATTTATGAGTCATAGACTCAAGAACTGATGAATTTGAACATCATATGAACGAGCGATAAACACTTAAGAACATTAAACGAACGGATAATTAAAATTTAATCAAGTGGAGGCCTCATTAACGGATTCAGAAAATTGTTATGTCTGAGGGAAATCTTAGTATGAAGAATAAGTAAGAAATTAGTTTTTGAACAAACCAATTCTGAGCTAAAACGAATAAGTTACGACCTCAGGAAACAAATGACTTGAGAAATTGGAAAAAAATTCAAAGGGATAAGGGAGGCGCCGCAGCGCCGCCCAATGAAGGAATTGGGGCGCTGCAGTGCTAGCACCAAATCCCAGCCACTGCAAATATGCGTTGCAGTATAGGACATACAAAGGGACACGACGCCGCAATGCCAGTCCTAGACCGAAGGCAGAGAAGAATAATTATGAACATAAAAGAAAGGTAAGTTGATTGAAAGTGAATTATGACCTTAATTAAATTTATAGTAACATCTTAAATGATGATTAAAACTTTAAGTTTAACAATTAAAAGTTAACAAAAGGTTATAAAAATGTGAACACAAAGTAAAGTTTTGTAATACGGGGTCCTGTATTCACTTCAAATGAATGTTTGAGATTACTTGGAACGTAATTACTTGAACATTGAATGAATATGGTTTCTTATAACAATAAAATGTTATAAAGTCATAATGAATGTTAAATAACCTAATGAATGTTAATAAGTTAACAAATCGAATAGTTTATACTTAGAAGAAGAAGAAGATAGGTTAATGACAATACTTATTGATTGTTATGTGACCTAACATGGTATGCTATGTGATTATGTCATTAAGGATCTATAAAGACCCAAAAGGAAAGTGAATTAGCGCTAAAAGACGTTTGAGGCAAGTTTTCTAAACCCTTGTCTATACATTATGTTGGACAAGATTTATAATTCATGTATGATATGCATGAACTGAATTAACAAAGGAGTCGAGGCCATTTGCTTCGGCTAGACCAGACCTAAAGTATTTTGTGGATTTCCTTATAATATTTCAAAATATTATTAATATTTTTATCTTGTGCTAGTTGCTTTGGTACGAATTTAAAGGTAAGACTGAGTATGAATAAACAAACATTTTTGTCGTAAATCTATTGGCACGTTAGTTTGCCAAAACTTAAATGTAGATACGTTTAATGTAGTAATGTTGTACAACATAGAGTACTATAGGTTGATCACTTAGACGTGCTCGTAAAAAATGTTAGACTTACTGACTTATTATCGGGTTATCCTTTTCAAAGAAAGAAAGAATGAAATTTTCATGGTCTTTGACAAAACTCAAGGTTTAACTGATGTTGTTCGTCCTTAAATGTTTTAAAGAAAAGAGAAGTGCTATTTTGATTTATTCATAGTACTTCATAACTATTAGTTCATTTATAGAAGATATACTCATATGATTCTTGCATGTTGTTCAACTATAATTGTGCTATTTGCTGAGCTAGTTATGCTCACCCTTGCTTGAACTATATGATTGTAACTAAAAATGAACATATCGAAGGATATGGTAAGGACAAAGGGAAGACGAATGCGGATAAATAGTTATCCTTATAATAGAATGGTATTACTTTTGTAGTGATTTGATACTATGACAAAGAACATATGTAATAGTTACAAAGAACCTGGGAATGGACTTATTATTATGTAATATATAACTAGCAGATTCACTTTATTATTATAATTCAATTAAATGTATGTGTAGACTGTAGTACCATGTAGCACCATTTATCGGGTTGGAAGATACCTGGATTTGGGGGCATCACATCACAGACAACTAAGTCTAAAAGTGAGCTACTAGATTAACCAGACCCTAAAAGTGGAAGCCTTCATGCCTTGCCCATTTGACAAGAAGAGCATAAAGGCAACAATTTATTTTAACTGATTGGTAACCCATTTTTATTGACGACATGATGAAGAACGTGATCATGTGGGTGGCCAAAGCGGCGATGCCTGCCATCCATACTAGTACGTTCTGAAACAAAGGTAGAAGGAGATAATGTTGGTGCAGTACGATGGGTGTACAACCTATCCTCAATCCGTCTGCTTAGGATTATTTTCTCAGAATTGCGATCCTTGACAAGGAAACATGAGGGATGAAATTCAAAAAGCATGTTTAGTTGAACAGAAAGAAGCTTTTTAGAGGCTTAAGGTACATGAAGAATATGTTTTAGTTGAAACAGATGATTATTGAAATTAAAAGTAGCAGAACAAATATTATGAATAGGGGCAGTGTTACCATCTGCAACATGCAACTGGTCATGCACAGAGTATTCTTCCATATGGTGCACACCTGCAAGGTCCGGCGTAATGTGAAAATTTGCACCCGAATCTGGGTACCACTGAAGTGAATGGAGAGACACATGATTTGGCACAGGCAGAGTGAGAGAAAAAATTATAGGCTGAAGGAGTGGAGGATGGTGATTCAAGTGGCAAAGAAGAGGTTGTCCTGTTTGGATGATAGTAGCAACGATACGTGTAAGACCCGTACTTTTTATGAATAAAGATTTATTTTTCTCTAAATATTATTTTGAATAATAAGGTGTTCATTTGATATAATTATATAGTTATGGGTGATATGTGCAAATTTTGCAAAGTAAGCAAGTTGTTATAAAATATTGATATAATTATATAGTTATGGGTGATATGTGCAAATTTTGCAAAGTAAGCAAGTTGTTATAAAATATTTGTTTGGTCGGGAAATATTCTTTTTTCAGGGAATATTCATACGACGGAACAATCATTGGTGGACCCCACAACAGAATAACTATCGGATATAGAAAGCGACAAAAATTACCTTTTAATAAAATAACGACAAGACTTTTACCGTTAAAACTGTTGAAATATCCAGTTATAAAAGTACAGTAATACGCGTTGTTCTATAGTGGTACGCGGTATTGCACTGTAGCACACAATATTGCATAGTATCTCTGATTTTTGATGCTTATGTAAGAAGTCACTCAGTTTCATTCAATAAATGTCATAGTAGTTGAAGCATAGTATCTCATATTATTGATTCAATTATTGTCATAGTATCATCTGAATAATATTTTATATTATTAAATCAATAATTGAGACGACACATTTATTCATATTATTAATTTCATTATTGACAATTTCTAGAAAGTTCTGTCAAGGAAAAGGGTTAGGTTATTTAATTGCGTGCCAATAAGGAGAAATCATTATCGAAAAGCCCACTCTTTTCTGGGAATTATCTGGTTGTCAATATTGTGAGTAATATTATTGATGAAGAATTGTTGAGAGATTAAAAATGTGTTCATTGAAGATAAAGTGATTTGTGGTAAATATTTATGCAATTTTTGATATAAATAAGAAGTTTGTCATGAGACGTTTGTTGTATGTTAGGTTTATTCTATGGGACCCATAGGTCATCATCTAAGAGTCACTTTTGCCAATAATACTTGCCTTTACCAACTATCAAACCACTTACCTTTTCACATTACTAGGCGTCAAGCCACTTGTCTCTTCACATTGCAAGGGCTAAGCTATAATTCTTTTATAAATAAAAGCTTATTTCTTCCTTCATTCTCACCAACTCACTAAGACTCATAAGAGAAAACTATAGAGAGAGAATAAGAGAGAAAAAAGAAGAGTATTCTGTTACTACACTATTGCAGTATCCAATCTCCTACTAAGGTAAGGGGTATTATTTCTTTCGTATTCATAAAGGATGTTATTTTTTCATACTCATAAGGGTTGTCATTCCATTCTTTATTAATCTGTGGAAATAACCTGTCTACGCGAATTACTGCATGCCTGGTAAATAATCAATTGTATTCAGTCTTTATTAATCTATGGGAATAACCTGTCTACGCAGATTACTGCATGCCTTGTGAATAACACTTCGTATTCATTCTTTATTAAGTTGTGAAAATGATCTGTCTACGCAGATTACAGCATGACTGGTGAAAATCCATTTGAAGTTTCGTATATTCTTTTATACTCCATATTATATAAGTGATATTATTTCATTTCATATTCATAAATCCAAACTTACTATGGTAAGTATTTCTTCTATAATTCCTGAAATGATTAAGAATTCCTTGAGGTTTGTGCTTCAACTAATATCATTTCATTGGAATAGTGGCCTGAACTTTCTTATTAAATTTTAATATTTTCATTCAGGGTACTATTCACGAGGTACTATTCACTCAGGGTACTATTAATTCAGAGTACTATTCACGGGGTACTATTCACGATAAAATTGGTTTTTTCTGTCCAAATTATTTTTGATACATGAGTATAATTCTTGAAATTTACTCCACGATTAGTTATCATGTTAACAATTTGGACATTCTTGAACTCTGGATAAATTGAATTATAAATCTCTAATGTTTATCCTTGATCTCACTTGATTGATTCTTTATATCATTGTCATCATCCTCATACTTATATTGTAATAAAAGTCATTTTTGGTCCGTAGTGCAAAGATGGACTGTTGATTGGTATGATTATGACCAGGAATTGTGTATTGGTATAATCATGACCTTTAAGGTTAGTGAAAGTCCTCTTTGGCCCATAGTGCATAGATGGACAAGTGTTTGGTATGATCATGACCACTAGTGATGCAAACGATTATCTTTGGCCCATAGTGCATAGATAATTCCTTGATTGGAAATAATTATTTATTGGTGTTACAGGGATAAAATAATGATGATGGACTTTTAAATCATAGAAGATAGTAGACATCATGCTCTACTTGACTCTTCTAATGGATTATTATTTTTGCTGCAGCTGTTGATATAAAATTTGCTGTCTATTGTATTCTATCAAATTTTTCCCTATTGAGGACTAAGGATAATTTGTTCTACATTATCTTAGTCATAA
Organism: Panax japonicus; assembly: GCA_020205505.1. Classification (NCBI taxonomy): domain Eukaryota; kingdom Viridiplantae; phylum Streptophyta; class Magnoliopsida; order Apiales; family Araliaceae; genus Panax; species Panax japonicus. The sequence goes on from CM035100.1 coordinate 23,747,232, forward strand.
TATTCTTTACTGGGCTAGTTGAGCTCACCCTTTTCTTTTATTGTTCTTTTCAAGAAATGAGAATATAGCTGGGACTAGTCAGGAAATGGAGTAATGATCCAAGATAGTCACTATAGAAGTCTTCATTATGTTGTAAGATAGTGTGACAATAATTGTAATAAAAACTTAATTTGATTATAGATATTGTCGCATTATGTATGGTGTAATATTTGTATTCAAACTCTCAGCTTATGTGTTGTCGTATTTTGCACGAAAGTTGTATAAATGAAGTTTGTATTTGGATTCTGTACCATGTATTTTGGCGACCCAAAATGGGTTGTGTGGGCCTATTTTGGGGGCGTCACAATACAATTCATGGTTAGTGCCGCCACAAAAGACACACTTTGGCCTGAGAAGTGGAGAGAAATTAAGATAGGGACGAGATGAGTATGAACGCCCACCACGATTTCCACGACAACGGCCCCGACCATGATGTCTATTTTGTTGCCGTTGTTCCATATTACCAGTTAGAGTGGAGGTATCGGTGGAAATTTGGAGGGCGTGTGTTGCCTCTTTTTTTAAGTTCTCACAAAAGAGCTCTAACACATGCAAGTATACATGCGTCAACAAGTAATACAGAGTAAGTCGTGTATTGATCCACAGGGAAAGTTGTCTAATTTAAACCACTATGCATCCATTAAATCACCATATTTTATATGCTTAAACTAATGATTATAATTGTGAATTACTCTAATTGCAAATAACAAGAATAATAAGTTAATAAATCAAATCTGGAAATAATGGGATCCTAACTTCATTTAATACTTCATCTAATTATCACCATCATGCAAGATTGTTTACATATCACAGAAAAGTAGCCAAGAGCACTAATATAGACATAGCCATTTTTCAATGCACTATGACCCACTTACACAGTATCCACATGCGATAGACACCATGTAATCATCAACATAATCAAAATCACTATATGTCTATGTGAAATTGCAACCATATTGAATTTAAGAACAAGCCCTTATGAAAACTCATACGGTGAAACAGTATATGTCTATCTGGTTCACGAAATACACAAGCCATGCAAAACAGCCCCATATACGCATGCTATCATGATTACAATTTATACTTGAATGTTCATTTTCAATTCCATACAAGTACTGAAAACGAATGGTGATCAAGCATTCATGCATGCAAAACAACCTTGATAGAAATTCTTTACGATATGTAAAACAGTCCAGCACTCAAGCAATCAATTAAACTACATATTAAAATCCGTTAGAATCCAATATTGGAGTTTATTTCATGACTGAACCAAAAGCCATTATGGGATCAACACTACACATGGATAACAAACAAGCAATTAAAAGAGAGAAGAAAGAATCAATCAAACCCAATTGCTTATTACAAACCCAACGTAACGTGCACGTCTTCAATAATATCCAACAAAACTAATGTAAAGCATCCACAATTATTGAAATCTAAATAAGGAGTAGAAAAATACGAAATATATGATTGGTTTCACGTTGGAATACTCTCCAAGTGTAAACCCTAGTTACGAATATGAAAAACACGCAAAACTACTCAATGATATATCTGACACCAGTCAAAATTTCTTTTAATCGATCACAACCCTTAAAATTAAAAAACAAATAAAACAGCTCAGCAACATCAGACATCACGTGCGGCCGCGCGACATTCCTTCGTAATCCTCTCGCAAGTGCGCGTCTGTAGAATCTGGTCCAGCTGGGTGCTCGCGCGGGCGCGCGTCCTCAAACCTAATCTGTCGCGCGGCAGCGCGGCTTTTGCAGTCTGCACTCTGGCTTTGCAGCTACTACTGCTTCTGTCATGCTGTTCATTCTTCTTTGTCATCCATGCTTAGTCTCCTTGCTCCACTTGATCCTCACACCATGCATCCATAGCCTCATGCCATCTAATACCACCAAATTATGTCATATCCTGCACTTTTACACCAAAGTGAGTTCTAAGTACATGCAATGCAAAATAAACAAAACGCAACTAAAAACACACTAAAATGTACTTAAGATAAGCGTAGTTCGCGTGATTTGATATCCGATAAGTAGGTATAAAACCCACATATCAAATACCCCCAAACTTGAACTGTTGCTTGCCCTCAAGGAATGCATACACATAAAACACTAAAAATGCCACTACATACTATGCAATTAAATTATGATGCAACTAGTCTCACATTGTTCCAGCTATCACAGAAATTCCGTCCAAAATGCCTCAGTAAATTTTTCCAGATTCAAGAATACAAATTCAAACCAAATTGTAGGCATAATGTCATACACTCAGATAATTCATAAATGCTATAGAGATGTTGTGTGTGTGTGTGTTGTGTTCACCAAAACTTGATTTAAGCAAAGAATACACATGCTAAATTGCTCAAAATAGAAAATTACAGTCTAAATCAAGACTCATGTATACTTATGCAACAAAGACTGTTCCAATATATTAAAACAAACTAAGGTTCAACAATGGGCTTAACTGCTTTATTCCTACTCACGATGGCGATTTTCGCACTTTTCCGCGGTGTTTATTGGTATTTTTCTTTTCTTTTTCTTTTTCTTTTTTTTCACATGACTGTACAATGCCTCATTCCATTAGGCAAACACCGCTTCACCTTAGCGAGCTTTCAACCAACGACTCCCAGATCATGAAAGACCTTAGGGTGCTAGGTGTTAAGACACCCATACGGGCGTACTTACTCAAGTAGTCAGGGCCCCGAAATAAGACTAGCCACGTTATTGCTATTTTTTTTATTTTTTTTTATACACAGCATACCCATGTTTTCCCAAAGTTTGAAAATCAATGGTTTCAACAGTCTAAGTTCACTTTCCACATATTTCCCTTTTCAAAACTACATTTTCTATCGAGCAATGCAACACATAATTCTTATACCTACAAGTGATCGTGAACACATCCGTGCAAACCAAAAGCATTTAAACAACATTATGAATTGCATTGTGTAAAACATTATATCTCAGCTCATGTTATCCCAAAATACTAAAAAATCTTCAAAATTCACTCTCATCATCGGCTAGACAAAATTACCATAAAACTAGAATTGTGAGACATGCAATCTAAACATACACACATAATAAACAAAATTTTTGACAAGAACTACTATATGCAACTAAACATGCAAATACTAAATGCAAATACTAAACTAACCATGAAGATACTACGTGCAACTATACTACTACCCTAATACCCCCAAACTTATAATATTCAATGTTCCTGTGAATAAAAGTAAAGGGTTACAGAAAACTCCCCTAATGATCAGCTGCACCACCTTCTGCAGGTGGTGAATCTGGTGGTGGATATGGCACAGCCGTCCCGAACTGAGGCCACTCAAGCATTGTACCCTTCTGTGCAAAAGCTTCTGCCAATGACCTCGTTAACCCCATTGCAAACGCTAAAAAATTGTCGTACATGGCGTTGACTTTTTGCTCTAACCTTCGGAGCTGTCGATCCCCAGTAGCAAAGGGAACTTGGGTTGATGGGCCAGCCTCATCTGTCTGAGAGGGCTGTTGTGGTGGCTCTGGGAAAGTGGGCTGGATAATAAAACCTCATCCGCACGGGTGTGGTATACCTCCTCCCTAATCCTCAAATTTTGAAATGGTGGCGTGGGTGATATCCTAGCTTGGGTTCTGCATTTGCTCATTATCCCAATGGCAGCCCTGATTAGCACACAGCATAGCTACAACTGACGCGTGTGGAATGCTCCCTGTAGTGCTTCCTCGTAGATAGTGCAACATATTTTGATGGATGAGATGACCCACATCAATGTATTTGCTGGTGATTATGCCCCCACAGAATAATTGCCCTTTCAATTGTGATCTCATGCTGATGAGATGAAGGAACTAGCTTGGCACATATGAACAGATTCCATGCCTTTGCATATCGATTTAGGGCAGCGGCGGGGAATATGCGTGGCTAATTAATGCTGGCTTTGTATGTCCACTTTGTGCCAGGCATGCACAATTCAGCAATAACCAATTCCAAGTCTGTTTCCATATGTGCACCTTCTACCCAATTCGCAGACCCAGTCGGTGGTGTGTCAGTTAGCCTGAACACTGTTGTGATGACAGGAGGTCTGAAATCCACTTGAACGTCGCACACCATGAATAACCCACTCATTGTTGCCTTCGCATTCGCATAGAATTCTCTGACAATTCCCATTGGGATAGGCATGGGCGTAGCAGCAATTCCAAGCCGTCCTCTTTCGTGAATCATATCACATAGCTGACCATCTTGCCCTTCAGGCTTGAAACCTCTTTCTTTCACAAAGGTTTTGGTCATAATTCTGTAATACTCCTGCTGGGCTTCCAAATCCACAAACTTGGTATGATCAACCATATCCTCCCCGTGACTGCCAGAGGAAGATGAGGAAGATAATGACATGGAACGAGCACGCTTAGGACCCATTTGCAGAAGATAGAGATAATGCAGATGATTTGTTTGATGATGAGTGAGAGCCTATGATAAGATAACCCCCAAACTCATTTTTGCAAACCCAAATAGAAGCCCTAGATTTATACTGCAGTGTAGAGGTTGAGTAGATGTGGAACGTTGGAGAAATCGTGGATGATTACGTGGTGGAGAGATTCACGGCTTCAATTTTTGTAACTGATAGAGAGGAAAAGATGTGTGTGTGGAAGGGAGCAAGTGATTGCGCTTTCTGTTGTTTTCAAATGAGAGTCCAAAGGATCTCTAACTTGTTTTTAAACTTAAAAAAATTTCCACGTCTATGTCGCACGCGGTCGCGTGGTCTGTCCATGTAATATGGACGCGGGCGCGCGAGTTGAGTTTTACTCTGATACAAGTGCAGCCCGGGCGCGTTGTGTCATGGCGCGGGCGCGTGAGGTACGTGTTTACTATAGAAATTTGGAATACGCAGGCGCGCGAGTTGTATAGTATACTCATGCGCGGCCGCGCGGGATTGAATTATGCACTGCTGGTTGTCATGCTGTAGGGAATTTTGTTTCACCTGCATACACCAATAGACACTATCAAAATATGGTTTACTAGATAAACATGTATGTCTATTGTATCACCCTCATTTCAATGCAGTGCACAAACATGCTCAGATTCAATGTCAGCTACTATGATAATTATGCAGATATAATCACATGATCCTATATAAAGATGAAAATGAGCTAACAAGACACTTGAACTGAATAAATAAAGAAAAAAAATAGAGATAGAAATAATGGGTTGCCTCCCATCAAGCACTAAGTTACAGTCAATTAGCTTGACTATCTCAGAATCTCATGTTGACAACAGAATTGAGGTGACTTTCTATCTGTCCACCTCACCACCCCCGTAATGCTTCAATCGCTATCCATTCACCTTGAAATGCTTGTCTGGAATCTGATCATATACTTCAATTGCACCATGCGGACATACAGTCTTCACTATAAATGGCCCTAACCATCTTGATTTTAGTTTCCCAGGAAAAAATTTTAAATTTGGATTTATAAAGTAAAACCCTTTGTCCCGGTTCAAATGTCCTATCGAATGTCTTTCGGTCATGCCATTGCTTCACATTCTCTTTGTACAGCTTCGAATTCTCATATTCCTGTAATTTGAATTCCTCCAACTCTGAATTTTTAGAAATTACACTCCTCACAGGTTCATACTCCACCAGACTCTCTACTTTATCATTTAAGAGTCGATCCGCAAAATCAACTCGAAAACATTCCTCTTCATCTGTTGGACACTTCAAGACTTTGAAGACATTGAAGGTGACCTATTGATCATGAACACGCATAGTGAGTTCCCCCTTCTGCATGTCTATCAATGTCTTTCCTATGGCTAAGAATGGTCTCCCCATTATGATTGGTATATTTTTATCTTCCTTGTAATCCAAAATGATTAAGTCAGCCAGAAAGATAAATTTGTCCACTTTCACTAATACATCTTCAACAATTCCTCGTGGATAAGTGATGGATCTGTCAGCTAACTGTAACGAAATGTTTGTCGACCTTGGAGCCGGTAATCCCAACTAATTAAACAATGACAAGGGCATCAGATTGATACTTTCCCCTAGATCACACAAACATTTTTCAAAATTCATCTTCCCGATTGTGCACGGAATTGTGAAACTGCCCAGATCCTTCATCTTTGGAGGTAACTTCTGCTGAAGCACTGCACTGCACTCCTCTGTCAAGGCTACTGTCTCAAACTCGTCTAATCTCCTCTTCCTTGATAATAGTACCTTCATGAACTTTGCATAACTTGGCATTTGTTCCAATGCCTCCTCGAATAGTATATTAATCTGCAGTTTCTTAAAAACATCCAAGAACTTGCTGAACTATTTATCCTCCTTTTGCTTATTCAATCTCTGCAGATACGGTACCTGAGGTTGAATTGGTGGTACTGAACTCTTAAGCTTCTCTTCTGAACCTGCTTTATCTTTCTCTTCCTGCTGAACCTCAGAATTTTCCAGATTTTCTTCTTCAGTAGCTGATTGCTCTGCCTCGTGCGGCCGTACGACCTCATTAGTACAATTGGGCGGGGGCGCGTGACTTGCAGTGTCTGTAATATTTTTCCCAGACCTCAATGTTATCACTTGACACTGTTCCTTCCCGTCTCGTGGTGGATTTGTCTCTGTATTACTCGGTAATGAACCCCGGGGCCTGTTGTTAAGCATGCTCGCCATTTTCCCCATCTAATTTTCTAGATTCTTAATAGCCACTGCTTTGCTTTTGATCATAACCTCTGTATTCGCCATGTATTTCATCATCATCTCCTCCATTTCTGATTTCTTTTCTTGTTGAGGTACAGCTGGAGTGTGATGTTGTTGTTGTTGAGAAAATCCAAGCGGAAAAGGTGGTCTAAGAGTAAACTGTGGTTGCGCAGGCTGTGACTGAAATTGTTGATTTGCCTGAAACTGATTCTGCTGATTCCCTTGGTTATTAGACCAACTGAAGTTTGGATGATTACGGTTGTTGGGGGTTGTATGTGTTCTGAAACTGACCTTGGTCTTTTCTGTAATTGCTCACATACTGTACTGACTCTGAGCTGATAGCACATTGATCTGTCGAGTGTGACCCCGCATAAATCTCACATACAAATGCAACTGTTTTCATTCTGCTCTCGGCTATTGAATCTATTTTCTTTGCCATAGCTGCCATCTGTGCCGATAACTGAGTAATAACATCCACTTCCAACAAACCTGCAACTTTGGGTTGTAGCATCCGAGATGTAGGATTTTTAAAATCGTTTGATGCCATTGTCTCGATAAGGTTATAGGCTTCTTTATAACTCTTTGCCCATAATGCCCTTCCTGCAACTACATCTACAATCGGCCTAGACTGCCATCCCAATCCATTATAGAATGTGTTGATCACCATCCAATCTGGCATTCCATGGTGTGGAAACTTTCGTAGCATCTCTTTGTATCTCTCACATGCCTCATATAAGGATTCACCCTGCTGTTGCTCAAACTGAGAGATTGATGTCCTCATTTTTGCAGTCTTAGCCATTGGGAAAAACTTGGCTAAGAACTTCTGTGCTAAGTCCTCCCATGTAGTTATAGATCCTGCTGGAAAGAATGAAGCCAACTTCTAGCATTATACCTTAATGAGAATGGAAACAGCCTAAGTCTGATAGCATCCTCCATCACCCCGTTATATCTGAACGTCTCATATATCTCAATAAAACTCAACAGGTGTTCATTCGGATCATCTGTAACGGCACCCCCAAACTGTACCGAATTCTGTATCATTATAGTTCCCGTTTTTATCTTGAATGTATTAGCTGTTATCGCTGGTCTGACTATGCTAGACTATAATCCATTAATATTTGGCATGGAATATTCTCTCAGAGCCCTACGCTCCTCTCTTTGCTCTTCTCATTGTCCCTCTGCTGTCATATTAGATGTAGTACCTTCTAACTGTGCTTGTAAATTTCTACGAACACTCGTTTTCCAACCTCTCCCGTTTATGTTGTCTTGGGCAAGTGTTAAGTAGGGGTTGGATGACCGCGTGCGCATAAAAAATTATACAAGTTCCTGAAACAAAAACAAAAACAAAAATGGAAATGAGATAATATTAGATTTGTCTAAGTCATACAATATAGCTTAAAACTAATGATAATAATAAAAATTTAAAAGCCTTTCCCCGGCAACGGCGCCAAAAACTTGTTGCCTCTTTTTTTAAGTTCTCACAAAAGAGCTCTAACACATGCAAGTATACATGCGTCAACAAGTAATACAGAGTAAGTCGAGTATCAATCCACAGGGAAAGTTGTCTAATTTAAACCACTATGCATCCATTAAATCACCATATTTTATATGATTAAACTAATGATTATAATTATGAATTACTCTAAATGCAAATAACAAGAATAATAAGGTAATAAATCAAATCTGGAAATAATGGGATCCTAACTTCATTTAATACTTCATCTAATTATCACCATCATGCAAGATTGTTTACATATCACAGAAAAGTAGCCAAGAGCACTAATATAGACATAGCCATTTTTCAATGTACTATGACCCACATACACAGTATCCACATGCGATAGACACCATGTAATCATCAACATAATCAAAATCACTATATGTCTATGTGAAATTGCAACCATATTGAATTTAGGAACAAGCCCTTATGAAAACTCATACGGTGAAACAGTATATGTCTATCTGGTTCACGAAATACACAAGCCATGCAAAACAGCCCCATATACGCATGCTATCAAGATTACAATCCATACTTGAATGTTCATTTTCAATTCCATACAAGTACTGAAAATGAATGGTGATCAAGCATTCATGCATGCAAAACAACCATGATAGAAATTCTTTACGATATATAAAACAGTCCAGCACTCAAGCAATCAATTAAACTACATATTAAAATCCGTTAGAATCCAATATTGGAGTTTATTTCATGACTGAACCAAAATCCATTATGGGATAAACACTACACATGGATAATAAACAAGCAATTGAAAGAGAGAAGAAAGAATCGATCAAACCCAATTGATTATTACAAACCCAGCGTAACGTGCACGTCCTCAATAATATCCAATAAAACTAATGTAAAGCATCCACAATTACTGAAATCTAGAGAAGGAGTAGAAAAATACGAAATCTATGATTAGTTTCGCGTTGGAATACTCTCCAAGTATAAACCCTAGTTATGAATATGAAAAACACGTAAAATCACTCAATGATATATCTGACACTAGTCAGAATTGTTTTTAAATCGATCACAACCCTTAAAATTAAAAATAAAATAAAATAACTCAGCAGCATCAGACATCGCGCGGGCGCGCGTCCTCAAGTCTAATCTGCCTTGCGGCCGCGCCACTTCTGTAATTTGCACTCTGGCTTTGCTGCTATTACTGCTTTTGTCATGCTGCTCATTCTTCTTTGTCATACATGCTTAGTCTCCTTGATCCTCACACCATGCATCCATAGCCTCATGCCATCTAATACCACCAACTTATGCCATATCCTACACTTTTACACCAAAGGGAGTTTTAAGTACATGCAATGCAAAATAAATAAAATGCAACTAAAAACACACTAAAATGTACTTAAGATAAGCGTAGTTCGCGTGAATTGATATCCGATAAGTAGGTATAAAACCCACTTATCAGCGTGGAGATTTGGTTCATGAAGGAATTCATAACTTTGACACATACCTAAGAGATCAGAGTAAGAAATGGTAGCATTGTGAAGAGAGGGTGAGGATTTCAGGTTGTCAAAATTTGGCTTCAAACCTTTGAGAACGTGGATATTAAACTCAGTAGTGGAGAGTGGTTGTCCGACAACGGCTAGTTCATCAAAAACAGATTTCAAGCATTGAAGGAAGGAAGTAATTGATTCATAAAAGGATTGTGGTTTTTGGTTTTTGGTATCGTAAGATGGAGTTGGAGGATGCAAGTGGTGGAGAGATTGGAAAATGCCACTAAGAGCGTATCCCAAACACGCTTGGATACAAAAATAAATTAAATAACTTTGCTTTGGCAAATGAATAGTTTCCTAATAATTCTTAATTGATTGTAGTACATGACTAGTTATATAGAGATGATACAAATATGTATGACTAACCTATTTTAGATAAGGGATACAACCTTATCTCTATACAAAACATATCTAAATAATTGAAGGATCAGGTTGGATTGATATAGATGAATACATTAGAAGTTTTGAGGAACTAAAAACTTATGGTGGCTCAAAACAGACATTATAGTGAAGATTATTTCATTGAAAGTTTTCTGAGTGGACTAAAGGAAGAAATAGCCACTACTCTTTATATAAACAGACCATCTACACTTAGGGATGCTATTAACCAAGCATGAGGGTTAGAGGAGCACTTAAAATCTCTGGATAAAAGGCAGCATCATACAAACATGGTTGTGTATAGCATTTCCACGAGCTCACATAAGTTGTCTGCTCTTGTAGTCAAGGATCATCAAAGTACAAACAAAGGGGGTGACCAACAGAAATATTATCATGTTAAGAGACTTTCAGTGACTAAAATGTCTGCTAGAAGGGACAAAGGGTTATGTTACCATTGTGATGAAGTTTACACCTTAGGGCATAAATACAAGAATAAGTAAATTTACATCATGATTACAGAAGAGGAAGGGGAACCATGTCAACTAGTAGAGGAATCAATGTTAGAGATGGAAATGATAGTTCAAGAAGAGGGGGAAGAGAAACTATAGGTAGAAGATGTATGTGGAGTATACCTTCATGCCATCATTGGAACCAATGGGATTCACACCATTAAACTATAGGGGCAGGTATAGAACAAGTCTATTAGCATGCTAATGGATAGTGGCTCTACAAACAATTTCATTTAAAAAGCTTTGGTCAAGATGTGTCAAATAAACACTGAGCCTTGCACTCTAGTAAAAGTAAAAATTGCTAATGGAGAGACCATCTATTGCAACAGGTTGATTCCAAGGTTTACTTGGAAAATGAAACAAGGGGAATTCCAAGCCCCCATGTATATGATGCCACTGGGGAGTTATGATGTTGTCCTAGGGGTGCAGTTGATGAAACCAATTAGCCCTATCATATTTGACTTTGAGGAAAGAAAAGTCATAATACACTGGGTGGGCAGAAGGTTGACCTTGGGAAACCATGAGGAAGGAGCACACTTTTATACTGTCCAAGTACAAGACAAGTTCAACTGGGACCCCAAAACTGAAACCTACTTCCTAGCTCAACTAACAACAATAGATGATAAAAGCCCCAATAAACAAGACCCTCTTGTAAAAATTAAAAGGTTGATAGAGTTATTCTAGTATCCTCGAGGCCTCCCTCCTATAAGAAAGCAGGACCACCACACTCCCATAATACCAGGTTGTAAGCCAGTTAACTCAAATCCTTACAGGTACCCATACATCCAAAAAACACAAATAGATAATATAGCGAAAGAAATGTTAGACAGTGGGATCATTAGGCATATCACCTCCCCTTATGTTTCTCATGTCCTATTAGTAAAGAAGAAGGATCACAACTGGAGGATTTGTGTGGATTATAGAGCCTTGAATAACATTACAATAAATAATAAGTTTCCCATACCATTGATAGAAGAAATTTTGGATGAGCTCAAGGGTAGCAAAATTTTCACCAAGCTGGACTTGAGAAGTGGGTACCATCAGATCAAAGTAAAGGATGAAGATATTCAGAAAAAAAACATTTAAACACATAAAGGGCATTATGAATTCATGGTAATGCCTTTTGGTCTAACTAATGCCCCAGCCACTTTTCAATGTATAATGAATGAGGTTTTCAGTCAATACCTAAGGAGATTTGTATTAGTGGATTTTAATGACATTCTGGTATACAGTTAGACTTTGGAGGATCACCTAAAGCATCTCAGGCAAGTGTTTACCATTCTTAGAGAAAACAAACTGTTTGTGAAGAAAATCAAGTGTAATTTTGCTCAACCAAGGGTGGAATACTTGGGACATGAGATCAAGGAGGAATGAGTAGCAGCAGATGACACCAAGATAGATGCCATGAAGCAATGGCCCAGCCCCAAGACCCTAAAATCACTAAGGGGATTCCTAGGCCTTACAGGCTACTATAGGAGATTTGTACACCATTATGATATCATTTCAAGACCATTGACTAACCTGCTCAAAAAGGGTGCCTTAAAGTGGAATTCTGAGGCTAAAGAAGCATTTAACAAATTAAAAGAAGCCATGCCAACCACCCTAGTTCTTGCCTTACCTGACTTTAGCAAGCCCTTCTTATTAGAGACTGATGCTTGCCGGACAAGAGTAAGAGTTTTCATGATGCAAGAAGGAAAACCTTTGACTTATTTCAGTAAAGCCCTATTTGAAAAACATTTTGGATTATCCACTTATGAGAAGGAATTGTTGGCCATCATAATAGTTATTCGAGAACCTACTTTTTCGGGCAAAGATTTATTATAAAGATAGACCATGAAGCCTTGAAATTCTTCATAGAACAGAAGTTAAACTTCTTTGGTGCAGTAGAAATGGGTATCCAAAATGTTGGACTTTGATTACACCATTATGTATAAAAAAGGGAAAAGATAACTTGGCTACAGATGCACTATCAAGGCAACATGAAACATAATTGAATTGCACTATAGTTATAGAAGTTAGTCCCATCTGGAAAGAAGAAGTCTACAGTCGCTTAGAGGGGATTTAGAGGCTCAACAAATCATAGCTAAACTGATTGTAACCCCCTTAAATTCTTCAAAATTTAGCTTACAGGAAGGAATCATAAGGAGATAGAGAAAAATAAATATGGGAAATACATGAGATCTAAGACTAAAAATCATGGAATCCATCCGTGATGGCCCAGAAGGAGAGCATTCTGGCACTACAGTTTCCATTAAGAGAGCCAAAACTATCTTTTATTGGCCTAACCTTAAGAAAGACTTGACAGAATATGTAAGGCAGTATGAGGTTTGTCAGAGAAATAAGTCTGAACATATACCAACCCCAGGTTTTTTACAGCCTATTTCCATTCCCAGTCAAGCATGGGAGGTCATTACTATGGAATTTATAGAAGGCCGCCCAAAATCTAATGGAAGGGATACCATACTGGTAGTAGTGGATAAGTTCATTAAAGGTTGTCACCTAATGGCATTAGCACACCCCTTAATAGCTTCCCAAGTAGCTCATCTAGTTCTGGACTCGGTAATTAAACATCATTGAGCCTCAAAAGTTATTATATCATATAGGGACAAGATTTTTGTGAGCAGTTTCTAGAAGGAGTAATTTAAAGCCTTGGGAACAAAAGTAAAACGAAGCACAACCTATCACCCCCAAACAGATGGGCAAACTAAGAGGGTAAATTAGTGCATTGAAATGTACTTAAGGTGTATGAGTGGACACAACCCAACACAGTGGAAGAGATGGCTACCCTTGGCTGAATGGTGGAACAATACCAATTACCATACTGCCATTGGAATGACCCCCTACAAGGCTCTATATGGGACATATCCTCCTATTCTAAATTAATTAAGGTTGATAACCCCACAGTAAGGATATTTGACAAAGAAAGAGAAGAGATGTAGTAGCTGCTCAAGGAGAACTTACAGAAGGGTCAGGAAAGAATAAAAATTTACGCTGACAAGAAGAGGACAAAAAGGGAGCTAGAAGTGGGAGATGAAGTGTTTCTGAAACTACAGCCTTATAGACAATTAACTCTAAGTGCCAGGAAGAATCTTAAGCTATCTACCAAATGCTATGGGCCTTATACCATAACTAGAAAAGTGGGAAAGGTACCCTACCAGCTGAAGTTACCTTCGACAACCAAAATTCATGATGTGTTTCATGTGTCAAAACTTAAGAAGAAGATAGGAGCTAATAGGGTTGTTCAGACTATGCTGCCACAAGTATTAGAAGAAGGGGAGTTGAGGCATGAGCCTACTGCAATCCTAGACAGAAGATTGATCAAAAGAGGCAATAGACATGTCACTTTGGTTTTGGTACAATGGTCAAATAAAATTCTTGAAGATGCCACCTGGGAAGAATGGGAACAAATTACTAAGTTGTTTCCAAACTTTAATCCTTGGGGGCAAGGAAATAAAGGGGAATGTTAGCACATAGTATATTGAGTCTGTTAAGTGAAACACAGTCATTTAGCATAGAGTTAAGTTGTTTTGCTACAGCATTTTGGTCGTCGCCAGTAGTCCACGTGTTAGCCTGTTAGTGGGTCGGGTAGTTAACCTCAACAGAATGATTAGATTACAGGATATATTTGTTGAGTCTGAGTTTTGTATGGGCATTGATTAAATGAATAACCAATTCTACTTTGTTTATTTCGTCTCTTGCAAGCTTCATTTCCTTTCTGCAAAGTTAATTTTCTTCTAAATTTCTGACTGTTTTGTTTCTTGAGACGTGAGCAATTAGAAACTTGTAAAATTTTCACTCAAGTCATTGATGAATAGTCTTTTAAGGAGTAATGTATTATAAATTTTTGGTTACAATGAAGAGGGTGTAATTCTTGGTCTTGTTATTTATCCACTAACTAGCATTTTATTGGATGTCAGTATATATCCTTTAGTTTCATGCATTCCCAGTTTTGAGCAGTGCCTGCTCTTTCATTGTACAATTCTAGATTATTGTTAGGTTTGTAGTTTTTAGGTTGTCAATGAAGATGAACTGAAGTTTACATTGTTACATCAATATGAGGTTTTCAATTGGTTTGATTTATATATATTGGTTAGTTCTGGGTTAACATATCTATTTTTTGAGTCTTTCGTATATTATTTGCTTTGCATATTGTTTTCGGGTTAAAAAAATATGCTCTTTTGTAGATTTTTGATATATCTGGAAAGAGCAGTTTGTTTCTTGTTAGTTTATAACAGATTCTCAAATTCCTCCCTATTCCAATAAATAAAGTAATGAGATGATTGAATAGCTTCCTCTGGTAATTTGCATTTCAAATCTCTCTGTCGAGTCATTATTCTATTATGGAGAATTTAACTCTTATATGATTTGAAATTTTTTTATATGATTTGATTGTGCTCTTTTATGTTATACTTAATATCTTGTTGAATTAGGAAAAAAATTGTTTTATTCCAGTAAAAATTTGGTAAAAAGATTTTGACGTGGTTAGACTCTTAGTAATGTTTCATTTGGTGATCACAAAGGATGACATCAAGTGTCTAAAATTGATAAATAAAAGAGGCGATCATCATAGCTAAATAATTTTGATATCCTCTCAGAAATTTTCAGGTTCTACATATACAAATAATGTCTTCGAGAGATTTCGAAACATTCTTAGCTAGTAGAAATATCTAATTGTTTTCTTTATAGAACAACATTTGCTACCTATGTGCCTCAACCCTGCATATGCTTTATCAAATTTAAATGCTAAAATATAAACTAGAACTATGTTTCCTGCCAAAAACACTATCCTAGAAGTATCATATCAGGAGATTTGTTATATTTCATTCTTCTTGTATTCTCATATACCATGCTCATATCCTTTGAATTCTTCTGTTAATGATCTTGGCTATGGGTTTTGATGTAGGTTCACTAAGATCTCCATCTATAAAGAAAAAAGGGTTTCAGAAGAAGAATCCACTTGTGGTATGCTTCGGGGAACTGTTGATTTATTTTGTGCCAACTATTTCTGGAGTTTCACTTGTAGATGCACCTGGTTTTAAGAAAGCTCCTGGTGGGGCTCCTGCAAATGTTGTAGTTAGGATAGCAAAACTAGGAGGCTCCTCCGCTTTCATCGGTAAGGTTCATATGTTATCCCATGCCTTATGTATTATACAGATAAATATATACTCCCTACACAATAAGTCTCATTTGTCAATTTTAAAGAGTTTTTTTAGTGATAGTTGAAACAAATCGAGTCAAATCCTGAGTCTGAATCGAATTTATCCAAATAAGGCTTTAAACCACTAGCCCAATAATATCTTCTTGGGTCATCTTAGCCTACCACAAACTCACCTAAAAAGTCATGATTGAATGTACTATTGTTAGCAATTTAATTCCTTAAATACAGACAAATTTTTCCCATATCTTTCGATGTGAGACTAGGAGTGTTACAATAGTAGTATAATTTGCCACAATCTCCTCAAGTTTGCAATTATAATTTTCATTATCATACCACACTACTAAACTAACAACTTTTTATTTTTTGGGGTATTGATGGAACAAATATATATCCTTAATATTCATAGCTTTTGTAAATGGACTCTTTTTATGTGGAATCGAGGGAATAATATGATTGAATTTGTCGTAGTCTGTAGGTAGTGTTCTAATTTGATGTTTATATCCATCTTTCCAAATAGAATTCTTAGTAACTAGTTCATTTAATTGTACTTGAGGGCATTGGGATCTTAGGAAGTCCAATTGTTCATTTATTTTTCTAGCACGTGTTTCGGTTTATTTATTGAAGTTGCACAGCAAATGTGTAACCACTTATCTAACACAGTTTGTGCTGGCATAATCTTTTATGGCAATGGGTGTGTGAGATCATACATGTTGGACATTATCTAATACTAGTGATCAACTCTAAATCGATCTAGATGAGATCATTAGGAAGTCCAATTGCTCACTTGTTTTTCTAAGATGTGTTTCTGTTTATTTATTGAGGCAGCACAGTAGACGTGTAACCACTTATCTGGCATAGTTTGTGCCTGCATAATCTTGTATTGCAATGGGTGTATGAGATCATACATATTGGACATTATCTAATACTAGTTGATGAACTCTAAATCGATCTAGATGAGATCATTAATTGCTTTTAAATAGTGGTTTGCGCACTGTCATATGATTTAACTTTAGCTTTCTTAAAGTAGTGATCTGGTCTACTATTACTCTATATTCCGAATAAGGCTCAGTTCTGAGCAATAATACAAATTGAGTAAATGTCAAAGTTCTAGATTTTAGTATGCATACTGGTCAATTTTACCTATATGCTTTGTACACAATACTAAAACACTCACTTTTGCTGATGTAGCTCCTACAACTTGATCTGTTTTGTTGTGCAGATTAAGAATGCAATTTGTATGCTTCTCGATATTTATTTTCCATCATTTGGAATCTTCTTGTCATATTCTCTTACATGACTTTTCCCTTTTAGTGTTGCGCAGAACTTTTTTTTTTTTTTTTTGCATTCTTTTGTTCTAATGGTTTATGTGAAAGTTATTCTAACCAAGGAGTCATCTATTGCATCTTAGGTGGGAGAAGATGAATTTGGTCGCATGCTAGCTGATGTTCTGAAACAAAACAATGTCAATAACTTTGGCATGCGTTTTGACAGTCATGCAAGAACTGCACTGGCATTTGTTACACTGAGAGCCGATGGCGAGCTTGAATTCATGTTTTTTCGCAATCCAAGTGCTCATATGCTTCTGACAGAATCAGAACTTGGTAAAGACCTAATTAAGAAGGTAAACCTAAGGTGTACTTGGAAGAAATTTCTAAGGGAAAATAGGTTCATCTTTTTATTGATTTGTAGTATCCTCTAGTAGATATCATTCTTTACACAAGAACATGAAAATCAGTAATCAAGCAGAAGTAGATTACAACCCAGTGGATATTTTACTTCCAGCCTCTGAAATGATTCATCTTCATTTCTCAGGAAAAATCCAGCTAGCATATGGCCATTTCTATTTTATTAAACTTGAAATCTACTTTTGCAGGATTCTGAAACATAAATGTGTTTTTGTTTGTTTAATTTAATTTATAAAACATTTATTTTGATATGTATCATACTTGGACTCTTGCGTGTTATAGGCAGTGTCTATGGATGAGGGCTCTAATTGATTATTTAAGTGCTTTGGTTACTACTCATGCAGGCTAGCATATTTCACTATGGTTCAATCAGTTTGATTGATAAACCATGTAGATCAACTCATCTTATTGCAATGGAAGTTGCTAAAAAAAGCTTGTTGTGTTCTCTCTTATGATCCCAATCTTAGATTGCCTCTTTGGCCTTCAAAGGAGACTGCTCGAGCAGGCATCATGAGCATATGGGATCAAACTGACATTATTAAGGTACACTTTTCCTTATATGAAAATTTGGAGTGTTGAATTAGATCTCTACTTTCTTTGAAAACAATATGCAAACTTATTTATTTTCACTTTTAATATGTATTATGGAATTTGAAGATAAGCGAGGACGAGATCACTTTCTTAACGGGAGGTGATGATACGTATGATGACAGTGTGGTGTTAAAGAAGCTTTACCGCCCACACCTTAAGCTTTTGATTGTTACTGAAGGACCTGGGGGCTGCAGATACTACACTTAGGTTAGCATCTAGGCATTAATATTCAAAGCTTTATCAAAATTTAAAGACTTCAAGTTCATTTTTACGTGTCATTGGATATGGAAAATTTCTTCGTTCTTTTCATTTATGCTTATTCTGCTATAAATGATATTCATTTGATGCCAATCAAATATATTTGGCAGGATGTTCATGGAAGGGTGCCTGGTGTTAAAGTTGAGTGTGTTGACACAACGGTGCAATTGACTCTTTTGTTGGTGGAGTATGTGACGCCCCCAAAACAGGTATACATTACTCATCTTGAGTCGTCAGATACATGGTACAGAAACAAATATAACTTCAGTAATATAATTGTCGGGCAAAATAAGACAACACATATACTGTGAGTTTGAATACAAATATTGTATACTAGAGAGTATACAAACTCAAAAGGAGCCTTCATTACAATTATTGATGCACTATTATACAGAAATAGTAAGGACTTCTAAACAGCTATCTCGAATCATCACTCCATACCCCGGCTAGTTCCTGCTAAATTTTCTCCTCTTGAGAAGAACAATGGAACAAAAAGAGTGAGCTCAACTAGCCCAGTAAAAGATATTATGACTAAGATAATATACAACAAATTATCGTTAGTCTTCAACAGAAAAAAATCTGATAAAATATAATAGACAACAAGTTTTAGATCAACAACTGCAGCGGAACAGCAATCCATTAGAAGAGTCAAGTAGAGAAAGAATTCTACTATCTTCTAAGATTTAAAAGTCTATCATCAATATTTTATCCATGTAACATCAATCAATATACATCTTGAATCAAATATTCATCTTTGCACTACAGGACAAAGATATTCATTTGTATCACCAGTTGGTCATGTTCATCTCAACACATGTTCATCTTTGCACTACGGGCCAAAGATATTCATTAGGTAATCATTCATCTTTGCACTACAGGCCAAAGATATTCATTTGTATCATCATTTAGGACTGAGAATGATGAAAAATATTTAAAAAAAAACGAATCCAGTGAGATAAAAGATCAAATACTAAGGATTCATATTACAGTTTATCCAAGTTCAATAATATTCTGAAATAACCAATTTTGAAGCAGAATTCAAAAATAATGATTAAAACATGGATACAATCAAATATAGTAACCATAATAGACAACTTGGACAAAAAGAAGAAAAATTTATTTTTCGGTGAATAGTGTCGTATTCGTGAATAGTGTCGTATACGTGAATAATGTCGTATACGTGAATAGTAATCCCGACACAAAAAGTTTCAAATTTGATAAAAAGTTCATACCAATATTTCGGCATAATGATATTGAAGAAAATATCATTTAAGAAGAAGATAATATCCCTTACCTCAAAATATCAGTACTTCTGATCGGAATATCGGTATAAGGCTGAAGGAAACTTGCACTGATTAACAGAAACTCACAAAGTATCTAAATACTAACAAAATACACTCAATAATCTATAGAGAGAAAAAGAGAAAACTTATTTCTGGTGTGATTTTCAATTCTAACTTAGCCCTCTATTTATAGGAAAATGTTAGCACGCCGAAGCAGACTTGACCTCCTACCTGATGGCTTTACCTGCTACTATTCCACCCACCAAAAATCAGCCATCTTCCCCAACAACCAAAAGTGAGGCCCACCCATTTCTAGAATTTTCCACCAAAATCATTTATAACCCTAATTTCCGAATCAGTCACCTCTTAAAATTCATAACAAATCATACGTTCATTTTTAACGGTTCAAAATTTGTGGACATATACTCAACTTATATATGTATAAAATATCCAAAAATTACAACGATCCAACGGTCGGATTAAAACTTATAACTCATGCAATATATCTCAAAAATTACTGGTTTGATTTTTAATACCTCCAATCCGACAAAATACTGATAAAACACCTCAACATTAATTGCTTCATTTATAACCACATAAATAAATACATCCTTTATATACACATAAAAAAAATATTTCCTTATCGTATAAATCAATAATTTAATTATTCACAAATAATATTACAGAATCACAATAATGACAACCGGGCAGTTCCCAGGAAAGAGGGGGCTTTCCAATAAGGATTTCTCCTTACTGGCGCTCAATTAGGTGACCAAACCTCTCCTTGACAGAACTTTCTAGACATTGTCAATAATGTTATATAATAATATTATTCCAAATAATATGAATTATTGATCTGATAATGGAGATACTGTGCAGTGATAATTATTGAAACAACAATAATATAAAATATCAACGCAGCAATTATTAAACCAATAAAATAAAATATTGAACAGTAATTACTGTAACAATTATTGAGTAGTGCCTTCTTACGTAAGGATCAATAATTCAACAATACTGTGCAATACCGTGTGTTAGTGTGCAACAACACGTATTACTGTATTTTAACCACCGGATATTCCAACAGTGTTAACGGTAACAACTACGCCGTTATTAAATTTTGTCATTTTCTTCATCTGACAGTTATCCGTTATGGGGCCCATAAATAGCTGCGTCGTCGTACGAATATTCCCCGACCAAATGAATATTCCCCGACAACAATGAATATTCTCCGACAACAATGAATATTATATAACCACTTGCTTATTTTGAAAATTTGCACATTTCATCCATAACCAAAGTTATTATATCAAATTAATACATTATTATTCACAATAATAAATAAAGAAAAATTGATTTTATTCATTAAAAAGTTGGGGTCTTACAGAGTACTAAACAGTTTGGCTTCAAATTATGATTTGTATAAGGTAATGTTTTGGACTTTTAGCTTTTAGTTAATAACTTATTTTCCTTCATATTTTTTTACAGTTATTGTATAGCATTCGCCAGACAGAATTTCCTTGTAGGAAAAACAGGCATAGACATTTACTAATAAAAATTAGTTAGTACTTCAATTATAAATACTTCCATACTTCCTCTACACGATGAAAAGAAAGTAGTTGAAGCTCTATGGTTTGCAAATGGCTGTGGTGCTGTAACTGTGACACAGAAAGGCGCAATTCATGCCCTTCCTACAAAAGAAGCAGTTCTCGAACTTCTGAAGAAATGCAAAGCTTGAAAAGTAAGATAGTTTTATCGATTATCTCATATTACCATATATTAGTCGTCTGACTTTCAAAGTTGACCATTACTCCTGAAAATATTATTCTTTTTTGTTCACTAATTCTTTGTTTCAGTCTTGTGTGTTTCACATGTATATATTTTCTTACATTTAAATAACCTAATAAAATAGATGTGTACAAACAAATTCTTAGTGCTCCCTCAAACATCTTTTGGTTAGTTAATTTTCCTTGATCTTCTCGTGTATAATAAATTAAGCAGGATTAGTACTCATGATAATTTTAGGCTCAAAAGAACAAAACATAGCTCACCAAACTAGCCATTATTGGTATCACTAATTACGTGGTGAAACTTAAGTAACTTTAATTTCTTAATAAATATTTAACACTTGATCCAAGACATGGAAAACAACAACCATCCTAAAATGCAGTTCACACAACCATCCTAAAGTGTTACTGTGCAACAACGCGTATTACTATATTTTAACCACCGGGTATTCCAACAGTGTTAACGGTAACAACTACGCCGTTATTAAATTTTGTCATTTTCTTCATCCGACAGTTATTTGTTATGGGGCCTACAAATAGTTGTGCCGCCGTATGAATATAACCACTTGCTTATTTTGAAAATTTGCACATTTCACCCATAACCAAAGTTATTATATCAAATTAATACCATATTATTCATAATAATAAATAAAGGAAATTTGATTTTATTCATTAAAAAGTTGGGGTCTTACAACCTCCCCTCCTTATGAAATTTCATCCTCGAAATTGACTTACGTACCTGGTGTTTTGAAAAGGTGAGGATAAATCGCTTTCATTTCTGATTTGAACTCCCAGATCATCTCTTCAATAGCATAGTTTCTCCACAAGACCTTAACTTGTGGTATAACCTTCGTGCGTAGGACATGCTCTTTCTTATCCAAGATCTTAACAGGTACCTCCTCGTACGTTAAATCTTTAGCAATCTCGTCTGGTTCTAACTCAATAATGTGGTTCAAGTCTTTAACATATTTGTGAAGCATAGATATGTGAAAAATATTATGAACACGATACATACTTGGAGGTAATGCGAGTCTATAGGCCACATTTCATATTCGGTCAAGAATCTCAAATGGACCAACAAATCTTGGATTGAGCTTTCCTCTCTTCCCAAATCTTGTAACTCCCTTCCATTGTGCAACACGTAATAATACATGATCCCCAATACTAAATTCCACGTCCTTCCGATGAAGATCCGCATAACTCTTTTGTCGATCCTGTGCCATTTGTATACGTTATCGAATCGTTTGGATCTTCTCTATAGTCATGAGTACCAACTCTGGTCAAAATAATGTTGCTTCACCCACCTTGTCCTAGTATACTGGAGAACAATATTTTCTTCCATACATCGCCTCGAATGGAGCCACACCTATGCTCGCCTGATAACTGTTGTTGTAGGAGAATTCTACCAATGGTAGGTACTTATCCCAACTCCCTTTGAGATCTAGGACACAGAGTCTTAATAAATCTTCAAGAGTTTGAATAGTCCTCTCTGATTGTCCGTCCGTTTGAGGATGGTATGCCAAACTGAATTGTAAATCCGTGCCCATAGCTTTCTGTAAGCTAACCCAAAACCGTGAAGTGAATCTTGGGTCACGATCCGAAACTATGGATACTGGCATGCCATGCAATCTCACAATCTCGTTCATGTACATACTAACAAGACGTTCAAGGGAATAAGTCTCCCGTATATGCAAGAAATGAGCAGGCTTAGTTAATCTATCAACAATAACCCAAATCGTATCTATGCCTTGAGAAACCTTGGGAAGACCCGTAACGAAATCTATAGTAATGTGTTCCCACTTCCATTTCAGAATCTCAAGTGGTTGTAATGGACCCTTTGGCATTTGATGCTCCGCCTTTACACGTTCACAAGTTAAACACCTCGAGATAAACTCCGCGATCTCTATTTTCATATTGCTCCACCAAAATGTATATCGAAGATTATGATACATTTTGGTACTCCCAGGATGGATTGCAAATGGTGTGTTGTGTGCCTCCATCATGATTCTATGTTTCAAGTCAGAATTGTTAGGAACAAAAAGTATGGAGTTGACTCGAAGTATTCATTCTTCATCGATTCTTGCTTCTGGAATAGCTCCTTCTTGCACTTTCTTCTTCATACGCATCAGCTCCATGTCCGTAGCTTGAGCAGCTTTAACTTTATCGATTAAAGTTACTCAAATGTTTGATATCATCACGTGGGTACTTGGAGCCTTCATCTCTATCTCCATCCTTTGCAAGTCATACAAAATGGACCTTTGTGTTAACAACATTGCACTCGTACCCGCATATGATCTTCTACTTAATGCGTCAGCTACTACGTTCGCTTTTCCAGGATGATATTGGATGGTATGATAGTAATCTTTCAACAGCTCGAGCCAACGTCGTTGTCGCATGTTGAGTTCCTTTTGGGTGAAAAAATATTTGTGGCTTTTATGATCTGTATAGATCTCCACTTTCTCCCCATATAGGTAGTGTCTCCAGATCTTCAACGCAAAAACGACTGCTGCCAACTCCAAATCATGAGTAGGATAATTCCTCTAATATTCTTTGAGTTGTCACAAGGCATAGGCTATGACTTTCCTATGTTGCATGAGAACACATCCCAACCCTTTGCCTGAAGCATCGCTGTAGATAACAAATCCATCCGAACCAGATGGTATTGTCAGAACAGGTGTCGAGATGAGTCTTCTCTTAAGTTCTTGAAAACTCTTCTCGCAATCCTCGTTCTAACCGAATTTTATATCTTTACGAGTTAGCTGAGTTAACGGAGTAGCGATTCGAGAAAATCCTTCCACGAATCTCCGATAATAACCAGCTAAGCCCAGAAAGTTAAGTACTTTGGTCACCCACTTTGGTTGTTCCCAACTTTGTATGGCTTCAATCTTCGTCGGGTTGACAGATACTCCATGTTTTGACACCACGTGTCCAAGGAATGCTACTTCCTCAAGCCAGAACTTGCATTTTTTCAACTTGGCATATAATTTGTTTTCACGAAGCCTTTGCAGTTCCAGCTTCAAATGGTGCTCATGATCTTCACGGCTTTTGAAATAGATGAGGATGTCATCAATAAAGACAACAACGAACTGATCCAAATATTCCTTGAATACACGGTTCATCATATCCATGAAAGCAGCAGGAGCATTAGTCAATCCAAAAGACATGACTAAGAATTCATAATGCCCGTACCGAGTTCTGAAGGCAGTCTGTGGAATATCCTCAGTTTTAATCTTCAGCTGATAATATCCAGAACGAAGATCGATCTTTGAAAAGAATTGTGCTTCTTGCAACTGGTCAAACAGGTCATCAATTCGAGGTAGAGGATACTTATTCTTAATAGTGACATGATTCAATTCTCAGTAGTCTATAAAAAGTCGCATACTCTCGTCTTTCTTCTTTACGAATAACACAGGAGCACCCAAGGAGATGTAATAGGACGAATAAAACCGATGTGCAATAACTCCTGTAGTTGGACCTTCAATTCCTGAAGTTCAATAGGAGCCATTCGATATGGGGTTTTAGAAATGGGCTTTGTAACAGGTTCAAGGTCAATAAAGAATTCAACTTCACATTATGGGGGTAGACCGGGAAGTTCTTCATGAAATACGTCAGGAAATTCACTAACAATCGAAATAGTATTCAAATCTGACGTGTTTTGGTTCAAGTCTGTGACATGGGCTAAGAAAGTTTGACATCCATTTTTTAATAAATGAATAGCTTTATGGCTTGATATGATAGAGATTGACTTTAATGGTTTGGTTGTTTGAATTCACATAATAGGTTCGTTAGGAATATGAAAACTAACAACCTTACGAAAATAATCAATTTTAGCATGATGCGTGGTTAACCAATCAATCCCTAAAATCACATCAAATGCAAGAATTTTTAATGAAATAAGGTTGGAAGTTAATATGATGGTACCGACTTGAATCAAGCAAGATTTATAGACAGTAGATGTAATAAAAGTTTCTCCTAACGGAGTCTCAACAGATAAGTCAAGGTCTAATTTTTCTGGAGTCAAGTTTAAACATTGAGCACAAGCAGGAGAGATAAAAGAATGGGTAGAACTGGTATCTAATAAGGTATAAACTTCGCAAGAGTTTATGATTAGCTTACCCGTGATCACCTCGTTTGGGTTCCTTGCATTTTGTGCAGTCACGACAAACGCCCTTCCAGGAACCACCGACTTTGACTTGTCCGGGACAGCCTTTGGAGTCACCATCCCCGTCGAACTTGGTTTCGTGACTAGACAATCTCTTGCTATATGACCTTCCTTTCCACAGTTATAACACACCTTGGATTATTGTGGGCAGTTTGGGCTGATGTGTCCCTCCTTCCCGCATTTGTAATAAACGGCCGGTGCTCGTTCTCCTCCCCTAAAAGCAGTTGGTGTTGACGTCTTCACGCTATTATTTTTGTACCTTCTCCTTTTGAAATCTCCTCCCAACTCGCTCCTTCTATTATCACGACCACGATTACCACCTGAGTGGTTACCGCTTTTGTCCGAATGCTTTCCTTCCCTCTGGTTGTCATTGCTCCGATGACCGCTGCCACCGGTATGACCCTAGTTGTGTTCCCTTGGTTGAACATACTCATTATCTCGCTCTAATAATTGAGCCCTGTTTACAATATCTGAAGATAAAGAAAATTTATGAGAGATAAAATATTGCCGAATCTCGGGCTTTAGACCTCTCAGAAACATCCTTGTCATTCGTTCATCATTTTTGACCAAATGAGGTGCAAACCTAGATAACTCTACAAACTTCGCCTCGTACAGGGACACCGTCATGTGTTTTGTTCCAGTCTGATAAACTACACCTCCTTTATATGACGAATACTTTCAGGAAAGTACTTGTCATTGAATAGTTTTTGAAACGTTTCCCAAGACATGCTAAGTGCGGCTGGCTGGGTACGTTTCACAGACTCCCACCAGTAGTCCGCCTCACCGCGGAACATAAAGGTGGCGAATGGAACCTTCTGTTCCTCTGTGCTTCCCAAGATATCGAATATCTTGGTAATTTGTTTGACCCACGTTTCTGTCATGATCGGATCCGATTTTCCCTTAAATTCTGGTGGTCCCAACTCTTTGAACTGCTTGGCTGTGACAAGCCGCGCATTGATAGTATTTCCACCCATATTTTGTGCACGAGTCTCCCTTGTCTGGTTTTGCATGAACTGCAAAAAGCTTTTAAACATCCCATCATTCATCATTTGTTCGATAACGTTGTTTACAGGAGGATTATTGCCTTCCTGTTGCGCGCTCCCCTGGGTGGTGATCAAAGGTGTCTCCATGGTCTGATGTACTACATTATTAACGTTCTATGCTGCCATTCTTAAATACTGCCATAAAACAAGAGTTAATAGTCATGTCATATATTATCCCTAAACTCTGACTGGCCAAATAAACACCAAATAAACTGAGTCAGATCATACTAGCGAATGAATTCCCCGCCTCTCCCCTCCTAGTTCTTGTCTCACATCTCATCCAGGGATCATATCTCTAAGCTTTGATACCAACTGTGACGCCACCAAAACAGGTATATATCACCCATCTTGAGTCATCAGATACATGGTACAGAAATAAATATAACTTCAGTAATATAATTGTCGGGCAAAATACGACAACACATATACTGTGAGTTTGAATACAAATATTGTATACTAGAGAGTATACAAACTCAAAAGGAGTCCTCATTACAATTATTGATGCACTATTATACAGAAATAGTGAGGACTTCTAAACAGCTATCTCGAATCATCACTCCATACCCCGGCTAGTTCCTGCTAAATTTTCTCCTCTTGAGAAGAACAATGGAACAAAAAGGGTGAGCTCAACAAGCCCAGTAAAGGATATTATGACTAAGATAATATACAATAAATTATCGTTAGTCTTCAACAGGGAAAAATCTGATAAAATATAATAGACAACAAGTTTTAGATCAACAACTGCAGCGGAACAACAATCCATTAGAAGAGTCAAGTAGAGAAAGAATTCTACTATCTTCTAAGATTTAAAAGTCCATCATAAATATTTTATCCCTGTAACATCAATCGATATACATCTTGAATCAAATATTCATCTTTTCACTACAGGACAAAAGATATTCATTTGTATCACCAGTTGGTCATGTTCATCTCAACACATGTTCATCTTTGCACTACAGGCCAAAGATATTCATTAGGTAATCATTCATCTTTGCACTACAGGTCAAAGATATTCATTTGTATCTTCATTTAGGACTGAGGATGATGAAAAATATTTTAAAGAAAACGAATCCAGTGAGATAAAAGATCAAATAATAAGGATTCGTATTACAGTTTATCCAAGTTCAATAATATTCCGAAATAACCAATTTTGAAGCAGAATTCAAAAATAATGATCAAAACATGGATACAATCAAATATAGTAACCATAATAGACAACTTGGACAAAAAGAAAAAAAATTTATTTTTCGGTGAATAGTGTCGTAGTTGTGAATAGTGTCGTATACGTGAATAGTAATCCCGACACAAAAAGTTTCAAATTTGATAAAAAGTTCATACCAATATTTCGGCATAATGATATTGAAGAAAATATCATTTAAGAAGAAGATAATATCCCTTACCTCAAAATATCAGTACTTCTGATCGGAATATCGGTATAAGGCTGAAGAAAACTTGCACTGATTAACAGAAACTCACAAAGTATCTAAATACTCACAAAATAAAGTCAATAATCTAGAGAGAGAAAAAGAGAAAACTTATTTCTGGTGTGATTTTCAATTCTAACTTAGCCCTCTATTTATAGGAAAATGTTAGCACGCCGAAACAGACTTGACCTCCTACCTGATGGCTTTATCTTCCCCAACAATCAAAAGTGGGGCCCACCCATTTCTAGAATTTTCCACCAAAATCATTTATAACCCTAATTTCCGAATCAATCACCTCTTAAAATTCATAACAAATCATACGTTCATTTTTAACGGTTCAAAATTTGTGGACATATACTCAACTTATATATGTATAAAATATCCAAAAATTACAACGATCCAACGGTCGGATTAAAACTTATAACTCCTGCAATATATCTCAAAAATCACTGGTTTGATTTTTAATACCTCCAATCCGACAAAATACTGATAAAATACCTCAACATTAATTGCTTCATTTATAACCACATAAATAAATACATCCTTTATATCCACATAAAATAAATATTTCCTTATCGTATAAATCAATAATTTAATTATTCAAAAATAATATTACGGAATCACAATAATGACAACCGGGCAGTTCCCAGGAAAGAGGGGGCTTTCCAATAAGGATTTCTCCTTACTGGCGCTCAATTAGGTGACCAAACATCTCCTTGACAGAACTTTCTAGACATTGTCAATAATGTTATCTAATAATATTATTCCAAATAATATGAATTATTGATCTGATAATGGAGATATTGTGCAGTGATAATTATTGAAACAACAATAATATAAAATATCAACGCAGCAATTATTAAACCAATAAAATAAAATATTGAACAGTAATTACTGTAACAATTATTGAGTAGTGCCTTCTTACGTAAAGATCAATAATTCAACAATATTGTGCAATACCGTGTGTTACTGTGCAACAACACGTATTACTGTATTTTAACCACCGGATATTCCAACAGTGTTAACGGTAACAACTACGCCGTTATTAAATTTTGTCATTTTCTTCATCTGACAGTTATCCGTTATGGGGCCCACAAATAGCTGCGCCGTCGTACGAATATTCCCCGACAGAAAGAATATTTCACGACCAAATGAATATTCTCCGACAACAATGAATATTCCCCGACAACAATGAATATTATATAACTACTTGCTTATTTTGAAAATTTGCACATTTCACCCATAACCAAAGTTATTATATCAAATTAATACCTTATTATTCACAATAATAAATAAAGAAAATTTGATTTTATTCATTAAAAAGTTGGGGTCTTACAGAGTACTACACAGTTTGGCTTCAAATCATGATTTGTATAAGGTAATGTTTTGGACTTTTAGCTTTTAGTTAATAACTTATTTTCCTTCATATTTTTTTACAGTTATTGTATAGCATTCGCCAGACAGAATTTCCTTGTAGGAAAAATAGGCATAGACATTTACTAATAAAAATTAGTTAGAACTTCATTTATCAATACTTCCATACTTCCTCTACATGATGAAAAGAAAGTAGTTGAAGCTCTATGGTTTGCAAATGGCTGTGGTGCTGTAACTGTGACACAGAAAGGCACAATTCATGCCCTTCCTACAAAAGAAGCAGTTCTCGAACTTCTGAAGAAATGCAAAGCTTGAAAAGTAAGATAGTTTTATCGATTATCTCATATTACCATATATTAGTCGTCTGACTTTCAAAGTTGACCATTACTCCTGAAAATATTATTCTTTTTTGTTCACTAATTCTTTGTTTCACTCTTGTGTGTTTCACATGTATATATTTTCTTACATTTAAATAACCTAATAAAATAGATGAGTACAAACAAATTCTTAGTGCTCCCTCAGACATCTTTTGGTTAGTTAATTTTCCTTGATCTTCTCGTGTATAATAAATTAAGCAGGATTAGTACTCATGACAATTTTAGGCTCAAAAGAACAAAACATAGCTCACCAAACTAGCCATTATTGGTATCACTAATTACGTGGTGAAACTTAAGTAACTTTAATTTCTTAATAAATATTTAACACTTGATCCAAGACATGGAAAACAACAACTATCCTAAAATGCAGTTCACACAGCCTGGCCTTATTTTATCACCAATCATTTGGTAAATGCCCTCCGGAGTCCAATGAACAGTTCAGTTTCCACATCAAAATTTCTCACGAGTTTCTGTGAAGGGCAAAAGTTCTTTCTCTTCATTCGATCCTTGTCATGGTTGGACTTGGAGTTCATACTGAAAACTTAAAGATGATCAGCATGAATGTATGATGATATTGTTAGGTTTGCTAGAAACGCATACATGCAATCAAATTACATAAATAAGGTGGAAGCGTAATAAAATTTAATTTTAAATTTTTCATACAAACTATGATCCATCTTGTGCTTGATTATCAATCTATAAAAGAATAGGAGAATTAGAACCATACACTTGTAGAACTGTGCTTCCTCAAGTTTACCTCCAAATTCTGCGTGTCCTCTTGAATTCAACGGATTGGGTTACTTCTTTTGATCAACGTTAGCCACCCAAGTGTTTGGCCTCTAGAGGTGATCCACAAGAAAGAAGAAGTCAAGAAGAAGAGTGTATGGCTAAACTCTAGTTTCTATCTCTATAAAAATTACTCTCCCAACAATTGAAAAAACATGTTATCTTCGTATCTAACATAAGACTCCTCTTATATAGATATTAGTAAACCATTTTAACCTTATTAGGAATAGGGTTTTATTTTATTAATTAAACTCTTTTAATTAACTAGCCTTCCTAATCTATATTAGGAATAATTCATTAAACTCCTTTAATTAATTAGTCTCCTAATCTAATTAGGAACATTGGAGAGTATATATATTAAATTAATTCTGAAACTCCTTTAGGAATTAAAATAATAATAATAATAATAATAATAATAATAATAATAATAATAATAATAATAATAATAATAAAACTCCTCTTATTAATTTATATTTAATATTTTCAAAATACTAAGTTATTTAATTTATTCTATCACCATAGATTAAATTAAATCTACTTAACTTATTATTACGATTATGTCATTAACTTCTTAAATAACTATTCTTCCTTTTACGGTGTGACTCTTTAGGTTCTCCATATTAAATCGATTGTGAATAAATCAATTAGAACAATTCTAATTTTATTTAAATTAATTAATAGTTAAATAAATAAAATAAACTATTAATTTATTTAAATAAATAACATTTATTCTATAATAAGGATAAACATACTAAGGGTCTTAAGGGATATGTCAAAGTATAACTTATTATATACAAGATATTATGATGATCTCAAGACTAAGGATCATTATTTGTACTAATATCACTACATGAATTTCTATTGACAGACAAGTAAAACTCTATTAGGTATTCCTCAGCGAGTCACGTTCAGTGAACTTATTCTCTAATAAGCACCTACATACTTGTTTTAGTCTCTCCACACAAATGATCATGAGATCAATCATCCTCATCTAATGAGCAAACACCGATTTGGAATAATTTTAGTTTTAAGCTATCTAAGAGTTTAGAATTCGCATGATCTCATCATGATTCTAAAAGTATTGCTTAAAATTATGGGTTTATCACATATTATAAAAATAGCGCCATGTAGATAAATTAAATGTCTTTAAATAACTTTTTTATTAATAAATGAATAAGATTATTTACAAAGTATATGTTTTATCATATCAAATATGATTGGCTTGTGTGCATAATACTTTCAAATATTGACTTAACCAACATTCTCAAAATATATTCTAAAGTTTTATTGGTCTTGTTCTTAATACACTTTATCGTCCTTAAATGACCTCAAGAATTCTTGGCAATATATCACATTGTGCATTGCTCAAGCTAGTATCATATATAATTCTTTTTTCATTTTCTTTGAATCCAAAGAAAGAATTGCGCAAAACATTGAGTCTGATCTTTCTCATTTACAAATATGCATATCGAAGTAAGACTAGAAATAGGGAATGAATTCACGTGAGCGGATAGGAGTGCATTGTCAGCTGATAAGGTCTTCTCCTGATTTTTTTTTGTTGTAAGATTAAAGAAATTAGTGTTAGACAGACACTGACTTTTCTATCCCATTGCTGCTCCAAAAAAATGATAGACACTGAATTTTGGATCCGAGTTTAACTCCAATTTGTTTTCTTCCCTTTCAAATTCTAAAGAAATGCAGCTGCTGAAAGAGAGATTACATGTGGCCTTTAAACTTATATTCACTACAATTTACCTTTTCCTTTAGTTGCTTAATCTGTTCCTTGAAAACCTGCATCTAGTTTATACATATACAAAGATAGATGTTAGATTCAAAGTTATATTCATTTTGTTTCAATAATGAATACCTTTTTGGTACCATAAACAAGTCCCATTTGTAAAAATTTTTGACTTAAAAGGATAGATTTTTCTTCCGCGTTTATCCCTAATTATAACCATTGTTTAGTTTAGTAGTTGTGGCATAGTTCTAAGGCCTTTATAAATCACCTCACTTGTTGGGCCATAATACTTTAGACATGTTGGGTAGGTCTTGAAAGTAGTGGGCCGGTTCATTGGGCCGACCCAGTGGGTGGATAATATCTTTATTTGGGGCCTATGAAGTATTGGGCCGGACAGTGGGCCGAACCATTTGGTGAGTATGGTTCCACTTGGGCTTTGACCGGTGATGATTATGGGATAGAACTTTGACTGTCATCTCTGCCTTGCATTTAATGAGGATTGGACAGGGCTTAGTCGGCTGTAGGCTGTGTGCCAGGGGAAGTCAGTTGCATATAGGACGAACTGGACTTTCGAGTGTATATAGGGGAAGGATCACGCAATCTAAAGGTAACAACACTTAATCAATTCATTATCTCTCTCAAGCACTAGATATGTTATCCTCCATTGTTAACCTTGTGATCACCTGTACTGACTCTCACACCGGAGCTATCCCCCGACGGTCAAGCCGTCAAGCTTTTGGTGTTGACTTGTTGAACTGTGCAGGATTTGGACGCGTCTTACATGATTGGGACGTGAGGAAAGATCTTGGCGTTAACATTGGCGCTAGAAGGAGGGGTGTGTTCTAGAGTTCTTGAACTTTTCAATCACAATTTGTAGCTGCTCTACGTCATAATCCATGGTGAAGAGTAAAACAGTTACTTCTGAAGGATAGCTGATGGCTATGACTTTGTCTATGCAACGAGTATCTGTCAAGGATTGATTGGGTCCTTTAGTGAGTGCTCATGGTGGTACTACTTCCAAGCAGGTTTTTGAGGGTTCTCGTTCGAGAGCCCAAGGTGATGCTAGAAGAAGATTGATTTTTGCTGTCGAGAGAAGACCTGACCATGGTCGAAAAAGGGTAGAAGGCATACTGCTTAGAACCCTATACCGAAGTGGTCAGACTGACAGACCGATCAAGTTGGAAAGAAGTCTACACTTTAAAGACATGTCTCGAGGTAGTCCTCGGGATCGAAGCAGACCCAACAGCCATTCTCCTGATTGACCGAAGAGGGTACTCCGCCCTATTGGTTCTCGGAATTATGGTTGAAGTAGATGTAGATGAAGACCCAACAGCCATTATCATGATTGACTAAAGAGGGTACTCCGCCCTATTGGTTCTCGGGATTATGGTCGAAGCAGATGTAGATGAAGACCCAACAGCCATTCTCCTAATTGACCGAAGAGGGTACTTCGCCCTATTGGTTCTCGGGATTATGGTCAAAGCAGATGTAGATGAAGACCCAACAGCCATTCTCCTGATTGAAAGAAGAAGGTACTCCGTCCTATTGGTTCTCATGATTATGGTCGAAGCAGATATAAATAAAGACCTAGCAGCCATTCTCCTGATTGACTGAAGAGGATTCTCGTGATTATGGTCGAAGCAGATGTAGACGAAGACCCACCAGCCATTTTTCTGATTGACCGAAGAGGGTACTCCGCCCTATTGGTTCTCGGGATTATGGTCGAAACAGATGTAGATGAAGACCCAACAGTCATTCTTCTGATTGACCGAAGAGGGTACTCCGCTCTATTGATTCTCGGGATTATGGTTGAAGCAGATGTAGATGAAGACCCAACAACCATTCTCTTGATTGACCGAAGAGGGTACTTCGCCCTATTGGTTCTCGGGATTATGGTCGAAGAAGATGTAGATGAAGACCCAACAGCCATTCTCCTGATTAATTAAAGAGGGTACTCCGCCCTATTGGTTCTCGAGATTATGGTCGAAGCAGATGTAGACGAAGACCCAACAGCCATTCTCCTGATTGACCGAAGAGGGTACTCCGCCCTATTGGTTCTCGGGATTATGGTCGAAGTAGATGTAGACGAAGACCCAACAACCATTTTCCTGATTGACCGAAGAGGGTACCCCGCCCTATTGGTTCTCGGGATTATGGTCAAAGTAGATCCAGAAGCCGCACTCCAAAGAATCCACTGAGGGCACACCTCCCTGTGGATAATTGTCTTCGGAGATGCCCGTCTAAAGATGCAGGTTCGGATTGAAAAGACTGGACTGTTCATAAGAAGCTTTGAGGATGTTTATGTCCAAATCGGCAGAAAGATGTTTGCCGATCTTTAATACATTGAAAGGGCAGAGGAATGATAAGATGTTCCAATGTACTTATGAATGTGAAGATGCCTTCAAATGAATAAATTAAGACCTATCTTTCTTTGGCGCCTTTGTTGGTGAATCTCGCTCCTACTGAAACATTATACTTGTTGTATTTGGCATCTAGTTCGTTAGCAGTGAGAACAGTTTTGGTGCATGAAGATAGGGGTAAGCAGCACCTGTTTTACTATGTAAGCCATGTACTTCGGGATGATGAAATAAGT
Source organism: Panax japonicus (assembly GCA_020205505.1). Taxonomy (NCBI): domain Eukaryota; kingdom Viridiplantae; phylum Streptophyta; class Magnoliopsida; order Apiales; family Araliaceae; genus Panax; species Panax japonicus. The sequence continues at coordinate 23,782,099 of CM035100.1, forward strand.
TGAAGATAGTTAGCGAGAAGCTGACGAGTCCGACACAGCCGATGCGGTACTTCAACAGAAGCATGATATTCTTCTTCGGATAATATGTGCAACCGGCTATCAGGTTCAAATTTAGAGCAGTCGATCACAATGATGACTCCATTACTAATGCCTTGTCAAAATTGGCTATTACAGAAGTGAACACCTTTGCTGATTCGATGGCGTTCTTTCTTCAGATCGAATTCTGGCTAAAAAAGTGAAGTACAAGAGTGCCCATTTTGTGCTTATTAATAATGATCTTTATCGAAGAGGTTATTCTTCTCCATTATTAAGTTGTTTGGCTCCATATGAAGCTGAGGATATCCTTCGATGAGTTTACGAGGATGTGTCAGCTGAATAGTTTGATCCTGCATCAGCCACCAAAAAGGCTATATTCGATTTTATCTCCTATACCTTTTGTTGTTTGGGGGGTATTCATACTGGGTCCATTGCCTAGGGGTCGGGTTAACAGACACCAGTTCATGGGATTGAGGTTTGAAGCATTCATGAAGGACTTCGGCAGCTCATCCATAGTCTAACAGGCACGGACAGATGCCACCTCGGTGTTAGGAGGTTCGGTTGGACTCGCTGACCATTCAATGGTAGCCTTATCGGTAGGTGGTCCTTATGAATTTGTCAGGCCCTTCATGGTAGGCAAACTTTGTCGGTGTTATGAGGTTCGGGTGGACTCGCTGGCCATTAGATGGTAGCCTTATCGGCAGGTGGTCCTTATGAAATTGTCAGGCCCTTCGTGGTAGGCAAACTTCATCAGTGTTAGGAGGTTCGGGTGGACTCTCTGGCCATTCGATGGTAGCCTTATCGGCAGGTGGTTCTTATGAATTTTTCAGGCCCTTCGTGGTAGGCAAACTTCATCGGTGTTAGGAGGTTTGAGTGGACTCGCTGGCCATTCAATGGTAGCCTTATCGGCAGGTGGTCCTTGTGAATTTGTCAGGCCCTTCGTGGTAGGCAAACTTCATCGGTGTTAGGAGATTCGGGTGGACTCGCTGGCCATTCGATGGTAGCCTTATCGGCAGGTGGTCCTTATGAATTTGTCAGGCCCTTCGTGGTAAGCAAGCTTCATCGGTGTTAGGAGATTCGGGTGGACTCGCTGGCCATTTGATAGTAGCCTTATCGGCAGGTGGTTCTTTTGAATTTGTTAGGCCTCTCGTGGTAGGCAAACTTCATCGGTGTTAGGAGGTTCGGGTAGACTCGCTGACCATTCGATGGTAGTCTATTTGGTCGGTGAAATCTTGTGGGTTTGTTAGGCCCTTCGTGGTAAGAAAATTCCCTATAATGCAGATCTACCTCACACTTCGAAAATGAATAAGTATTGCATTACTTTATTACCTTATTTTTGTTTAATTTTTGAGTTTGGGTCGCATTATTACTTGACCTTATCTGTTATATGACTTGCTTAGTTATTGATTAACAGTTTAAGATTATACATTTTTTAAGTTGATTGATGATGAATTATTGACAAGAAATGTTCAAAGGTGTAATAAGGATAAGAACTTGTTAATCATTTCATTGATATCTAACTGTTTACAAAGGAGATCCGTAGCTTTAGGACTACCTGTAAAGACATATCTCCTTTGTAAACTGTCTTACGTGATTGGAACGTGAGGAAAGAACTTGTTAATCATTTCATTGATATCTTGGCGTTGACATCACTGTTATAGCATCAACTTTACCAAGATCTTTCCTCACGTTCCAATCACGTAAGACGCATCCAAATCCTGCACAGTTTAACAAGTCAACACCCAAAGCTTGACGGCTTGACCGTCGGGGGATATCTCCGGCGTGATATTCAATACAGGCGATCACAAGGTTAACAATGGAGGATAAAATATCTAGTGCTTGAGAGAGATTATTAATCTGTTACCTTTCTTTTTGTGAGTTCCTTGCTTTTGTATGCCACTGACCTCCCCTGGCCCACAGCCTGCAGCTGACTAAGCCCTGTCCAATCGTCATTAAATACAATGCAGAGATGACAGTCAAAGTTTATCCCATAATCATCACCGGTCAAAGCCCAAGTGGAACCATACTCACCAAATAGTTCGGCCCACTGTCCGGTTCAATACTCTATAGGCCCCAAATAAAGATATTAACCACCCATTGGGCCAACCCAATGAACCGGCCCACTACTTTCAAGACCTACCCAACATGTCTAAAGTATTATGGCCCAACATTGCCCCCAGTCTTTTATTAAACAGGATGTTTAATGAAAGAGTACAAAGGTCCTCGGTCCAAGACAAAAAGAATATGATAAGATCATTAAGGGGCCCAAAAAGAAACTCACCGAGGCCCAACTGGTAAATCTCAAATATCAACATAGACAAAAACCGGAAGCCCAATCGAGAAACCCGATTGGTTAACATTGATCATCCTCAGGCAAACGATATCTTCGGACGCCTACGTCCCAAATACAAAGAAGCCAAAGCCGAAGCCGAAGAGGAAGCCGCTCGAAGAGAGAATGCCACACTTAAGTATACCTTGGCAAATGAGCGAAGCAATCTTGACATTGCTCTCTTCTACAATGAGTGCCTTCGAAAAGATCTTGCTCAAACCAAAGAAGATTTGAAGACGTCCAAGGCTACTCATCAAGTTTTCACTCCAATTCAAGTCTGGCAAAGCAAAATAACGACACCCAAGCTAAAGAAGCAAGGCATCTGGCATATCATCAAAAGCTTGAAGAGGAACTTTAAGAACTCCGGGCAATCAGGGACTTGGGCCCACCACTAACTGATAAGCTTCGTAAGGAGATTGAAGAAAAGTATAGAAAGTCTTCTGAGTTAAACGATGAAATTATCTACATGTACTTCGAAGGGTACGAGGTCTGCCGAAGTAAATACAAAGCCAAACTTGTAATGGCCGAAGTAAATTCGGCTCTCCTTGACTCTTCAGACAGCGAAGACGATAAAAAAGCTTAAAAATAATGTTCCATCCGTAGCTTTAGGACTCCCTATAAAGACTCATATCTCCTTTGTAAACAGTTAAATATAAATGGAATAATTAACAAGTTTTTATCCTTATTACACCCTTGACCATTTCTTGCCAATAATTTTCCATCAATCAACTTGAAAAATGTACAAGATCTTTCTTAAACTTAACTTAAACTGTTAGTGAACAATTAAGCAAGTCATATAACAGATACGATCAAGTAATAATGCAACCCGAACTCAAGGAAAATAGTTGCTGGGTCTTCGTCTATATCTGCTTCGACCATAATCCCAAGAACCAATAGGGCGGGGTACCCTCTTCGGTCAATAAGGAAAATGGTTATTGGTTCTTCATCTACATCTGCTTCGATCATAATCCCGAGAACCAATAGGGAGGAGCACCCTCTTCGGTCAATCAGGAGAATGGCTGCTGGGTCTTCGTCTACATCTGCTTCGACCATAATCCCGAGAACCAATAGGGCAGAGTACCCTCTTCGGTCAATCAGGAGAATGGCTGTTGGGTCTTCATCTATATCTTCTTCGACCATAATCCTGAGAACCAATAGAGCGGAGTACTCTCTTCGGTCAATCAGGAGAATGGATGTTGGGTCTTCGTCTACATCTGCTTCGACCATAATCCCGAGAACCAATAGGGCAGAGTACCCTCTTCGGTTAATTAGGAGAATGGTTGTTGGGTCTTCATCTACATCTTCTTCGACTATAATCCCGAGAACCAATAGGGCGAAGTACCCTCTTCGGTCAATCAGGAGATTGGCTATTGGGTCTTCGTTTACATCTACTTTGACCATAATCCCGAGAACCAATAGGGCGGAGTACCCTCTTCGGTCAATCAGGAGAATGGTTGTTGGGTCTGCTTCGATCCCGAGGACTGCCTCGAGACATGTCTTTAAAGTGTAGACTTTTTTCCAACTTGATCGGTCTGGCAGTCTGGCCACTTCGGTATAGGGTTCTAAGCAGTATGCCTTGTACCCTTTTCTGACCATGGTCTGGTCTTCTCTCGGCAGCAAAAATCAATCTTCTTCTAGCATCACCTTGGGCTCTCGAACGAGAACCCTCAGAAAACTGCTTGGAAGTAGTACCACCATGAACACTCACTGAAGGACCCAATCAATCCTTGATAGATACTCGTTGCGTAGACGAAGTCATAGCCATCATATATCCTTCAGAAATAACTATTCTAATTTTCACCATGGACTCTGACGTAAAGCAGATACAAATTGTAATTTAAAACTTTAAGAACACTAGAACACAATCCTCCTTCTAGTGGCAATGTTAACACCAATATCTTTTCTCACATCCCAATCACGTAAGACGCGTCCAAATCCTGCACAATTCAACAAGTCAACACCAAAAGCTTGACGGCTTGACCGTCGGGGGATAGCTCTGGCGTGAGAGTCAGTACCGGTGATCACAAGGTTAACAATGGAGGATAAAATATCTAGTACTTGAGAGAGATTATGAATCTGTTACCTTTCTTTGTGTGAGTTCCTTGCTTTTGTATGCCACTGACCTCCCCTGGCCCACAGCCTGCAGTCGACTAAGCCCTGTCCAATACTTATTTAATACAGTATTTTGGGTGTGATTTGGGTACGTATAACAAAACATGTATGTACAGTCTGTGCAGAATGTACCACCATTTTTTGGTATAAGTATTCAAATCATGCCCAAAATATTGTATTATTAAAAAAATTCAGTTCCATAAAATATTAAATATATTTTTTTAGTTATTTTTTAAAAAAAGCAAAAAAAAACATTTGGTCCGTTTTTTATCAGGTCCGGACTCCCGGACCTGATCCCTTATATATATATATATATATATATATAAAGCTCCCATAGTCACAATGTGCTATTAATCAAATAGGGTGGATGCATATACACCTACCTACATGTTTTGTACCACTGTTGCTTTGTCATTTTGAACATCTTTTGTGTGTTGGCGATAGTGTTCTATTGTCTCAGACATGCTGAAAAAGTTCAAAACTCAACACAAATCTGATTAGATTAGAGCATATCCTCTCTTAATCTACCCACAAAATTATTCATGTAAGAAAAATGTAAAATCAGGGGTATTTTTGCAAGAAAAGAATCCTTACTGTTCTAGTCTTGCAAAATTAGTAAAGAAAACGAAAAGTATATTCAGTTGCTCTGTAAGGAAACACTATGAGAGATGGCATTGAGAATCTAAGCAACTATTGCTCAAATATACATAAGAACTTAATAAAATAGGTCTGTAAATAAAAAATTGATAATTAATTTTTATTATGTCTGAATATAATATTTTGCTAATTTACTCTTATATCAGTTTATACAAACTTAAAATGAAAATATAATAAATATTAAATAATTAATTCAAATAAAATAACTGGTAAAATATTTCAAGTCTAATAAAATATGATAACAATTTTACATCATTAGTATAAAAATATGGTGGGTGGTGGTCGTGGCGGCGGCTTGTGGTGAAGGGTGGAGGGTGACGATGGTAGGTGCCGGCACCGAGTGGTGGTGTTGTGAGAGAAATAAATTGAAAAATTAAAAAGGTAAAATAGTAATGGTAGCCTCTTTTTTCTAAAAAGAATTGGTTCAATTTTTTTTAAGAGAGAAACAGAGGTTGTCAAAGTTTTTAGCAACCACAACCACTACCGATACCACTACCATACACACGAGCATATATCATTTATAGTTGCATACCCTACGTTACTAATTGCACATCCAAATATAATGAAATATAAATATATAATTATATCTATTTAGTTAACTCTAAAAATTTGTAGGGTACTAACTGTTATATATATAATTATTTAAAAGGATGTCACTGTAGTTTACTCATGCATACACCCCTGTCTTATATATATATATATATATATATATATATATATATATATATATATATATATATATATATATATATATATATATATATAGACCGCATTCATGACAACCGGTTACTGAGAACAACCCAAAAAATCATGGCACAACAGCTTGTAACGGCTGAGACAATTAAAATGGGACCTATTTTAATTGTCCCAGCCGCTACCAGTTGTAGCGGTTAGGGATGATCATTCGGTTATAACCGAACCGAATAGACTATTCTGTTATAATCGAATACCGAATTATTGATAATTTTACTATCCGAAACACTAACCGAAATTCGTAAGTAACCTAATTACCGAATACCGAATTATCGAATTTATAATTCGGTAATTCGGGTAATAACCGAATTTGAAAGAAGAAGCCTGAAAGTAGTATGTAAGTCCCCAACTTTTTAATAGAGATGATTTTTCTATAAATATCATTTTTAAATATTATGGAATGAATTTGATATAATGTGATAGTTGTGGATAATATTTATAAATTTTGCAAAGTACGCAAGTTGTTATATAATATTCGATTGGTCGGAAAATATTTGTTTTAACAGGGAATATTCGTACAAGGCACAATCATTGGTGGACCCCAACACGAAATTATTGTCAGATTAAAAAAACGACAAAAATACTTTATGAAAATAACGGCGGAAGTTTTACCGTTAACTGTTGAAACACCCGGTGTTAAAAGTACAGTAATAAGCGTAGTTGCACAGTAGCACACGGTTTTGATTATTGATGCTTATATGAGAAGTCACTCAGTTTTGTTCAATTATTGCTACAGTAATTGTTGCATAGTATCTCTCGTTATTTGATTCAATTATTGTCAATATTTTATATATTATTAAATCAATAATGGAGACGACAAATTTATTAATATTATTATTTGCAATATTAACGATGTCTAGAAGTTCTGTCAATGAGAGGTTTGGTCACCTAATTGCGCGCCAATAGGGAGAAATCCTTATTGGAAAGCCTCATCTTTCCTGGGAACGACCTGGTCAATTAATATTATGAATTATAATAGTGATGATAAGTGTTGTTAAAAATATTGAGAAAATTTTTATGATGTATTTTGCCTATTATTTGAACCCCCACTTGCTCATTTTTCAAAATCGTCGGGAAAAAGTAATCTCAATTTTTCTTATATATATGTACTACAGGCATGTGATTATATATATATATATATATATATATATATATATATATATATATATATATATTATATAATAAGTTTTGTTTTTAGAATATATTATATTTTATTTAAAAGATTTTTGCTTTAAATCTGGACCGTCCGTTTAAAAGTAAATCAATCTGGACCGTTCATGAATTAGTTACTATTCAGTCCATTCTTCTATAAATAGAAGCTCATTCCTTCATTATTTCTTACGAATTCACTGAAACTCTAGAGAGAGAAATTATAGAGAAACTATAGAAAAGTATTCTGCTACTTCCCTACTCTTATATTCAGTTTCTTTTACGGTAAGGGGTATTATTTCTTTTGTATTCATGAAGAGAACTTCTATTATTCCATTATTTATTATTCTGTTGGAATTACCTGTATACGCAGGCTACCCTATACTTGGTGAAATTCTTCTGTTATTTTATTCTTTATTATTCTGTTGGAATATCATGTCTGTGCGTTTTACGCCGGACCTGATTCCATTCTTTATTATTATGTTGGAATATTGTCAGTGCATTTTAAGCCGGACCTGATTCCGTTATTTATTATTCTGTTGGAATAACCTACCTGTGCGGTCTATCGCATGCCTGGTGATTTCTTTTGCTATTCCATTCTTTATTATACTCAGCTGGTTAAAACTTTGACTTCTATACTCCATAAAATTAGTGGAATATCCTTGATATTTGCGCTTCATCCAGTATCTTTTCATGGAAATATTCTTCTGAGCATTCTTAAATTTTACTCTACATAGAAGTATCATGTTAACAATTTGAACGTTATTAGTTCCTGGATAAATTAATTCTTGAACTTGTTTTATTGAATTCTAATATCATTGTCATCATCCTCATGTTTATATTTTGTTGAAAGTCATCTGTGGCTTATAGTGCATTGATGGACTTGGTATGATTATGACCAAGGATTATTCAGTGTAATCATGACCATAACGTTACAAATGATATGGTTAAAGTTTTCATTGGCTCGTAGTGCATTGATGGACAGTTGTTAGCATGATCATGACCATTAATGAATACACAAATGTCCTTGGCCCGTAGTGCATGGATAATGTATGGTCGTGATACTAAAGAATATCTTTGGCCGTTGTGCAGGGGTGATTCGATGATGTGGATTATTTATTAAGCTGAGTACCAGCGATAAAAGTGATGAAAAACATTTTAAATCATAGAAGATAGTAGATTTTATTCTCTACTTGACTCTTCTAATGGATTACTTGTTCCGCTGCAGTTAAACTGGATATTTATTATATTTTATCAGTTTAACATTGTTGAAGGCTAACGATAAATTATTCTGCATTATCTTAGTCATAATATTTTTTACTGGGCTAGTTGAGCTCATCCTTTTGCTTTCATTATTCTCTTCAGGAAATGAGAACGTAGCAGGGACTAGTCGGGGAACGGAGTGACAGTCCAGATGATAGCATTAGTTGTCCTCACTATTCTATGAAATAGTATAATAATAAAAGTAATGAGGACCCCATTGAGTTTTTATATTGTCTAGATGACAATATTTGTATTAAAACTCACAGTATATGTTTAGTCGTATTTTACACGACTGTTATATAATTAAGTTATATTTGAATTTTGTACCATGTATTCGGCGACTCATGATGGGTGATGTATACCTATTTTGGGGGCGTCATTGTTGGTATCAAAGCTTAGGGATATGATCCCTGGCTAAGATGTGAGAATAGAACTAGGAAGGGAGACACGGGGAATTCCTTCGCTAGTATGACCTACCTAAGTTTTTTTTTTGGTATTTAATTGGTCGGTCAGAATATAGGGATAATATGTTACATGTCAATTAACCTTTTGTTTTGTGGTAGTATCTAAAAATGATATCTGACAATGTTGAGAATAGCAATGGAGCACAGGCGACCGTTAATTCACCACATATCAATAATCAGGATAATGTGCATCAGGAAGGCGACAATCCTCATGTAAACAAAAACACTGACCAAATGATGAATGATGGAATGTTCAGAGGCTTTATGCAATTCATGCAACAGCAGGCGAGATCGGCTCCTGTCCAAAATGTAGGTGGAAACACTGGAAACTCTCGGACGGTCACCGCTAAACAGTTCAAGGAGCTGGGACCACCGGAGTTTATTGGAGAGCTAAAACCACTTAAGGCGGAAGCCTGGATAAAGCAGATCACCAAGATATTTGATGTCTTGGGATGCTCTGAGGAGCAAAAAGTTCCCTTTGCCGCCTTTATGTTGCGAGGAGAGGCAGATTACTGGTGGGAATCGGTAAAGCGTACTCAACCTACCGCGCTCAAAATGTCTTGGGAGAAGTTCCAAGAACTATTCAACGACAAGTACTTTTTCGAAAGTATTCGTCACATGAAGGAGGTGGAGTTCATCAAGTTGGAACAGAATAATATGACCGTGTCGCAGTACGAAGCAAAGTTTGCCGAGTTATCCCGGTTTGCGTCCCACTTGGTGGATAATGAAGAGAGAATGACGTGAATGTTTTTAAGAGGTTTGAAGCCGGAGATACGTCAACAGCTTATTTCTCATAAACTGTGTTTGTATTCAGATGTTATAAATAGGGCTTAGTTAGTGGAGCGTGATAACAAGTCAACGCAACCAAAAGAGAGCAGCTGGCAAAATGATAATACTAGCGAGAGCAGTCATCGAAGCGGTGATAACAAGCATGGAGGGAATCAACAGGCCAGAAATGGTAACCACTTCGGTGGTAATCAAGGCCAAAACAATAAGAATGGACATTTCAAGAAGTGGAGATTCAACAATAATGGAAAGACGTCAGCACCAGCACCCGTTATTAAGGAAGGAGAATGACCACCTATCATATGCTTCAAATGAGGAGGGGAGGGACACATCAGTCCAAACTGCACGATGTAGTCCAAAGCATGTTATAATTGTGGAAGAGAAGGTCACTTAGCCCGATTTTGTTGTTCACCGAAGAAAATTTCAGCTAGAATGGATGCACCAAAGGCCGTCCCAGAAAAGTCAAAGCCGGTAGTGTAAGAGAGAGCGTTTGTTGTGACCTCCCAAAAAGAAAGGAAACCGAATGAGGTCATCACGGCTAAGCTTATCATAAACTCTAGCAAAGTCTATATTTTATTTGATACCGGTTCTACTCATTCTTTTATTTCTCCTACTTGCGCTCAACGATTAAATTTGACTCCGGAGAAATTAGACTTTGACTTATCTGTGGAAACTCCGTTAGGAGAAACCTTCATTACATCCACTGTTTATAAGTCTTGTTTGGTTTAAATTGGTACCCTCACATTACCTGTCGATCTTATTTCATTGAAAATACTTGCATTTGACGTGATTCTAGGGATTTATTGGTTAACTACTCATCATGCAAAAATTGATTATTTTCGTAAGGTTGTTAGTTTTCATATTCTTAATCAACCTATTATGTTAATTCAAGCGACCAAACCATTAAAATCAATCATGGTCATCTCAAGCCATAAAGCTATTCGTTTATTGAAAAACGGATGTCAAGCTTTCTTAGCTCATGTCACGGATCTAAACAAAAATACGTCAGTTTTGAATGATATTTCTATTGTTAACAAATTCCCTGACGTATTCCCTGAAGAACTTCTTGGCCTACCCCCAGAGCGTGAAATTAAATTTTGTATTGACCTTGAACCCAGTACAAAACCCATTTCCAAAGCCCCATATCGAATGGCTCCTACTGAACTTCAGGAGTTAAAGACCCAAATGCAGGAATTGTTAGACATTGGCTTATTCGTCCTATTACTTCTCCTTGGGGTTTTCATGTTCTATTCGTGAAGAAGAAAGATGGGAGTATGCGACTTTGTATTGATTATCGGGAGTTTAATCATGTCACCATCAAAAATAGGTACCCATTGCCACGTATTGATGACCTGTTTGACCAGTTGCAAGGAGCCATATTCTTTTCAAAGATTGATCATCATTCCGGATATCACCAATTGAAGATTAGAACCGATGACATTCCGAAGACAGCTTTCAGAACTCGGTACGGGCATTATGAATTCCTAGTCATGTCATTTGGATTGACTAATGCTCCTGCTGCCTTCATGGATATGATGAACTGAGTATTCAAGGAATATTTGGATCACTTTGTGGTCGTCTTTATTGATGACATCCTTATTTATTCCAAAAGCCGTGATTATCATGAGCAACACTTGAGGCTAACACTCCAAAAGCTTCGTGAATACAAGCTTTATGCCAAGTTGAAGAAATGCGAGTTCTGGCTTGAGGAAGTAGCATTCCTTGGGCACGTAGTATCAAGTCATGGAATATCTGTTGACCCGAAAAAGATTGAAGTTATTCAAAGATGGGAGCAGCCTAAATCAGTGACGAAGTACGTAGCTTTCTCAGTTTAGCTGGTTATTATAGGAAATTCATGGAAGGATTTTCTTGAATCGCTACTCCATTAACTCAGCTGACTCGGAAAGATACAAAGTTCGGTTGGAGCGAAGAATGTGAGAAGAGTTTTCAAGAACTCAAGAGGAGACTCATTTTAGCACCTATTCTGACAATACCATCTGGCTCGGAGGGATTTGTCATCTACAGTGATGCTTCGGGCAAAGGGTTGGGATGTGTTCTCATGCAACATGTGAAAGTCATAGCCTATGCCTCGCGATAACTCAAAGAATATGAGAGGAATTATCCTACTCATGATCTAGAGTTAGCAACTGTTGTCTTTGGACTTAAAATTTGAAGGCATTACTTGTATGGGGAGAAAGTGGAGATTTTTACGGATCATAAAAGCCTCAAATATTTCTTCACTCAAAAGTAACTTAACATGCGGCAACGACGTTGGCTTGAACTGTTGAAAGATTATGATCATACCATCCAATACCATCCTAGAAAAGCGAATGTGGTAGCTGATGCATTGAGTAGAAGATCATATGCAAGTACGAGTGCGATATTGTCAATGCAAAGGTCCATTTTGTGTAACTTGCAAAGGATGGAGATAGAGTTAAAGACTCCAGGAACCCATGTGATGATGGCGAATATACGAGTAGAACCAACTTTAATCGATAAAGTTAAAGCTGCTCAAGCTACAGACCTGGAGCTGATGCGTATGAGGAAGAAAGTGCAAGAAGGTGCTATGTCGGAAGCAAGAATAGATGAAGAAGGAATACTTCAAGTCAACTCCAGACTTTGTGTTACTAACGACCCTGATTTAAAGTATAAAATCATGATGAAGGCGCACAACACACCGTTTGCAATCCATCCTGGGAGTACCAAAATGTATCACAATCTTCGACATACATTTTGGTGGAGCAATATGAATAGAGAGATAGCGATGTTTATCTCAATGTGTCTAACTTGTCAACGAGTTAAAACGGAGCATCAAGTACCAAAAGGTCCATTGCAACCACTTGAAATTTCAGAATAGAAGTAGGAGCACATTACCATGGATTTCATTACCGGTCTTCCTAAGGTTTCTCAAGGCATAGATGCGATTTGGGTCATTGTTGATAGATTGACCAAGTCTTCTCATTTCTTACCGATACAAGAAACTTATACACTTGAACGTCTTGCGCGTATGTACATAAACGAGATTGTAAGACTGCATGGTATGCCGGTATCCATAGTTTCTGATCGAGAACCAAGATTCACTTCACAATTTTGGGTTAGTTTGCAAAAAGCTATGGGCACAGACTTACGATTTAGCTCGGTATATCATCCTCAGACAGACGGACAGTCGGAGAGGACTATTCAAACTCTTGAAGATCTGTTAAGACTCTGTGTCCTTGACTTCAGGGGAAGTTGGGAAAATTTCTTACCATTGGTGGAGTTTTCCTACAACAACAGTTATCAAGCAAGTATTGGCATGACTCCATTTGAGGCGTTGTATGGAAGAAAGTGTCGTTCTCCAGTATGCTGGGATGAGGTAGGTGAAACAACGTTGTTGGGACCGGAGCTAGTACGTATGACTACGGAAAAGATTCAAACAATCCGACAACGTATAAAAATCTCACAAGATCGACAAAAGAGTTATGCTGATCTTCATCGAAAGGGCGTGGAATTCGATATAGAAAATCATTTGTTGTTACGTGTTGCTCCATGGAAAGGAGTTACGAGATTTGGAAAGAGAGGAAAGCTTAATCCTCGATTCATCGTCCCATTTTTAATCCTCGATCGAGTAGGAACTGTGGCGTATAGACTCGCTTTACCACCAAGTATGTCTCGTGTTCATAACGTTTTTCATATATCCATGTTACGTAAATATGTGGAAGACCCGAACCACATTATTAAGTTAGAACAGAAAGAAATAGCGAAAGATTTAACGTATGAAAAGGTTCCTGTTCAAATCTTGGATAAGAAAGAACATATTCTACGCTCCAAGGTTATACCTTAAGTCAAAGTTTTGTGGAGAAACCACGATGTTGAGGAAATGACCTCGGAGTTAGAATCTGAAATGAAATCAAGGTATCCTTACCTTTTCGACATACCAGGTACGTACCCTAATTTTTAGGGCGAAATTTCATAAGAAGGGGAGGTTGTAAGACCCCAACTTTTTAATAAAGATGATTTTTCTATAAATATTATTTTTAAATATTATGGAATAAATTTGATATAATGTGATAGTTGTGGGTAATATTTGTAATTTTTGCAAAATACGCAAGTTGTTATATAATATTCGATTGGTCGGGGAATATTCATTTTAACAGGGAATATTCGTACAATGGCATAATCATTGGTGGACCCCATAACGGAATTATTGTCGGATTAAGAAAACGATAAAAATACTTTATGAAAATAACAGCGAAAGTTTTACCGTTAACTGTTGAAACACCCGGTGTTAAAAAGTACAGTAATACGCGTAGTTGCACAGTAGCACACTGTTTTGATTATTGATGCTTACGTGAGAAGTCACTCAGTTTTGTTCAATTATTGCTACAGTAATTGCAGCATAGTATCTCACGTTATTTGATTCAATTATTGTCAATATTTTATATATTATTAAATCAATAATTGAGACGATAAAGTTATTAATATTATTATTTGAAATATTAACGATGTCTAGAAGTTCTGTCAAGGAGAGGTTTGGTCACCTAATTGCGCGTCAATAGGGAGAAATCCTTATTGGAAAACCACCTCTCTTCTAGGAACGACCTGGTCGATTAATATTATGAATTATAATAGTGATGATAAGTGTTGTCAAAAATATTAAAAAAAATTTATGATGTATTTTGCCTATTATTTGAACCCCCACTTGCTCATTTTTCAAAATCGTCGGGAGAAATTAATCTCAATTTTTCTTATATATATGTACTGCAGGCATGTGATTATATATATATATTGTTAGTGGAGTGTGGTGGAGAAAAATTTTTTGTGTATTGGTGAATGTGAGTGGTGGAGTGTGCGATTATATATATATATATATATATATATATATATATAATGTTAGCGGAGTGTGGTGGAGGAAAATAGTGTGTGTGTTTGTGTGTGTGTGTCATGGGAATAAGAGAAGAAGGAGAAATTGTGGTGGTGTACGGGAAGTATTATTATTATTATTATTATTATTATTTGAGAAAGTTGGCCGAAAGGGAGGCAAATAATTCGCGGGGAGGTGTTCTTTTTCAACAAACATGTGATAATTTATATATATATATATATATATATATATATATATATATATTATAATAAGTTTTGTTTTTAGAATATATTATATTTTATTTAAAAGATTTTTTCTTTAAATCTGGACCGTCCGTTTAAAAGTAAATCAATCTGGACCGTTCATGAATTAGTTACTATTCAGACAATTCTTCTATAAATAGAAGCTCATTCCTTCATTATTTCTTACGAATTCACTGAAACTCTAGAGAGAGAAATTATAGAGAAACTATAGAAAAGTTTTCTGCTACTTTCCTACTCTTATATCTAATTTCTTTTACGGTATGTGGTATTATTTCTTTTGTATTCATGAAGAGAACTTATGTTATTCCATTATTTATTATTCTGTTGGAATAACCTGTATACGCATGCTACCCTATACTTGGTGAAATTCTTCTGTTATTCTATTCTTTATTATTCTGTTGAAATATCCTGTCGGTGCGTATTACGCCTGACCTGGTTTCATTATTTATTATTCTGTTAGAATATCTTGTCTGTGATTTACGCATGACCTGGTTCCATTATTTATTATTCTGTTGGAATATTCTGTCTGTGCGTTTACGCATGACCTGGTTCCGTTATTTATTATTCTGCTATAATAACCAGTCTGTGCGGTTTATCGCATGCCTAGTGATTTCTTTTGTTATTCCATTCTTTATTATACTCAGTTGGTTAAAATTTTAACTTCTATACTCCATGAAATTAGTGGAATATCCTTGATATTTGCGCTTCATCCAGTATCTTTTTATGCAAATATTCTTCTGAGCATTCTTAAATTTTACTCTACATAGAAGTATCATGTTAACAATTTGAACGTTATTAGTTCCTGGATAAATTAATTCTTGAACTTGTTTTATTGAATTCTAATATCATTGTCATCATCCTCATGTTTATATTTTGTTGAAAGTCATTTGTGGCTTATAGTGCATTGATGGACTTGGTATGATTATGACCAAGGATTATTCGGTGTAATCATGACCATAACGTTACAAATGATATGGTTAAAGTTTTCATTGGCTCGTAGTGCATTGATGGACAGTTGTTAGCATGATCATGACCATTAATGAATACACAAATGTCCTTGGCCCGTAGTGCATGGATAATTTGTGGTCGTGATACTAAAGAATATCTTTGGCCGTTGTGCAGGGGTGATTCGATGATGTGGATTATTTATTAAGCTGAGTACCAGCGATAAAAGTGATGAAAAACATTTTAAATCATAGAAGATAATAGATTTTATTCTCTACTTGACTCTTCTAATGGATTACTTGTTCCGCTGCAGTTAAACTGGATATTTATTATATTTTATCAGTTTAACATTGTTGAAGGCTAACGATAAAATATTTTGCATTATCTTAGTCATAATATTTCTTACTGGGCTAGTTGAGCTCATCCTTTTGCTTTCATTGTTCTCTTCAGGAAATGAGAACGTAGCAGGGACTAGTCGGGGAACGGAGTGACAGTCCAGATGATAGCATTAGTAGTCCTCACTATTCAATGAAATAGTATAATAATAAAAGTAATGAGGACCCCATTGAGTTTGTATATTGTCTAGATGACAATATTTGTATTAAAACTCATAGTATATATTTAGTCGTATTTTACACGACTGCTGTATAATTAAGTTGTATTTAAATTTTCTACCATGTATTGGGCGACTCAAGATGAGTGATGTATACCTATTTTGTAACAATCTTATTCATTTATTAATAAAAAGTATTAATTTATTAAAGGCTTTTAATTATCTACAAGATGTTATTTTATAATATGTGATAACCCCATAGTTTTAAGCAATGCTTTTAGAATAATGATGATGATATTCTAATGAGATCTAAATTCTTAGAAAGCTTAAAACTAAAATAGTTTTCAATCGTTGGATTACTAAATTGGGGATTAGTGAATTCAGATAGATTGGTACATAAGTTGTTTGCTCATTGAATTAGGATGATTGATCTCATGATCATTTGTGTGGAGACACTAAAGCAAGTATGTAGGTGCTTATTAGAGAATAAGTTCACTGAACGTGATTCGCTAAGGAATACCTAATAGAGTTTTACTTGTCTGTCAATAGGAATTCCTGTAGTGATAGTAGTACAAGTGATCATTGGACTTGAGATCATCATAATATCTTATGTATGATGAGTTATACTTTGACTTATTCCTTAAGACCCTTAGGATATATCAAAGGGTATGCTTGTGTTTAATAAGTCGTACATGGAGATAATATATGATCAATAAAGAATCTACCGCTTCTAGTAAAAGAAGAGAAATGTTCTATGTGATTCAATAAATGACAACCCAGTAGTCCTTGGCCAAGACATATTGAAATTAGAAAGGAGTTTCTAATTTGTATTATTTGGTGTTGTGCATTTAAGAGTCGAAATACATATAATTAAATAAATTAAGACTTGACAGTAATTCCATGTCTTATATTTAATTAAGACATTTTATGGTGGAAGTATTGAATTGTACGATAACTATTTAGTCAAAGTTCTTTTATGATTAATGTTGAAATCTATATTATCTGAAAAGTCGTTGATCGCTAGGGAGGCTTATCCCTATTGTAGAATAAATATTATTTATTTAAATAAATTAATTGTTTAATTTATTTATTTAAATAAGAATTGAATTGTTCTAATTGATTTACTCACAACCGGTTTAATATGGAGAACCTAAAGAGTCACACCATAAAAGGAAGAATAATTATTTAAGAAGTTAATGACATAATCATAATAATATGTTAAGTATATTTAATTTAATCTATGGTGATAAAATAAATTAAATATCTTAATATTTATTATTTAATATTTTAGAAATATTAAATATAAATTAATTAGAGGAATCTTATTAATATTATTACAATTATTATTATTTTAATTTATAAAAGAGTTTAGGAATTAATTTAATATTAGTACTCTCATTTATTCCTAATATGATTAGGAGAGAAAATTAGTTAAAGGAGTTTAATTAATTATCCCTAATAAGATTAGAGAGCCCATTTAATTAAAAGAGTTTAATTAAATAAATAATACCTTATTTTTAATTAAATAGGGTTACCTGATATCTTTATAAGATGAGTCTTATATCAGATATCACGATACGTAATTCCAATAGTTGGAGAGTACACCATTTTCTATAAAGATAGAAAACTAGGGTTTAGCCAATCACCCTTCTTCTTGAATCTTTCTTCTTCCTTGGTGGATAACCTCTAGAGGCCAAACACTTGGGTGGCTAACGTTGATCAAAGGAAGGAACTAAACCCGGCGGATTCAAATTGAACACGAAAAGATTTGGAGCTGAACTTGTACATGAGGAAGCTCGAATATTCAAGGGTATGATTCTTGTTCTTCATATCTTTTCATTTAATTAATAATTATGCATAAAGGATGATCTGGGTATATGGTTTATAAAATTTTAAACTCTATTTTTTACACGTTTCCGCTTATTTGTTCAATTTGATTGCGTTTATGAATATTACAAACCTAACAGTGGTATCAGAGTCAAACTTTTATGCAAATTATTAATTATTAGATTTGATATGTATTTTAATGTATTTAGAACAATTTAATTGAGCATAATTTATTATATAAAATTTATTTAAAAAAAAATTAATTCGCGAAACTGTCACGGATTTTATTCGCGATTTTTGTTGAAATTCTGTGATTCGCATAGATATTGATTTCAGGGAGTCCTCGGCGCTAATCCTGTGGCTTCATTCAACGTGGTTATATTATAAATATATATAAGTACTACAACTTCTTTAAAGGTTATTTTGAATCATATATAACGTGGGTGATGATTGCTGCTATACTGTGATTATATATATATATATATATATATATATATATATATATATATATATATATAGGGAATATATCTTAAGCTCACCCCTTATTCAACTCACCCGAGCTCACCCCCCTTTAGCGACGGACACGGCGACGGATTCGATCATACAACCGTCGTCTATACTTTTAGCGACACCATATGTTGTCCGTCGCTAAAGTATAGACGACGGTTGTATGACCGAACCGTCGTTGGGTCCGTCGCTAAATGGGGGGTGAGTTCGGGTGAGTTGGATAAAGGGTGAGCTTAAGATCCGGACCGTATATATATATATATATATATATATATATATATATATATATATATATATATATATATATATCACCTTTTGGAAAAGTAATCATATTGAAAAAGTTACAGGAGATTCTTATTATACACGGAGTTGATTATATATATATATATATATATATATATAGGGAGCCCTTCCATAGTAACCGGTTGCTGTGAGTACTGTGCAACATCCCCTTTTTGTACCGTTGATAAACTTATTGGAAGGCTGAGATGAAACATAAATATATCCCAGCCGGCACAACTTGTACCGGCTTTTATTTTAATATGAGGACCCCACCACAGTCAACATGTTGTCAGTTTATTGAAATAAAATAAATTTTTAATATTAAATAATGGTCGACCGACACAGCTTGTACCGGCTGTAACTTTTTTATAAAATACTACCAACCGGGACAAGTTCTAACGGCTGTAAAAAAAAAAAAAAAAAAAAAAAATCAAAACCGTAAGAGGCTCTACCAACTTGTCCTTTGTTATGTAAATTACTCTTGTTATTATATTAACATCATTATAACACTTTTTGTTTTTGTTATTACTGAAAATAATAGTAACATACTTGAATAGTTTGGGTAGGTGGGGTGGTTTTACAAGCCGGTAGAGCCTCTTACGGTTTTGATTTTTTTTTTTTTTCCCAGCCGTTAGAACTTGTCCTTTGTTATGTAAATTACTCTTGTTATTATATTAACATCATTATAACACTTTTTGTTTTTGTTATTACTGAAAATAATAGTAACAGTTTTACAAGCCGGTAGAGCCTCTTACGGTTTTGATTTTTTTTTTTTTTCCAGCCGTTAGAACTTGTCCCGGTTGGTACCTTTTTTTAAAATTTTTTTTTTTCTGTACCGGCCGTAGGAAGCTCATACGGCTGTTATTAAAAAAATTAAAAAAATTATGTTATTCAAGCAACTCGCTGCTAAACAGACTCGAACACGCAACCTCAAACTCCAAACACACGTCATATGACCACCCGAGCACCACGGGCCTAGCTGTCAATATCAACCAAGGAATTCTCTTTACATTAAAACTTCACCATCCCCCAAAAATCTAAATTGTTGCATTATTATTATTATAGTACGATTTATTATTATTAACAAGTCTATATAATACATATGGGGGTTTGATATTTAGAAATAAGTTAATATCTATATTTATTAAGCAATGATTATTAGAAATGATTTTATATATTAAGCAATGATTTTATTATTAAGAAATGATTTTATACAATAATAAAACTAGTGAAGTATAATAATAATGTCACACTATCGAATTTATAAAAGTAGTGAAGTATTATTATAATAATAATAATGTGATTATCAATATTATAAGTACAGATAATACCAATACTAGTACTGCATAAATATATCAAAAGAAATAGTACATATTACATGTTCATTTTCTTTTTATGTACTATTTCTTTTTTATGAAATATGTACTATTACATGTTCATTTAATAATATGTACTATTTCTTTTTTATGAAAATGAACATGTAATATGTACTATTTTTTTTGATATATTTATGCAGTACTAGTATTGGTATAATCTGTACTTATAATATTGATAATCACATTATTATTATTATAATAATACTTCACTACTTTTATAAATTCGATAGTGTGACATTATTATTATACTTCACTAGTTTTATTATTGTATAAAATCATTTCTTAATAATAAAATCATTGCTTAATATATAAAATCATTTCTAATAATCATTGCTTAATAAATATAGATATTAACTTATTTCTAAATATCAAACCCCCATATGTATTATATAGACTTGTTAATAATAATAAATCGTACTATAATAATAATAATGCAACAATTTAGATTTTTGGGGGATGGTGAAGTTTTAATGTAAAGAGAATTCCTTGGCTGATATTGACAGCTAGGCCCGTGGTGCTCGGGTGGTCATATGACGTGTGTTTGGAGTTTGAGGTTGCGTGTTCGAGTCTGTTTAGCAGCGAGTTGCTTGAATAACATAATTTTTTTAATTTTTTTAATAACAGCCGTATGAGCTTCCTACGGCCGGTACAGAAAAAAAAAATTTAAAAAAAAGGTACCAACCGGGACAAGTTCTAACGGCTGGAAAAAAAAAAAAAATCAAAACCGTAAGAGGCTCTACCGGCTTGTAAAACTGTTACTATTATTTTCAGTAATAACAAAAACAAAAAGTGTTATAATGATGTTAATATAATAACAAGAGTAATTTACATAACAAAGGACAAGTTCTAACGGCTGGGGAAAAAAAAAAATCAAAACCGTAAGAGGCTCTACCGGCTTGTAAAACCACCCCACCTACCCAAACTATTCAAGTATGTTACTATTATTTTCAGTAATAACAAAAACAAAAAGTGTTATAATGATGTTAATATAATAACAAGAGTAATTTACATAACAAAGGACAAGCCGGTAGAGCCTCTTACGGTTTTGATTTTTTTTTTTTTTTTTTTTTAACATCCGTTAGAGCTTGTCCCGGTTGGTAGTATTTTATAAAAAAGTTACAGCCGGTACAAGCTGTGTCGGTCGACCATTATTTAATATTAAAAATTCATTTTATTTCAATAAACTGACAACATGTTGACTGTGGTGGGGTCCTCATATTAAAATAAAAGCCGGTACAAGTTGTGCCGGCTGGGATATATTTATGTTTCATCTCAGCCTTCCAATAAGTTTATCAACGGTACAAAAAGGGGATGTTGCACAGTACTCACAGCAACCGGTTGCTATGGAAGGGCTCCCATATATATATATATATAATAATAATTTTATAATTAAAATAAAGAGTTTATTTTAATCATAAAATTGGATTTCATGCTAATTAATTAGAGTTGGAATTGGATTACATGATAACTAATTGGAGTTGAAATTGGATTTCATGTTTTCTAAAATAAAGGAGTTTATTTGTGAATAGAAAAATGAATCCATCTTTCCTTAAATAAAAGAGTTTATTTAGATATGGAATAAGATTTCATATTATTTAAAATAAAGGAGTTTATTTGTGAATAGGAAAGAGAATCTGTGTTTTCTTTAATAAAGAAGTTTTTTTTAATTGGAATTGGATTCCATAATTAATTAAAATAAATGCGTTTATTTTGATTAAAATAAAATAATTTATTTTATTCAAAATTGGATAAATTAAAATAAAAGAGGTTTATTTTAATTTAAATTTGGATTAAAATAAAGGAGTTTATTTTGATTCAAAGAATATATATTTTATGCTAACTAAATTTCACTATTAAATGATATCAATATATATATTGAATGTTTATTATTTATGAGATGAATGTTATTTATTGATGCATATGGTGATGTGTATGATAATAAATGAGATTGATTATGGACTATTGACCAATGTGATTGGATTTTATTTTAGTTGGATGCATGAATGTATGAGTTTTATTAAATGGGGTTTGCGTACCTCGTCTTCTCTAATTTTTCTTAATGTAAATTCTATCTTCCTCATATGTACTTTCCCTTGACTGCTGATCAAGGTTTCTATTTATTTTAAAATAGTTTTGTAATAGGAATAGTTAGAATTAATTTTGAAGAATTAGATATCAAGGGGCAATGAGCTCTTGAAGACCCGTTTGTAGTGGAGTCCAAGTTTAAATATAATAGTTATATTTAAATATTAATCTTTGCACCCCTAGGATTGACCTTTTGGTTCACTAGAGCCACCAAACTAGAATAAAGTCCATAATCAATTCGGGTAGAATATAGTATTCTATATGTGCATGCTTATACTATATATATATTATATATTATGCAAACATGCTTCGCATGTTAATTAATATGATACGTATTTATATATATATATGTGCATGCGCACTAAATAAGATGAGACAAATTAATAACAAATCCCTCAAATATTTTATATTAAGTTGTAAAGTTCAAAGATATTTGGAATATCGAATGTCGCCTTCTAGCATGATAGAAACAATAGAGTATTAAATATTTAATATGAGTTTGTTGTGCAGTACAAGGCAAGTATTAAATATTTAAGATGTTGCTTTTATTACATATGATGTTTATAAGGAATTGAACATTGCTGCTTTGTTGTGCACACACAAGGGCTGTGGTTTTCTCTTCACTTAAATGAAAATGTTGGGTCTGACTTAACTTAAATCATTTTAGTTCAGATGTGCACACATTTGACCATTATGATTTAAGAGGGAAAATACAAGGAGTTACATAGTTGATGTAATTGACAAGAGTTGTCTACCTATTTATTTATATATAGTTTGTTGTGCACACACAAGGCTATATACATTTGAAATGGGATCCTTATTCTCACTAGAAAATCTTTAATTAGATTTTTCTGAACTATATAAGTGAGGGTAATATAGTTTGAAGAAAATAGTGAGAGATACCAATTTAAAACAAGACCTAATTTATTTTGGTAATTAATAAAAGAATGTATGCTAAAATGTTGTTAATTACAAATTCATTTACAGAATTTTACAATGTCTAAATTACTATCACTGCATAGCATATTAGATGTTAAATTAATCAGACCGAATTAAACGGATTGGCTAAGGAATTTGAAAATAGTTTTCATGGCTGAAAAGCTATCTTATTTCCTTAATACGCCTATCCCTGCAATGGTTGCAGACAATGCCTCTGAGGAAGAGATTGCTACTTTTAGAAAGTGGCAAGATGATGCACAGTTGGCTCTATTGGGAGAATGCATTTTATGATTTGTTGTTTTAATGTATAAGCTCATTATTGTTTGTAAGGTCCTTCAATGAATATATGTACAAGGACTTAGTGATATATCAAAATTGTTAGGTTGATCTAAGATCTTAACATGTATCATTCTTTAATAGAATGTATAGATAGAAAAGATCAAAGTTGTTAGGTTTATCTTGAGATGTAATAGATAGGGTTTGAAGAAATCGAAGTGTATCATCTAATCAACAGTGCAGAAGTCAAGGAAGAAACGTAGAGCTTAACAAAACGTAGTGTGTACCTGCCTTAAAAGGACTCTTCGAAAATCGTAGAGTGGTCCCAACGTTTGCCGAGCGAACTCCACGATCGCAGTATGCTGAAGGAAACATGAAGGTTACAAGTCAACGATCGTAGTGTGCTCTCAGGAACGTAGAGTCAACAACACGAACAAGTAAGGATCATAGTGTGCAAGGGTTTAAGAGAAATCTTAGTGCTCTACAAATGATAGCATCAGATCAAGCACCAAGGCAACAAGTCACTACGATCTGAATCATAGAGAATCATAATCCAAATCATAGAGCATCATCTGTCTCATGTCAGAAAACGTCAAGCCTCATGATTTGTGTAAAGATAGATTTCAACATATGAGGAATGGATTCTAAACGCTGCAGTACTCATCAGTCCTAGAGTAAAGAAATATCCTTAGTATGCAACAAAGAATCATATTGAAGAAGCTAAGAATAGTACCATGGATAAGAGGGACAAAACACCTTTTCAGGTGGTAGGTGGGAAAGCAGTCTGCTGCGTCAGTGGGCCAGAATGAAATTTCAGAAGATGTGCAGAAATGTCTCCATCAAAGTACAAAAAAAGTTCAGACGCATTTAATGCCACAACGGATGGATCCAACGGATAGTTTTCAACATCACATATATATGCAGATCAGTTATATGAGAGAGAACCAAGAAAGCATTGAACAAACAACGTGAACATCTCTCTCAAGCTCAACTCTACGATCTGAGATATTGCAAAGCTTGCTCATCTACTCAGCTCTTTAGAACAAGTGCTTACACAGCGACTGTGTAGCAACCATCAAGAACACAACATTATTAACCAACTAAAGAAGAGTACCAAGTCAGCTGGACTTGAAGAGTTCGTAGTGAACTATAAGAAAGCCAAGTCTGCTGGACTTGAAGATTTCAAGAGTGAACTAAGAAGTTCCTAGACTGCTGGTCTAGAAGGAATCTGTGTGATTCAGAAGTTGTAACAGACATCCTTAGTGGATATCCTACTCGTTGAGTAGAAGAGTGGACTAGGAGCTTTAAGTGCTCTGAACCACTTAAAAATGATTGTGTCATTTACATTCATATCATAACTGCTATATCTGTTATAACTGCCATAACTGTCTCACCTTCATTACTCCATTACTTGGTAAAGAAGATTAAAACAAACATTTATTCCTCTAAGGTTTAATCATCATCAAAGAACAAGTTTAAAACGAAAAGATTTTTAAATATCTATTCAACCCCCCTTCTAGATAACTATTGTGCCAACTAGGAACTAACAATTGGTATCAGAACAGGTTATATTTTATAGCTTACAAGCTTTAGTAGATCCAATGACACTCGTACCAAGGGAATCCAGGACCAGGGGAGGCAACAAGCCACCAATGTGCAACAAGGATAAATTTGCTAACTGTAAAGTCAGGATGCAAGCCTACATGGACTCAATAGATGAAGATCTATTTGAGACCATTCAAAATGGGCCCTATATTCCAACCAAGCTTGCACCAACCACTGACGATCCAAAGCGTATACAGATCAAAGTTAAAGAAGAGTGGACAAACAACGAGAAAAGAGCTATCCAACTTGATAAGAAGGCTAAGAACATCATGTTCCAATCCTTAGAAGACGATCTATTTGAAAATGTTATAAACAACAAAATAGCTAAGGAAGTTTGGGAAGCTCAACTGATCATGCACGAAGGAACTGAAGAAGTTAGGGAGAACAAACAGTCTCTTCTAACACATCAGTACGAAATGTTCGCTCATGTGCAAGGAGAAAATGTAACTGCCACCTATGAAAGATTCAATGTTATGCTCAACTCTCTACGAGTATATGGAAAGGTCTATCCTAAAAAAGATCTGACCATAAAATTCATGAGAGCCCTACCAAGCAGGTGGGGTGCCAAGACCACTGCAATAAGAGAGTCAAAGAATCTTAACGAAATGATAATTCAACAACTATATGGAAATCTCCTGACATACGAACTGGAGCTGACCCAACGTGCTGAAACCTTATCAGAAGGAAGAAGGAAGGATAAGGGTGTTGCTCACAAGGCAACTGAAAGTGCATCAAAGGTCAACATTGAGATTGACTCTGATGATGATGAAGACGATGATGATGACTTTGCTATGCTGGTAAAGAGACTAAGAAGGTTCATGCGACAAGGCAGAATCAGCAAGCCAAACAAGGTCAGCAATTACAGCAGTTAAGAGCAAATGAATGAATTATGCTACAACTGTAAAAAGTCTGGCCACTTCATCGCCAATTACAATAAACCTATCAAAGAAGAACTAAAGAAGAAAACACATGCAAAGAAGGAATACAAAGGAAACAAGAGGCCTCAGAAAAGAGACAAATGCCTGGTAGCTGGAGGATCGTGGAGTGACTCAGATAATGACTCAAATGCTGACTCCGGAGACGAGGAAGAACCACATATGGAAAATCTGTGCTTAATGGCCAAACATGAAAAGGACAAACAAAGCCTCAACATACATGATGTAAGTCTCGACGAGGTATTTGATTTCAACTCACCTGATGTAGACATGAATGACTCAAGAACTGCACTGCATGGCATAACTACTGATCTACATTAATACATGAAGTAGTTCAGAGTCCTATCTAAAGATTATTCACTTCTTCAAGAGGAAGAGAAGAAATTTTAAGAAGAGCTTGAAACAGCCCTTCTAAGTACTAATCTTCTTTCCAAGCTTGAGGTTGAGAATGAGACCTTAAAACGGACAAACACACTCAATGCACAAAAAGAGTCTATTCTAACCTCTAAAGTTGAGGACCTAGAGAAGACTATCTCTGCATGGAACAAATCCTCATCGTTCATGGACTGCCTGTTCTCTAGTCAAAGAACCACTTTCGACAAAACAGTTGAATCACATGGAAGATGAATCATCATGCACACATATGCATGCATCATAATTGATGTTTCATATGCAATAAATATGGTCATAGGGCCACAAAATATTATTATAACTCCATGCATGTGAGACCCAAGATTAGACAAATTTGGGTTCCCAAAGGTACTAACAATGAAGGACCCATGCAAATATGGGTACCAAAATGAAGGTTCAAATATTTTGACAGGAAAAGAGCTCCATGACCTCAACATGGTATCTGGACAGTGGATGCTAGAGGCATATGACAAGGAACAAAGATCTACTATCTAACTACATAGAAAAGGAAGGTCCCTCAGTCATCTTTGGAGATAACGGCTCAGGCAAGACAAGAGGATATGGCAATGCTGGCAATGGTGCAATATCTTTCAACAAAGTAGCCTATGTGGAATGTCTTCAACACAACCTTCTAAGTATCAGTCAACTCTGTGACAAGGGTCATCAAGTGACATTCCTCAATAATCAATGTCAAGTCAGAGATTTGAAGACATCTGCTGTAAAGCTAACCGGGACAAGAGAAAGAAATGTCTATACAGTGGATCTTGGTCAACTAAGCTCAGATGAGACAATATATTTTCTGGCAAAAGCATCTGAAGAAATGAGCTGGTTATGGCATAGACGGTTGTCTCATTTAAACTTTAAAAGCATGTCCGAACTGGCATCAAAAGACCTAGTAGCTGGCCTACCCAAGTTTAACTTCGTGAAGGAAAGGCCATGCAATGCCTGTCAGCTTGGAAAGCAGACCAGAAGCTCATTCAAGAGCAAGACTGCCAACTCTATTGACAAGCCACTGCAGTTTCTTCTCTTGGATCTCTTTTGGCCAATCCCAACAACCAGTCTTGGAGGAAAAAGATACTCTCTAGTCGTAGTCGACGACTACACCAGATTCACATGGGTATTCTTCCTAACTTCAAAGGATGAAACGAGCTCCGAATTAATCAAGATGTTCAGACTGGAGATGAACGAGAAAGGAGAGAAAATCAAGGCCATAAGGAGTGATCATGGCAGAGAATTCAATTTCTCAGAAATGGATCAGTTCTGCACAGACAATGGGATCAGTCACAACTTCTCAGCTCCTCGAACTCCTCAACAAAATGGAGTAGCTGAAAGGAAGAACAGAACCTTGATTGAGGCTGAAAGAACTCTACTAGTTGCAGCCCATCTACCTAAAAACTTATGGGTAGAAGCTATCAACACTGCATACTACACGCAGAACAGATCACTCATACACTCTACAATCAAAAAGATGCCATACAAACTATAGAAAGGAAGAAAGCCAAGTGTCAGCTATTTTCATGTCTTTGGCTGTGCATACTACATTCTCAACAATGGAAAGCAGTATCTGACAAAATTCTAGCCCAAGTCAGATGAAGGGATCTTTCTTGGATATGCCACAGACATCAAGGCTTACAGGATGTTCAACAAGAAGAAACTGAATGTTGAAGTCTCAATACACATCATCTTTGATGAAAGTGACTTAGACAAAACAGTGCCTCAAGACACTATGACCGATAGTGCAGACACTACGAATGAAGTCGTCGAGCTCAACACTACGATCGTAGTGCCAGATAGTGAAATCATAGAGCATGAGAATGTGATCATAGAGAGGTCCATGCAAAACAGCGAGCCTCCACTCCAAGAAGAAGAAATAGACCTTGAAGATTTAAGACAGGAAGGCATCAGGACAGATGTCCCAACCAGTAACAGATGGGCAAGAGATCACACTCAGGATCTAATCATTGGAGATCCGAGTGCCAGAGTCAAAATAAGAGCTGCTACTCAGAATGAATGTTTTTATCTAAGCTTCATGTCACAAATAGAGCCAAAGAAGATAGAGGATGCTATGGAAGACTCTAGTTGGATAGAAGTCATGCACGAAGAACTCAACCAATTTGAACGAAGCAAAGTATGGAGATTGGTACCAAGACCAAAGAGTCATCCTGTGATAGGAACTAAGTGGGTCTTCAGAAATAAAATGGATGAAGATGGGGTCATCACCAGAAACAAGGCAAGACTAGTGGCAAAGGGCTATTCTCAAGAAGAATGTATCGACTACGATGAACCATTTGCACCTGTTGCTATACTGGAAGCCATCAGAATCTTTCTTGCCTTTGCTGCCCATATGAAGTTCAAAGTCTTTCAGATGGATGTCAAGAGTGCATTTCTAAATGGAGAACTCCAAGAAGAAGTCTATATAGAACAACCTCTAGGTTTCATCAATCCATCACTTTCCAATTATGTCTATAGATTAGATAAAGCCTTATATGGTCTTAAACAAGCACCTAGAGCATGGTATGAAACATTGACTAACTTCTTAATCAAAAATGGGGTAGAGTAGATACCACACTGTTCCTTAAAAAGCATAAAGACAAAGTCTTACTAGTTTAAATCTATGTTGATGACATTATCTTTGGTTCTACTGTCGAAAAGTTATGTAAGAGATTCTCTAAGCTAATGCAGAGCGAGTTTAAAATGAGCATAATGGGTGAGCTGAACTTCTTCTTTGGACTGCAAGTAAAGCAGACTGAAGAAGGAATTTTCATAAACCAAGACAAGTACATCAAAGACTTACTAAAGAAGTATGACATGGAATCAGCCTCTCCCATGAAAACACCAATTGCTCCTGCAACCAAGCTTGACAAAGATGAGAAAGGTAAAAGTATTGATATCACTCAATACAGAGGTATGATAGGCTCTCTTTTATACCTAACTGCCAGTAGACCAGACATAATGTTTGCAACATGCATATGTGCTAGATTTTAGGCTAACCCTAAAGAGTCACATTTGTCTGCTGTAAAGAGGATCTTCAGGTATCTCAAGGGTACACCTTACTTGGAGCTGTAGTACCCCAAGGATTCGTCATTTGAACTAATAGGATACACATATGTTAATTTTGCAGGATGAAAAATAGATAGAAAGAGTACCAGTGGAACTTGTCAACCTCTAGGAAATAGACTTGTGTCCTGGTTTAGCAAAAAGCAAAACTCAGTGTCTACCTCAACTGCAGAAGCTGAATATATTGCTGCTGACAGTTGCTGTGTTCAGATCCTATGGATGAGAAATCAGCTAGTTGACTATGGGTTCAACTTGAAATCTATTCCCATACACTGTGACAACACAAGTGCCATAGTTATAACTCTTAATCATGTCATGCATTCTAGGACTAAGCATATAGAAATAAGGTATCACTTCATTAGGGAACTATATCTTTACAATATATCCCTACTAAAAATCAACTTGCTGATATTTTTACAAAACCACTAGATGAATCAAGATTTAAAAAGTTAATAAGTGAGCTAGGTATGCTAAATCTATAACCATGAAATATATGCTCTAGAGTGTGCTAACCATGACAGATACAAAGGCTGAACTCAAAATCGTAGACATGATCAAGGAAAGAAGACTACCTCAACGATCGTAGCAACGACTTAACTATTGTAGTGCAGACTCAACGATGACACAAGCCCCATCCACAAAGCAAAAAAATGTATCCTATGATGACAAGCTTCATAACATAGCAATCTCTCTAAGAGGTGGCTCAGGAACAAGCCTAACCCTTGAATCTCTCCAAGAGGTTGGCCCTTCCCGAGCTGCCTTAAAAGGATGCTTTATCAAAAACTCATCACAAGGATTCAGACAGACTCGACGATCGTAGGACAGACTCAACGAATGCTGATCAGACTCAAAGACTTCCAGACAGACTCGACGATCGTAGGACAGACTCGACAATCGCAGGACAGACTCAACAAACATAAGACTACCTCAATGATCGTAGTCTTCCTAAGGACACCTCAGCTCTCAAAAGGCCAAGGGAAAATTAGTACATTCATGCACAGTCAAAATCGTAGAGCCAAGAAAAAATCGACACCTATCCCACTAAGTGAAAAAGAGAGAGGGAAGTTACAAGTACAAATTTAAATCATGTATTTGAAATCTGAAGTTCAAAAGATTATCTCTCTCATCCTCTCTCTCCTTCTCTCAAAGCAAAACCCTATATCAGCAGAAAGCTCAGTCGTATCTCACTTCCAACTACAAAATCAATGGCTGCTTCAAATGTGGTTTTAGGCTACAGACTCTGCTTCGACGAGTTCAAGACTGATCCACCAAAATTTCACAAGACGCTGGCCTTACTGAAGAAGGCGAATCTCGAAGAGGCGTTGAGCACCGATACACTCATCTATACCATGCTAGTGAAGGAGTTCTATAAGAATGGTGTGTTCAAACACAACACCATCATTACTCAAGTAAAGGGAGTAGAAATTAAACTAAGGGAAGAGGACTTCAATCTGGCCCTAGGTTTCAAGAATGAAGGGCACCCATTCTTAGACAGTATAAACTTCCAAGAGAGTCTAAGGAAAATGCATCACAAGAAAAACCCCTCTGTAAAAGGATACAAAAAGAAGGAGTTCCCACAAAGGTATGAGTTCTTGGCTGACATTATTGGAAAATGCATATGCTGCAAGAGCTCAGGTCATGACTCGGTGAATGGAGCTCAACTTAAGCTCGTGACGGCCATGTTTTATGGCATACAACTCAACTATGGAGCTGTATTACTCGAGTGGATCGACAGGTGGATCCTCAACTCGAAGAAATCAAAAAGCCCTCAAAAGATGCTATATGGGCGTTTCATAAGTATCATTCTGCAATCAGCACTAGGTGATAAAATTGGGGATGAAGAGGGAGAAGCCATAAACCCAAATCGAAGAATGACCCAGCAGTTGTTTGAAAACTAGAAGAGAAACCCAACAGAGCATGTTCGGATGATGACAAAATCCAGTGAAAGAACTGGGGATCTAAAGAACGCAGGCATTCCTGGAAACATGTCCGTTGTCAAGCAAGAAAAACAAGAAGGAGAAATCAACAAGGAAGAACCCTCTGCCCTTTCCAGAAAAAGCAATGGCAAGAAGAAGCTAAGAGCTAGACAGATAGAAGAGCCTCAAGGTTCTACAACTGATATTCCTATAAAGTCCTCTGATATAGAGACTCTGAGATTGCTGAGAAGGAAGCAACAGCAAGATGAAGCTGATGAGGATCAAGCCACCATATCAAAGATCCTAAAGAAGAACAAAGTTGGACATAATTCCAAAAGACCATCAGTCACCTCTATCGTAGAGTCTCTGCTGCTCACTGAGATAAGATCATGTGTGGCAGAAAATGAGGTAACTGCTTCAAGTATAAAAGTTGTTCAGAAAGACAAAGCTATGACTCAAAAGAGTCTTGAAGTTGTGGCTAAACCCAACAAATCAAGGAGAAAGCTGGTCAAGAAATACATTCTTGAAAATGAAAAGGTGCTGAAGAAGGAAGATAAGAGTGTGGCTGCAAAAGAAGAACTGTCCCAAGTAAATAAAGAGGACAGTACTCCAGCTGAGGGGGAGGCCCCTGAAATTCTCATGATAGAGAATACACCGGCTGAGGGGGAGAAGTCTGAAGCTCAAGAAGATGTTCACTACTACAAAACAGTAAATAGACACGCAGAAAAAACGTTGTGGTTTCAGTCAGAAAAACGTCGTGGTTAAGGGTGTTGTCTATTTGACACCCTTACACAACGTTTTTAAAATGTTGTAGTTAAGCACAATACACAACGTTTTTTAGGGAAAAAATGTTGTAGATTTGTTTTTCAAAAATTAGTAGATGCTTAAAAACGTTGTAGAAGGTATGATTCCACAACGTTTTCTGGATAAAAACGTTGTTGTTTAGTATATCAGACAACGTTTATGCACATTTACACAACATTTTTAAAATGTTGTAGATTAAAAAAAAGAAAAAAAAGGTTGTGGTTCACCTATATTACCAATGCACCTGCAATATGCTAATGCCATAATATATATCTAATATTACAAAGAATATTAATACCATACAAAACGTTTACATCCCAATAATTCTTTTTAATGCCAATTACAAAGAATATTAATACCATACAATACGTTTACATCTCAATAATGCCAAACTATCCATACATCTCAAATTCACTTTTCAATATAATTACTACTATATTGAATTGTGAATTTGACTACATCCACAAAATATACCAAAGTATCCATAAAATTAAACTACTACCTAATTAAACTCTCCATCTGCCTTGCCCTGGTTTTGATGGACATGTTAAAAACCTTCTGCAAAAATTCCACCATAAGCCCACCAAGAATACTAGGATCAATCTGTCATGAATATAACAACATTAGAGATGATACAGAAGAAGGTAGCTTTAGAAAATCACTACGATCTGGCTAACATTATAGTTAAGGAAGTGAAACAAGCAGAATAAAAACAGAAAAGCAACAAATCTCTGGTAAAACATACATCAGAAATTTGGAATGAGTTCAGTTTGGAACGTCTTTAAAAACTTACATCGAAAATTTGGAATGAGTTCAGATTAAGACCTGTAGTTCCCTTGCTTCTCTTAATGCGTCTAGGCTCAACCCAATCATAAGTTTTCACATACAAGGAGCCATAGAGAAGTTTGCTCAAAACAGCATCATTTTTCAAAACCATACCAAAACAGTTATCCTAATATCACATGCATCATTGGCAGTGAATATTGTAAAATTGTTGAGGGTCTATAGAATTCTCACAGCAGGTTTGGCACGATCACTAGCTGACATATCTTGTGAATAACTGAAACTGGTTAAAACTTACATATTCCCATCAAACCCCAAGGTGAATAAATGAAACTGATTAAAACTTACAGAAAAATGAAACACCACTGTTGGTGTATATTCAGGATAAAATACAGACCAAAAGTATGAATTACTTTGTTAGTAAGCTGTGTGATGAAGTCTATAACAGACAGTGGTTCAATAAAGGCAGTGGAGGACATATCTGCATCATCAAAAGTATGAATTACAGTATGAAATCAGATTTCTAAAATTATATCAAGAGATTGATTAAGAAATGTACCAAAAAAGACGATAACTGCTTCAGTCAACTGCTTAAAATCGTAACAGGTTTGAAAACTTAAGGGTAAAAATTGCAGACACTAGATACACTGATGGATATGTAAGTGTGTAATCTTGGATGGAGGAAAGGAGTTAAAAAGTTCAGACCATAACATCATATATCAATCATAGTCAAACTCAAACGGATGTTTACTGATGACATTTGAGGTCAATTAAAACATTACATGCACCTATTGTGCACCAATGTCATGAAGTTCTTTGCGAGACATTCTTGCTTCCCACAAACTGTCGGCTCACTGATTCGTCCTGGTAACATCCAAATGCACCACTAAACTTCAAAAAATCAACATATGTCATTAAATACAAAACAATAACAGCTCAAATAAACAACCTCTATCTACAACAATGGGGTCAGAGTAGTATCCACACAAAACATCTTAATATTGCTTCCTTGATCTTTGGTGTAATTGATCTTTTTTCTTGTTTGCCTTATCTTGGTTGTGTAAGAGACATGGAAGACTTGCAGTTCAAAGTAAAACAACAAAATAAACAGCTATAGGGACAATACATACAATAAACATATTCAGTTCAAGTCGTCATCCCAAGAGTATTCACAAAATTGCAACATAAATACACAGCTTTGTCAAGCATACTTGTCATCCGGATTCCAAGCATTGCATACATAGAAATTCAGTCTAGTGATCCTAATTCACTATCTCATGTCATTGTTTATTAAATAATAATAGGAATTAGGAAGAACGAATGATCTCACCTGACCAGTTGCAACAACAATGTCCGAGTAGATGAGATTAACAGGTTTGGAGCTAACTCGAATGCCAAAGAATGTAGCAGGATTGTATATACTCAACCTCAATGAGCCATTCACTGTTAGCATCTTCGTTGGGACCCCAGTAAAGTCCGAACCTGTCCCCATGTAAAGGTTGTTAATTGCCAAGCTCTGCAGATTGACAATGATAAGAAGCCATCAACACAATTAAAAACTAAGTAGTCTTTTCCATGACAGAAAGAACAAGTCATTTAAGAGTTTTTCTTTCTCGAAAGAAAATGCACATTCAACAAAAAAATAAGCCCAAATTAAGCTCTTTTAACAATGACCCAACTGTTTTAAGCAAAGCAAATGCATTGATAATTGAGAAACGATAACAGAAAACAATTGTATTAGTTAATTTCAAGAACATTTGGCAAACACTCGTGCCCAAATTTTCTAACCCCAATTCAATATATCAACACCAGAGCTTAATTATGATAACATATCCATTTAGACAAGTGTCAAATTATGGAATGCCTTTATTATGGCTTGTAATTTGATATGAAAAGTACTCCTATTATTACATTACATCGAACCAGGGAATAAAATGAAGGCAAATAAAAGAATACCTTCACAGCAGCCTCTACTTTGAAAGGCCTAGATGCTCCCCATATGATCAGGCAAAGCATAATAAACAGAAGAACAAAACTAATTTGAACAATCAAAGCCTGAAAGCGGCGGCTAAACCCACTTTCATCATCATAGTCACCCTCCTCTACAATTACATTACATTCGGGCCACCCTTTATCATTCCTTTTTCTACCCCCCTTTCCTTTCGAAAGAGGACCTAAATATCCTCGAGAATCGACTAGAGGATGAATTCCTAGAGTGGCGGCCAAAGGAACAATAAACAATCCAAAAACCAAAAATTAAAGTGCGTCCATAACTTCCTACAGAGGAACAACAAACAACCCAAAAACCACAAATTACAGAATCAAAATTACAAAAGTTCAAAAAATATAATGAATCATACATGGTCCAGTACTGAGATGAAACCCCCAAATCGGCATCCAATTTTTCTGATTTCATCTTTTTTGTAGTACCCTTGTAAAGTTACTCCAGGCTACAAGGAAACGTATCGAGTATCTCTCCATATCCCTTATCCCTTATCTCTCCAAACCTCTCAATCACCCTTGCCAGCTTCTTTATCCCCTCCACTTGCCCCTCCTTCTGTCCTCCAGCTCCACCGCTCTCCTCACTCGTCCCAAAATCCTCATCTTCCTTCTTCGATCCCCCTTCATCCTCAGCCGCGGCAGCTGCTGCAGAAACCCTAGTGAGAAGGAACAAAGAGAAGAAACTGAAGAAAGAAAGAACAAACAGACGAGCCCTTGGAGAGAAGAGAAGGAACGAAGAGAGAAGAAACGAAGAGAGAAGGAACGAAGGAAACCTCGATCTGCTACTTCGAAGGATTCCGACCGAAGCTCTCTGCACTGACCTCTGCACTATCGAGCCCTTGGAGAGAAGAGAAGGAACGAACGAGCAGGCCTCTGCACTAACGAAAACTCTGCACTAACGAGCCCTATGCACTGCAACTTTGAAGGAAACCGATCGAAGGTCTATCTCCTCTGCACTGCACTGATCCGAGCCCTTGGAGAGAGAAAAAGACGTGTTTTAATTTTAAGTTCAATATTTGATGCTCCGTGTTTTTCTTAATAGATAACGTTTTTTTAAAAAAACGTTATCTAATTAAAATAAAATTAATGTCCTTCTAAATAGATAACGTTTTTGTATATATATCTACAACGTTTTTTCTAAAAACGTTGTAAAAAAAACCACAACGTTTTTATAAAAAACGTTGTCTATTAAGCGTTGTCTATTAAGTACTTTGTACTGGTGGTTACAGCCGAGGGGGAGTTTCTAAACTCTCAAGAAAATGTTCCAACTGAGGGGGATTTATTGAACTTATAAGAAGATAATCATGCTGAGGGGGAGCCTCATGATATCTCCATGGCAGAAGAAGAGATTCTTGCCCAAGATAAAAATGAATCAGTGCCAGACCATCTAGAGCCCATTGAGATAATGGAATCCTCAAATGAAGATAAATAAGAGGAAGAAGATGATGATGAGCTTGTAATCACTGGCGTGGGGAAAGATGGATATAGGAGCTATCTGTACACTCAAATGTTTTCCTACCTACCTATGATGGCATACCATCAAGCTCAAATCCTGAACTCATGGGATCACATGTTCTGGAGCTTTAAAGAGTATCTAGCAATCTCAGTTCTGGCTCATGGATTTCCAGGAAAAGTTATCTTTGCCAAGAAGCTGCTTACAAATACCTCTTCCTCAAAAGATAAACCCGAGGTACTGTCGATCCCTACCAAATTCTGAGTTAATCACTTACCATCATCTTCATTTAGCTATTTTTATGAATTCCCTCAATGGTTGGAAATGAGTCTCAAACCTAGTAAATCAATTTCTAGTTGCAGAATCCCAAAAATCTGTAACTGAAGAACCAAATGAAGTCAACTTTACTTTGCTCCCACAAATCACCACCTCTACGATTCCAGACTTCAACCACATCGTAGAGTCTCACATCAAAATTGTAGAGTCACCTATCCCAGACATACAAACCCAAGCCCCTCTATCAGACATATCATCCTCCTCTTCAAATAACTACTTTAGTCTTGACCTTGCTCTTTACAACTTGCAAGATCAACCCTAGCATACAAACCCTCCAACCAACAATCCTCACACCAATGATACTCTCCCAAGCCTGCCTACAAAGGATGACTTGAAAGAAACTTCTGAGAAAATGTTCAAGACTATAGAAATAAGTTTGGAATCTCACTCTGATCTCATCAATATCCGGCTGAATCAAATGAACACAGCTGCAAATAATTTCACTGGCACTATGAATACTGAGCTTACAAAGAAGTTGTGGGAGATTATCCAAGAAATTCTTAAGAGTATGAAGGACAGAGATGAAATTCACTTCCAGATAGCTGCCAAGCAACGAGAGGCTGTTCTAGAAATGTAGAAACATCAAGACGGCCAACATACCCTGATGCTGGAGAATATCATCAACTTAAAAGCCTCTGTCTATGACTTTCAGAAATCGTATGCCAATCTGGAAAAACATAATGATATGATTCTTTCAGTTCTCCAAAACAAAGAAGCAAGATCTGAAAAACAGATTAAGGAAAATAGAGAGGACATTGCTCAGACACAAAGCCAAGTGAACGAACTTGTCCAAGGTGTTAATCGACTGTCTGCCAATATTCGAACCCTTGATGCTGACATAAAGGGGGAGAATAAAGGGAAAGGAGTTCAGGGAGGCCAAGGCAGAGGCGGAGGAGGTCATGGAACTCAATAAAGGGGAAGAGGACAATATCAAGCTCAAGCATCACGAAGCCCTCCTACAAGACAATTCCACAGTCAGACTCAATGATCTGATTAACAGGGAATTATAATAGATATACCATTAAGCCGTCAGGAGTCAACTCCCAGCTCACAAGATGTGTCTACTGTACGCATAAGAATGCCAACTGGAGATCCTGCATTTATGCACAGGCATGAGGAGAATCCAATACTAAGTCTAAGCGAGCTGGAAGAGTTAGCCAGAAACGAGGAAGCTCAAAGAAAAAGAAGGGCTGAGGAGTACGCCAACCCACCTTCACGAAAGAGGTCAAGGAAATAGAGATAAGTTAGAACTTAAATTTCTTATTGATGTAATGCTGAATTGTAATATCTTCTTATCATCAATAAATTCATGCTTATTCTCTAGAAATTTTAGCTGCTCACTGAAATACTAAGTCATGTTTAAATTTCCCGCAAATTCATCTAGTCACTAATAATCATGATAACAAATCTCCTTGGTTATGTCAACATCAAATAGGAGGAGATTGTTGGGAGAATTTATTTTATGATTTGATGTTTTAATGTATAAGCTCATAATTGTTTGTAAGGTCCTTCAATAAATATATGTACAAGGACTTAGTGATAGATCAAAGTTGTTAGGTTGATCTAAGATCTTAACGTGTATCATTCTTTAATAGAATGTATAGATGGAAAAGATCAAAGCTGTTAGGTTGATCTTGAGATGTAATAGATAGGGTTTGAAGAAATAGTAGTGTATCATCTGATCAACAGTGCAGAAGTCAAGGCAAAAACGTAGAGCTTAACAGATCGTAGTGTGTGCCTTCCTTAAAGAAACTCTTCGGAAATCGTAAAGTGGCCCCAACATTTGCCAAGCCAACTCCACGATCGCAGTATGCTGAAGGAAACATGAAGTTTACAAGTCAATGATCGTAGTGTGATCTCAGGAACATAGAGTCAACAACACGAGCAAGTAAGGATCGTAGTGTGTAAGGGTTTGAGAGAAATCTTAGTGCTCTCTAAATGATAGTATCAGACCAAGCACCAAGGCAACAAGTCACTACAATCTGAATCGTAGAGAATCATGATCCAAATCGTAGAGCATCATCTGTCTCATGTCAGAAAACGTCGAGCCTCATGATTCTTGTAAAGATAGATTTTAACATATGAGGAATGGATTCTAGACGCTGCAGTACTCATCAGTCCCAGAGTAAAGAAATATCATTAGTATGCAACAAAGAAGCGTATTGAAGAAGCTTAGGATAGTACCATGGATAAGAGGGACAAAACACCTTTTCAGGTGGTAGGTGGGAAAGCAGTCTGCTGCGTCAGTGGGCCAGAACGCAATTTCAGAAGATGTGCAGAAATGTCTCCATCAAAGTACAAAAAGTTCAGACGCATTTAATGCCACAACGGATGGATCCAATGGATAGTTTTCAACATCACATATATGCAGATTAGACAGATGAGAGAGAACCAAGCAAGCATTGAACAAACAACGTGAACATCTCTCTCAAGCTCAACTCTACGATCTGAGATATTGCAAAGCTTGCTTAGCTACTCAGTTCTTTAGAACAAGTGCTTACAAAGTGACTGAGTAGCAACCATCAAGAACACAACATTATCAACCAACTGAAGAAGAGTACCAAGTCTGCTAGACTTGAAGAGTTCGTAGAGAACTATAAGAAAGCCAAGTCTGCTGGACTTGAAGAGTTCAAGAGTGAACTAAAAAGTACCTAGACTGCTGGTCTAGAAGGAATCTATGTGATTCAGAAGTTGTAACAGACATCCTTAGTGGATATCCTACTCGTTGAGTAGAAGAGTGGACTAGGAGCTTTAAGTGCTCTGAACCACTTAAAAATGACTGTGTCATTTACATTCATATCATAACTGTTATATCTGTTATAACTGCCATAACTGCTTCACCCTCATTACTCCATTGCTTGGTAAAGAAGATTAAAACAAACATTTATTCTGCTAAGTTTAAATCATCATCAAAGAACAAGTTTAAAATGAAAAGATTTTTAAATATTTATTCAACCCCCCCCCCCCTACTAGATAACTATTATGCCAACTAGGAACTAACAGGCTCAATGCATCATGCTCATATCCATGAGTAACGATCTTTAGCATCAGCATGAAACTATAGACGCTTTTACTATATTCCTGCACATCAAGTAGTTGATGGTGAGGAAAGTAGGACTGATAAATATCAAATATCTAAGGAGCTCTTCCGATCTAGAATGACCGATGACACTACAGTACAGATAAAAGTCCTTAACATAATCAATTTGATTGATCAAATAGGACAACGGGTTTTGTCATGGATGGAGAGTTGAGCCAAGATTTGATCTTGCACTCACTCCCAGACTCCTTTCACAATTATTGTGAATTTTTCATATGAACAAGCTAGATATCAGCCTCGATGATTTGCCTAACATGTTGAAAAATGTTGAGAGTCATTTTCTAACCAAGAAAGGCCATGTCTCACTAGTAGGGGCCAAAGGATCTTCTGAAAAGAAGAATGATTCAAAAAAGGTAAATTAAAAGGCAAAAACAAAGGTTAATAAGAACAAAAC
The DNA here is from genome assembly GCA_020205505.1 of Panax japonicus. Taxonomy (NCBI): domain Eukaryota; kingdom Viridiplantae; phylum Streptophyta; class Magnoliopsida; order Apiales; family Araliaceae; genus Panax; species Panax japonicus. The sequence continues at coordinate 23,822,339 of CM035100.1, forward strand.
TGATACGGATAGCAAATGAGTTTGCTTCCACTGCAATAAGCCTGGACACTTGAAAGAAACTGTAGAAGCATCTTGTAGAGGCTAACTAGAAGAAGCTTAGTGAAGTTTCGATTACAAATACAATTTTGTTCATGATTTAAAATAAATTTTTCTTTAAGTCAAGGTTCTACTTAGGTATTGGATACCGACTTTGGTTATCATAAATATAGATTTATGAAGGGACCAAGCAGAAGTAGAAAGCTAAACAAAGATAAGTAATCTTATGTGTGGGAAATGAAGCAAAGGTTGTTGCATTAACCATAGAAACTTATAGTTTAGCATTGCCTACGGGCAAACCTATTAAGTCAATAAGTTGTTATTGTATTCCAATTCTTGTTAGAAACATTATTTCCTTTTTGTTGTTGGACAATGAAATATTTGGTATTATATTTAAGAACAATTGTTGTTCTATTTATAATAATAATGTTTTGTATAGAACTGAAATATTACTTAATGGATTTATTATAGTTGACTTACGTGAAAATAATTTTGCATATTGAACAAATTAGTATAAGAAAGGGAGATGATCATTCAAAGAGTTGAATGCGTGTATATGCTGAAATACAAGTGTGAATTATTTGAAAGGTTCAAAGAATTCAGAAGTGAAACAAATTGGCAACGTATTAAGATTCTTTGATTAGATCAAGGAATAAATACTTCTGAAATAAGTTTCTAGATCATCTTAAATGGTTTTCTCACAAAGGACACCTCCTGATACACAATAATTGATTGATGTATCTGAAAGGAAAAATCGTACCTTGTTGGACATGGTACGGTCCATAATGATTTTAACGACATTCCAGTAACCTTCTGGGGTAATGTCCTAGAAATTGTTGTATATCTACGAAAAAGGTAACCTCAAAATCCTGCCCCAAGTCTCTATAAAAGTTATGGACAGGGAGGATTCCTAAACTTAAGTATGTTAAGATAAAGGGTTATCCAAATTATGTGAAAAGGTTTCAAAGGATAAGCTTGGGACAAAATTTGACAAGTAAAGATTTGTGGGACACCCTAAAGTAAGTTTAGGGTATATGTTCTATAATCCTACTAAGCAAAAGGTGTTTGTTGCAAAACACACTGCCTTCTAAGATAAAGATGTTTATCATTGAAGGGGCTAGTGGGAGGATAATAGAATCTTGAAGAGTTCAAGAACCACAAAAAGCTATAAGTCAAATAAGAGGAACCTGTAGATAGACCTATTGTACCACAACCGAATCGTAAATCTGAAATAGTACCGAAGATACCTAGGAGGTATGGATTCATCATAGATGATGATGATGAGGTAAACATCATAGAAGATGATGAACCAGTTACATATGATTAGGTAAGTGTTGTAGACACTCAGAGAAATGGATTGAAGCAAGCTTCTCAAAATGGAACATTCGTTTTGATGAAACAAATCAAAAGAGTTTGATTTTATCACAAATAAGAATGAACCTAGTGTGTACAAAAGGGTCAGTGAGAGCGTCGTGACATTCCTAATATTATATGTTGATATACTATGGATAAGGAATGACATACTAATGCTAGAATCAGTAAAGATAAAGTTGTCTAAACATTCCTCCATGATTGATTTGGAAAGAGTATCGTAATTGGGGATAAAAATCTATATAGATAGATTTAAAAGGATACTCGACTAAACCCAAGGAACGTATATTCATTTGATGCTAAAGTCTTTTAGCATGGCAAACTCCAAGAGATGTCTAATGTTGATGACCCGTGGAGTGTATCTCTCTTAATAGTCCCCACAGACTCCTGAAAAGAGAGATCGCATGAGTGATAATCATGTATGTAATGAAATATACGAGACCTGAAGATGATAAGTCATATTCTGGAGAATTTCACTACGAGTCAGTGAAAAACATCTTAAAGTACTTAACCGGCACTAAGGATGTGATCATATTTATGGTGGGTCTGAATTAAAACTAGAGGGCTTAACAGACTCAAGTTTTTTTCAGACAAACCAAGATAACAGAAAATCCACTTTAAGGTAAAGCATTACCTTGAACGGTGGTGTTTAGTGATAAAGACAAAGTATATAGCTATAAATGAAGCTGCAAGTTTATTGTTTGGATGAAAAGTTCATTACAGAACTAGGAATAGTTCCTAAGTCTCATCTTGAATCTAAACATGTGTTGTGGCACTTTCATTTGATTTAAGAATCATGGAAAGATGAGAAATCACTATAGAGATAGTGGACTCTCAAGAACAACATTACATATCCATTTACTGAAACTTATCTAACAGTAGGATAATCGTCACTTAGAGAAGAAGGGTATGCGATACCATAGCGATTGACTTTAGTGCAAGTGGGAGATTGAAAGTAGTATGCACACAAGCCAATCATTTTTGATGATAAAACATATACTTTGTAACAATCTTATTCATTTATTAATAAAAAATATTAATTTATTAAAGACTTTTAATTATTTACATGATGTTGTTTTATAATATGTGATAAACTCATAGTTTTAAGCAATGCTTTTAGAATAATGATGATGATCATTCTAATGAGATCTAAATTCTTAGAAAGCTTAAAACTAAAATAGTTCTCAATCGTTGGATTACTAAATTGGGGAATTGTGAATTCAGATAGATTGGTACATATGTTGCTTGCTCATTGGATGAGGATGATTGATCTCATGATCATTTGTGTGGAGACACTAAAGCAAGTATGTAGGTGCTTATTAGAGATTAAGTTCACCGAGCATGGCTCGCTAAGGAATATCTAATGGAGTTTTACTTGTCTGTCAATAAGAATTCCTGTAGTGATAGTAGTACAAGTGATCCTTGGACTTGAGATCATCATAATATCTTATGTATGATGAGTTATACTTTGACTCATTCCTTAAGACCCTTAGGATATATCAAAGGGTATGCTTGGGTATAATAAGTCGTACATGGAGATAATGTATGATCAATAAAGAATCTACCGCTTCTGGTAAAAGAAGAGAAATGTCCTATGTGATTCGATAAATGACAACCCAGTAGTCGTTGGCCAAGGCAGAATGAAATTAGAAAGGAGTTTCTAATTTGCATTATTTGGTGTTGTGCATTTAAGAGTCGAAATACATATAATTAAATAAATTAAGACTTGACAGTAATTCCATGCCTTATATTTAATTGGGATATTTTATGGTGGAAGGATTGAATTGTACGGTAATTATTTACTCAAAGGTTCTTTTATGCTTAATATTGAAATCTATATTATCTGGAAAGTCGTTGATCGCTAGGGAGGCTTATCCCTATTGTAGAATAAATATTATTTATTTAAATTAATTAATTGTTTAATTTATTTATTTAAGTAAGATTAGAATTATTCTAATTGATTTATTCACAACCGGTTTAATATGGAGAACCTAAAGGGTCACACCATAAAAGGAAGAATAATTATTTAAGAAGTTAATGGCATAATCGTAATAATATGTTAAGTATATTTAATTTAATCTATGGTGGTAGAATAAATTAAATAGCTTAATATTTATTATTTAATATTTTAGAAATATTAAATATAAATTAATAAGAGGAATCTTATTAATATTATTACAATTATTATTATTTTAATTTCTAAAAGAGTTTAGGAATTAATTTAATATTAGTACTCTCATTTATTCCTAATATGATTAGGAGGGAAAATTAGTTAATGGAGTTTAATAAATTATCCCTAATAAGATTAGGATCCCATTTAATTAAAAGAGTTTAATTAAATAAATAATACTTTATTTTTAATTAAATAGGGTTACCTGATATCTTTATAAGGTGAGTCTTATATCAGATATCACGATACATAATTTCAATAGTTGGAGAGTACACCCTTTTCTATAGAGATAGAAAACTAGGGTTTAGTCAATCACCCTTCTTCTTGAATCTTTCTTCTTCCTTGGTGGATCACCTCTAGAGGCCAAACACTTGGGTGGCTAAGGTTTATCAAAGGAAGGAACTAAACCTGGCGGATTCAAGTTGAACACGAAAAGATTTGGAGGTGAACTTGTACCTGAGGAAGCTCGAATCTTCAAGGGTATGATTCTTGTTCTTCATATCTTTTCGTTTAATTAATAATTGTGCATAAAGGATGATCCGAGTATATGATTTATAAAATTTTAAACTCTATTTTTTACATGTTTCCGCTTATTTGTGCAATTTGATTGTGTTTATGAATATTACAAACCTAACAAAGCCCACCAGCTAAATAAAACCCAGCCCAACAATAACAATAACCTGTCCACGTAGGGATCAATAAAAGCCAAATAAAACTTAGCCCACATGAAAAGCCAAACAATATCAATAAGCTAGTTGCCCACGTGGGGATCAATAAAAACCAAATGGGTATTAAGTCTTAACTTTCATTACTCAGCCCATCATCAACCATCAGCAGCAGTATGACAGCAACCACGTGACAATAAGCAAACAAAAACAGGCGACGAGCAAATGACGAGCTTCGCCGGAATCTGGGTCTTCACCATTGGGGCTGATTAGGTTCCTTCCCCTGATTTGATTCTGTTACAAACAGAAGGTTATGGAGGGAGAAAAGGGGCTGACAGATGATGGTACCCATTTGATTGAAGGAGGAGATGATGTTTTTTTGGCATGAGTAGTGTTGAGGAGGTTGAAGATCGAAGTTTTAGGTGGAGAGATATGGCCATTGTTTTCGTTTGATTTGCCAGAAAGTTTGAGATAAGGAAAATTGGTTTTACTTTGTGAGATAAGGAATAAATGAATACGAGGGAGAATGGAGATGGAGATCTAGTCGGAGTCGGTCTAATATGGGAGATGAGAAATGGATATCTTACTTCTGTTAGATTAGATATGGGTTGAGACTCTGAGATGCGAGAGAAAGATAGAGATGAGGAGATCGAGAGAAAAGAGTTATTAAGTTAAGGCTTAATTTATTTAACAAGTTATTCGGTATTCGGTTAGACCGAATAATACAAAAATGAAATCCGAACCGATAACTGTAAACTAGAAAAAAAATCGGATATAACCGAATTATAAAAAATACCCGAATTATTAAGAATTTTGGTAAATTATTTCAGTTTGGTTCGGTTATTTGGTTATACCTGTTTTTTGGTCAGTCCTAGTAGCGGCTGGAATAATCAAAACTTGGCAACTCACTCCTATTCTCATTATAATATCAAAACTTGGAAACTCACTCATGTTCTCATTATAATATTAATATTCATTTGCCTTCAGTAATATTTATAATATTGTTTGGAGTAATTAATATTTTATATTAATATTATTATTATAATATTGTTTGCCGTTACACTGAAGGCAAATGAATATTAATATTTTATAATATTAATATTAATACAATATTTTGTAATATTAATATTAATACTAATATTAAATACTAAATATTAATACTAATATTACAAAATATTATAATATTATTACAAAATATTAATACTTATAATATAATATTATTACAAAATAATAATACAAATGTAATTATATTATAAATATTACAAAAGTATTAATATTTAGTAATAATATTATATTATAAGTATTAATATTTTGTAATAATATTATAATATTTTGTAATATTAGTATTAATATTTAGTATTTAATATTAGTATTAATATAAGTATTAATACTTATAATTTGTTTCAAAAGTAATTATATTATAAATATTACAAAAGTATTAATATTTTGAAATAATATTATATTATAAGTATTAATATTTTTCAATAATATTATAATATTTTGTAATATTATTAACACTTAATATTATAAGTATTAATATTTTGTAACAATATTATAATATTTTGTAATATTAATATTAATATTTAGTATTCAATATTAGTATTAATATTAATATTATAAAATATTAATATTCATTTGCCTTCAGTGTAGTGGGAAACAATATTATAATATTAATAAAAAAATATTATTTACTCCAAACAATATTATAAATATTACTAAAGGCAAATAAATATTAATATTATAATGAGAACATGAGTGAGTTTCCAAGTTTTGATATTATAATGAGAACATGAGTGAATTTCCAAGTTTTGATTACTCCAGTCGCTACAAGCTGTTGTGTCATGATTTTTTAGAATGTTCCCAGCAACCGGTTGTCATGGATGCGGTTTATATATATATATATATATATATATATATATATATATATATATATATATATATATACAGAATGGATCAGGTCCGGGAGTCCGGACCTGATAAAAAACGGACCCAAATTTTTATTTTTATTTTGCTTTTTTTTAAAACTAAATATAATATTTAATATTTTATGGAACTTAAAATTTTTTCATAATATAATATTTTGGGCATGATTTGAATACCTATGCCAAAAAATGATGGTACAGTCTGCATAGACTGTACATAAATATTTTGTTATACGTACCCAAAACACTGTATTATGAAAAAAATTCAATTTCATAAAATATTATTTTTTTAGTTGTTTTTAAAAAAAACAAATAAAAGGTCCGGATTTTGGTCCGGTCAGGGAGTCCGAACCTGATCCGGCCTATATATATATATATATATATATATATATATATATATATATATATATATATATATATATATATATATATATATATATATATATATATAGTACGGTTCCAGTCCGGACGCCCGAACTTTATCCGGTCCGGACTTTTTTTTTGAAACAAATAAAAAAATATATTTAATATTTTATGGAATTGAAATTTTTTCATAATACAATATTTTGGACGTGATTTAGGTACATATAACAAAATATGTATGTACAGTCTGTGCAGATTGTACCATCATTTTTTGGTATAAGTATTCAAATCACCCCCAAAATATTGTATTATGGAGAAATTTCAGTTCCATAAAATATTAAATATTTTTTTAGTTATTTTAAAAAAAAAAGCAAAAAAATAATAATAATTCCGGGGTCCGCATTTTAGTCCTGTCCGGGAGTCCAAACAGGATCGACTGTGTGTGTGTGTGTATATATATATATATATATATATATATATATATACGGGAAACTTCAAGAGCATAATTCTTAAATAGCATAATGTCTTAAATAGCATAATTTTATCAAAACGACGTAGTTTTGTAAATGCGCGGTGGCATTTTTGTAAATACGCGGTGGCATGGTATTTACAAAAATGCCACCGCGCATTTACAAAACTACGTCGTTTTGATAAAATTATGTTATTTAAGTCATTATGCTATTTAAGAATTATGCTCTTGAAGTTTTTCATATATATATATATATATATATATATATATATATATATAATGCAAGTACTTGTAGAGAAGATAATCAAAGCAACCTCAACATCACACAGAACAGAAAGCTCTAAGGCTTTCTTTAAAAGCCCATTCCTCCTCTTTGAGAACGTCACTTGTCGCGTTCTCTATCCGCCTCATCTCAGTCTTCTCTCTCACCATATTTAACCAAACATACCTACCTACCTTCAAAACATTAATTATTAGCAACCACAAATTTAAAATAAAAGTTTTAGCAACAAAAATAAAATCCCATGAATATACGAAAAAAAGAGGAAGATCCATAGTCACAGTTAGTTGGTTGGTTGTAGATAATTACACGTCGTCTGTCTATCTATCGATAACTTATTTGGCGGACTGTAGACTACAACCAGACGTGGTTATGGATAATTCTCTTATACGAAATATATATGCATGTGACAATAAAGAGGAGGGATAGCAAAATAAGAAAGAAAGCACTAGGGGATTATATATATGATAAACAAAATTTGATGAAAAAAAGAGGAAGCTTACTACAAAAGAGGCAAGGAATATATATAGATATATACGGAACCGATCTGGTCAGGGCTCCCTTATTTTAACTAAAATACGAACTTCTTTTCTCTGTTATGGGATGAGAAACAACGGGCTAGATCAGGGACCTTTTGAGGGGGGGAAACACGCGGATCCTTTACGGGTAAAAAGACTTGCGTAGGTTCAAAAAATACCAAATCATGAATTGAAATTGATCAGGGCTCTCTTCTTCTCGTTTTTCCTAAATCGATCAGTTCTTCTCTCTTCTCGTTTTTCCTAAATCGATCAGTTCTCTCTTCTACACAAAGCTCACAATGAAATTGATCTGGAATCTCTTTGTGACGATTGTCGGACGTTGGAAACTCACAGCGAGTTTCTTTCACTCACGTTGGAATGGTAAGGTCTTAATCGCGTGTTTTTTTCACTATTCTAACTGCGATATCTTGGGATGGTTTTCTTGGATCTATTGGGGTTAAAGGATGATTTTATTTGGATCTATTAGTTTTTTTTGCTATATTTCATAACTGCGATAACCCGAAAAGTGTTTTGGGATGATTTTATTTGGATCTATTGGTTAAAAGAAGTTGGTTTTTTTTGTGTTGTATTTGGATCTATTGAGTTTTAGAGCATTGGGTCTTCAATTTGCTCTGCTATGTCCATTGGTATTAAAAATATTTGTTTAAGCTATACCATTCTGTTGAGGTGCCTAGGTTGAAAATTAGTATTTTTGTAGATAATATTGTTGGGTAAAATCTATATACGCAAAACACTCAAGTATACGTGGTCAACAAGTAATATAGTAATAAGTAGAGTATCGTTCCCACGAAGACAAATTAGCAAGAAATTTAACTTCACAATTACCAATTTTCTATTATTTCTAATTCTATTAAACTTTTCAATTCAATGGTTTAAAATTATAGAAACTAAATAAATAAATAAATAAATAAACTATCACAAAACAATCACAAATATCAAAATCCAGACTTTCAAATAATTGTTGGAGAATTAGACTTATGATTTCACCCTAAGCTTCACTCTGATTTTCAAACCTTTATTCCAATTCAACTCAATATCCCAGTTTATTAATCAAGAACACAAATGTAGTACTAGCCACCTCTCGATGCACTAATACTGTATTAACTTAAATCCATAAATTAGATAGAACCAAGTTAAATGCCTAAATAAACTGAAATTAAAGAAGGTTTAAGAATAAGTTCTCTATCCGATTACATGCGATGTCAAGCATATCTATACCTTAACAATAATCAAGAATCTGCTATTCACAAAATTCATGACACATGATATATTAACTAAGTCTAGATTTGAATATCCTCTCTCGATTCTATACAAATCCACAAAGAATTGTTGATCAAGCAATTCATAAATTCACGCTCAAATTAATATAGATAAACTGAAAATACTTTATTGAACTGGAAATCAAAATTATAAAATCATTGTTTCACCTAAGGATCCATCATAAGCCTAATAAACGAATTAGTTCATAACGAATGACATAAAAACTGAATAATCTAACAAAAATATCCGTGCAATTACAAATAAAAGACTAAAGAGAAGAATAATGATGAACACCCTTCACATAGCCTAGAATTGCAATTGTCACGAAAACCTCTTCAAAATACTCCTCCAAATCTTTCTGTGAAAAATCTGGAAATAATCGTTGTAATGTGCTCATGTGTGTTGTTCAATTCGTTGTTAGTCGAGTAATAGACGCGCCGCTCTAGTGTCCCAATCGAAATCCTTTATATTTTAGAGTCCATATATATGTGATTACAACATTAGAAACCATGTAGCAGCACAGTCCAAAATCGAACAAGAGAGTTAGCTGGTCGAGACCCCCTGCCCCGGTGGGGGTATACGCCTAATATGATCTCGCCCCGGAGGGCATGCCCACTGCAAGTTTCCACAAAAAGCTGCCAAGTCACTTTTTCCTTTCCTTCATGAATTCTTCCAGAAATGATCCCAATTGACTCCAAACCTTGTTAAATGCTATAACGACCACCCTACACATAAAAGAACACAAAACAAATAAAAATGAATATGAAAACAAGAAAATAACAACAATTAAGCTTGAAATGAACAACGATTCGTGGATATGAAATCCACTTATCAAAATCCCCCAAACTTAAACCGTGCTAGTCCTCGAGCACAAAACACAAAAAATAAAATAAAAAACAAAATGTTATGCGATGTCATGTAATGAAACTAATCTATAAGCCTATGAATCCAACAATATCGCAAAATCAAAGTTATCCCATTGGCCTCAGAGAAAACAAGCAACTCCACAATATAAATCACCAAATCAATCCATAATTTCGTATTAATTCTCAAATCTTAAACCATCATCACTGGTATAATGTGTGTTTGTGTTCAATATCTATGATAACTGACATGGACTCAAATTCAATACATAATCAATTTCTTAGAAGGAGTCATACAGTGTAAACTTAAAAATTCCAAAAATAGACAAGTTCCAACTAAAACTAAGAAATACCAAATTCAAGGGTTCATGCAAGATACTTATACTTCTTTTATCTCATCCTTTTTCTTTTTCTTTTTACGGGGGCTTTTTGTTCTTTTCCCGTTATTATTCTTTTTTTTTAGATAGATGGTTGGTGAGTGCGTTTTACGCTCCATCTCACGCTTGTGTTTATGGGGAGTATTTCTCCTCAACCCACCACAAGACTCAAAATGTTTCATTTTTTTCAAAAAAAATTTCTTTTGAAGCTTATACACCCTACGTTTTCCCCCCAAACTTAGGTTTTTGCCTACTTTGTCGTCTTCACTGCCTATCCTTATCGTTTTTACATTTACCCTAGCATTATCCTTTAGAAACTATTTATGTATCAATTTGAACTGACCAGTCAACAAAGATGTTATTAGCGTGCTAACCTTTTTGTATACCAGTTTCAAACAAGCGCAAGATTCGATTCACAACAGAAATTATATTACAGTTCAAATAATCAATACTGTATTGGTTAACTTATTCACAAACTCATCATTGGCCCACAAATAACATGAAATGCAACATTATTGGACATGCACACACAATATTTAACTAATATTTTTGTTTTTTGTTTTTTTATACCATTTTTTTATAAACAAAATGCACTATTTACAAAACTAAAAACAATTCAATGACAAAAATAACCTAAGCTTTTATGTATGCACCTAAGCTATCATGCCATTCTTCCTAAATAAATTATGCACACTGAAATTTAAAATGACAAAATTTAAACCTAAATGTTACATATGCATGCAAACATGAATTTAGATCCCCCAAACTTTAGTAATACAATGTCCTCATTGGATGAATAATCAAAATTAAGTACGTGAGGACTTCCCTGCTATCGCTTAAGTCTAAGGAGGTGGTGGTTGAGCTTCTTCGTCTGAGTCACTAGGCGGAAACCTCGGTAGTGGCATCGGCTACTGATATGAAAAATACGCGGCTAGATTGAAACTTTAAAGCATCGTGTTGAGTGAAGCGAATGACACATTCATAGCATCAAACATGTGGTCCTGCCTCACTGTGAGTCGTTACATCTCCCGACGTGCTGCCCTGTTATGTGCATCCATTTGACGTTGAAAGTCAAGGAACTGAGAACTGGATAGTGCCTCAGTTTGAGGTACCTGATCAATTCCTTGATCTCTCATGGTCTCATCCTCATCCTCCGAAGTATCTTCAGCTTCAGCCTAGTCCTCCGAAGCTGGTGGAAATATGAAACCCAATCCTCGAGGATGGCAATCACCCCCGGCCCATACGGAGTATTGTGCTATCATTCTAGAGTCTAGCAATGCAAGTGGCATCTGTGTAGGCTCATCATCAGACCATCTCACACCTGATTGGTGACACAACCCACATATGAGTGATGGGTGTGGCAAGCTGCCCGAAAAGTTTCCATGTAAGCACTGGCAGATAGAGAAATAAATAATATCCTTGACGTCAATGAGAAAATCTTGCACAATTGTGTATAGTAGTAACGCCTTCTCTTTTGTCACGTCTGAGGTGTGTTGAGATGGATACAGTTTAGCACTTGGGAATGCATACCAAATTTTTCCATATCGACTTAGATCTTTGCTATGGAACAATGTGCCTCCTTTCTGTCCTTTGATCCATGTTGTGTATGGCTTAGTCATTCCCTTAATTATCTCCTCATAGTCCGGATCAAAATCACGTAGTTGGGCATACTGGCATTGTTGAGGCACCCACAGCTGATAATAGGTGTTTATGGCATCAGCACTGAACGGGACCAAGCGACCCCGCACAAAAGCATTGAATGGCTCTTTATCCTCGGCGTTTGCATAAAAATCCTTGACTATGTTGACCACGGTGGGTTCCGGCTCTTGGGTGAATTTATTCCACCCCTTCTGATAAATTTGAGGCATCATCTCCCAATCAACGGGATCCGGTGCCAATCCCAGCTCCAGTGTAAGGGCTTTTGTCATTATATAATCATACCGAGTGGCGGCGGCACTCACAAATTTTCGGCGATCAAAGGTGCATGTCGGTTCTGTGGATTGTGAACTCTCTCCCCTTTGGCGTTTGGATGTCGGTTGAGAAGCCATTGATTTTTGGATGTTCTGAATATACTTCCTTTCCTCAAAATTCAGTCACACACTTTAGCAAACACGTGGTGTGCACACTTAGTTATTTCCCCACTTTGACGATTTTGTGGCAATTAAGGTGAATGAAGATGAAGAATTTGAAAATAAGGGACTCACTCTCTTCTACAAGATGAATTCCCACAATACTACCTCAATTTCGTGGCTTCCTAATCTCAGATTGCAAGAATGTGATGAACCTGTGGGTTGAGTGTGTGTTTATATAGAGGTGATATTATGTAGAGCCTTAATAGAGGGGTGATGAAGTGAAGTAGTGTAGTCATGGGTACTAGTTGTGGGGATGAGGCTTTGATGGAGGCAAAATCGTGGCTGAGAAATAGGGTATTGGGATCAGTTGGCATTATAGTGTAGGAGAGGGAGAGTGGACCAAGTGTGAGGTAACTGCCGAATAAGTAAGCGTCCAGGATCCAGGATCCCTGCCCCGGCGGGGGGTACAAGGCCAATTTAACCTGCCCCGGCGGGCATGCCCACTGTAAGTTGACCAGATTTGTCTTTGTTGTATTCATGCTATGCCACCAAAATTGCATTTTCCCATCTTGTAAGCCATGAAACGTGAAGGTTATTAGATTTTGGATAACTTTGAACCTGCATGAGAGATTTCCAAGACTCTTAGAAAGAATCAATAAAAAAATCGATAAATTAGAATCCTAATCTATAATATACTTAATACGGAAAAAAAATTCAAGTGAAAAAAAAATAAAAAAAATAAAAAGTAATGATTAGGTTGCCTCCCAATTAGCGCTTTATTTTAAGTCATTCAGCCTGACTACTCCTTGTTTTACTATGTATCGACAAGGGTAATGTTGATGACATTCCAGTTTGAATCGCCACCCCAGTAATGCTTTATCCGTTGACCATTGACCTTGAACGTCTCTAATGGATTACGACTGTAGAGTTCAATGGCTCCATGAGAGAATACCCACTTTATGGTGAATGGTCTCGACCATCTTGACTTAAGCTTTCCTGGGAACAATCGCAACCGTGAGTTGAACAAGAGAACTGATTGACCCGGCTAGAATGTTCGATGCACAATTTTCTTGTTGTGCCATCTTTTTACCTTTTCTTTTTATAATTTGGAGTTCTCATAGGCGTGAAGGCGGAATTCGTTGAGCTCATTCAGTTGAAGTAGTCTTTTTTCCCTACAGCTGCTTGATCGAAATTGAGTTTTTGAACCATCCAATAATCCTTGTGTTGTAGTTCGACCGGTAAGTGACATGCCTTCCCGCACAGTAGTTGATATGGTGACATCCCGATTGGAGTTTTGTACGCAGTCTGGTATGTCTATAATGCATCGTCCAACCGAAGTGACTACCTTCGTCACTGATTATCGCTCTTGGCGTGCTAAACCTCGTGAAAATGTTTTTCTGTAGGAATTTGAGGACCACCTTGGCATCGTTGGATGGTAGTGTTGCATCTTCAACCCACTTCGAAATATAATCCACTGCAAGTAGAATATACTGATTGTTCAAAGGTGAAGGGAATGGCACCATGAAATCGATGCCCCATACATCAAAGATTTCCACTTCAAGAATTTTTTGTAGGGGCATCTCATTCCGTTTCGAGATTTTTCCCACCCTTTGACACATATCTCATTGTTTAACAAAATGGTGGGCATCTTTGAATAATGTCGGCCAATAAAACCCGGCTTACAACACCTTTGCTGATGTCCAGTCGCTGCCATAATGCCCGCCATATGTAGATGAATTGCACTCATGCATAATGTTCTTCACTTCACTATAGGGGATGCACCGTCTAATCATTTTGTCGGCGCATTGTTCAAATAAATACGTTTCGTCCCACATGTACCATTTTGCATCATGAAGAAACTTCTTTTTCTGTTGTCTTGTGAGGTCAGGTGGAAGAATGTTGCTCACAAGAAAATTTGCATAATCCGTATACCAAGGAAATTATGCATATATCTCAAATAGTTGTTCATCTGGGAATGACTCGTTAATTTCACATCTGTCTTCTTTCGCTTTCCCTTGGTTTTCCAGCCTAGAAAAGTGATCGGCTACTTGATTTTCCGTCCCCTTTCAATCCTTAATTTCTAAGTTAAACTCTTAAAGTAGGAGAATCCATCAGATAAGGCGTGACTTAGCATCTTTTTCACTATTAGGTACCGAATCGCCGAATGGTCCGTGTAGACTATCACCTTAGTCCCGATCGAGTATGCCCGAAATTTTTCAAATGCATACACCACTGCAAACAATTCCTTTTCTGTGGTTCTATAATTCATTTGAGTCTCTGTGAGTGTTTTACTTGCATAGTATATGGCATGAAACACCTTATCTCGTCTTTGGCCCAAAATAACTCCAACCGCATAGTCTATCGCATCATACATTAGTTCGAATGGAATATTCCAATCCGGTGCGACTATCACAGGGGCTGTAGTTAATTTCCTCTTCAATAATTCAAACGTTGAATTGCATTCTTCATTAATACTAAAAGTAGCATCCTTCTCTAAAAGACTGCATAAAGGTTTTGCAATTTTAGAGAAGTCCTTTATGAACCTCCTGTAGAACCCATCATGTCCCAAAAAACTTCTAATACCCTTAACTGAGCTCGGTGGAGGCAGTTTCTCTATTGTTTCCAGCTTTGCTTTGTCCACCTTCAATCCTTGAGCTGACACCTTATGGCCCAAAATTATGCCTTCTTCAACCATGAAGTGGCATTTTTCCCAATTGAGTATGAGGTTTGTATCCTTACATCGCTGCAATACCATGACCAGATTCCCTAGGCAAGTATCAAAGTTGTCTCCATAGACCGAAAAATCGTCCATGAAGACTTCAACATTTTTCTCCACCATATCTAAAAAAATGGCCATCATACACTGTTGGAAGGTTACAGGTGCATTGCATAACCCGAATGACATCCTCATGAATGCAAATGTGCCATAAGGGCACATAAATGTTATCTTTTCTTGATCCTCAGGAGCGATGGCGATCTGGTTATTGCCTGAGTATCCATCTAATAAACAATAGTAATCATGTCCCGCTAATCTGTCTAACATTTGATCGATAAAGGGTAGCGGGAAGTGATCTTTTTGGGTTGCCTTATTCAACCTCCTATAATTGATGCACACCCTCCTACATGTCACTATTCTTGTTGGAATTAACTCGTTATCCTCATTCTATACCACGGTCATTCCCCTCTTTTTCGGCACACAATGAACCGGACTAACCCACTTACTATCCAAAATCGGATAGATGATACTGGCATCCAATAATTTCATAATTTCCTTCTTTACCACTTTCTTCATAATCGGGTTAAGTCGTCGTTGTTACTCCACCGTCGGTTTTGCATCATCTTCCATCAGAATCTTGTGCATGCAAAACGAAGGGCTAATTCCCATTATATCCGCAATCGTCCAACTAATCGCTGATTTGTGTTCCCTAAGTACCCTCAGCAACTTTTCTTCCTGTAATTCATTAAGTGCAGCAAAAATAATTACAGGTAAAGAATTTGAATTGCCTAAGTACGCATACCTGAGATGTTTAGGGAGTGGCTTAAGTTCCAATGTTGGTGGCTCCTCTAATGACATTTTTAGTTTTTCTGCGGTTATCTTCTCAGTGTGCAAAGGTTCAAATGATGCTCTGAATCAACTAACGCGTGGCAATGAGTCTAACATCTGTAAGTAGTCGACAAATTTTGGGTCGTCATTATCTTCATCCCCCAATAAAGTTGTTTTTAACGGATTGTTGACCAAACTCTTACTCATATCTTCACCGATGATTTGCTCAATTAAATCCATCGGAAAACATTATTCCTCATCCGTAGGGAATTTCATGGCCTTGAATACATTAAATTTGATTTCTTGATCTTGGACTCTCATAGTAAGTTCTCCTTTTTGCACGTCTATGAGTGTCCTTCCCGTGGCCAAGAAAGGTCTCCATAAGATAATCGGGATGTTCTTATCCTCCTCGAAATCCAAAATGATAAAGTCCGCTGGGAATATAAACTTATCCACTTTAACCAAAATGTCCTCTATTATGCCTCTCGGGTATGTGACTGGCCTATCCGCCAACTACAATGAAATATTCGTAGGCTTTGGCGCGAGCAAACCCAATTCTGTGTATACTGACAATGGCATAAGGTTCACACTCGCCCCCAAATCACATAAACATTTGTTAAACGACATTTTCCCGATCGTGCATGGGATAGTAAAGCTCCCCGGGTCCTTAAGTTTTGATGGTAACTTCTACTGTAACACCGCACTACACTCCTCTGTTAGAGCCACTGTTTCAAAATCTTCTCATTTCGTTTTCCTCGACAGAATTCCTTTCATGAACTTCGCATAACTTGGCATTTTCTCTAGGGCTTCTGTGAATGGGATGTTAATCTGGAGTTTCTTGAACACTTCTAAAAACTTTGCGAACTGCTTATCTGATTTCTATTTTTGAACCCTCTGCTGAAACGGTGGTGGAGGATAAACCATTGGCTTATTATTTAACTTTATGTCCTCACTTTGCTTATCCTCACCCTTGTTACCTTCAACCATGTTACTGTCATCAACTTTTTCCTTAGGTGTCGCTGAATTTTCTACATTATTACCCACGAGATGTTTTCCACTTCTCAACATAACTGCTTGACATTGCTCATGACTACCCTTCGGATTTCTCTCAGTGTCACTTGGTAATGCTCCTTGTGTTCTATTATTCAATGCTAATTCCATCTGTCCTATCTGATTTTCTAAATTCTTGATAGCCATCTCTTGTGATTTCATTGCCATTGCTTGATTTTTCATTGTTGCCTCATTGCTAGTTATGTACTTCGACATCATTTCCTCAAAATCTGATTTCCTTTCTTGATGTTGAACCGATTGTTGGTGATTCTAAAAATCTGGGGGATACGACTGTCATGGAGCTTGATTTTGCTAGTTATTGCTCCATGAGAAATTTGGGTGGTTCCTATTCCCCTCGTTGTAAGTGGTTTCGTATGTATTTTGCAGAATTCTGTTATAGCTACCTATGAACTAGATGGATGATGGATTAATTGCGCACTGATCTGTAGGATGGTCACCCGCACACAATTCGCATAATACTGCAACCTGTTGTACTTGAGCCCCTGTCATAGCATCCAACTTCTTGGATAATGCAGAAATATGTTCTTGTATAACTATCACCCCATCTACTTCCAAAACCCCAGTCGCCTTTGCATGTGTCATTTTTGCTGTTGTCCATTAGTAGTTATTGGCCGCCATGGTTTCAATCAAATTATAGGCTTCCTCGTAACTCTTAGCCATGAATGCTCCCGACGCTGTGTCAATACTCGTTCTGAGATTCCCATGTAGTCCGTTGTAAAAGGTGTTCATTTGCAGCTACTTGGGCAATCCATGATGTGGGCACTTTCTAAGTAACTCCTTGTATCTCTCCCATGCCTCATATAGCGACTCCCCATTTTGCTACTCAAACATTGTTATGTCATTCCTCATTTTGGCAGTTTTCGCCGGTGGGAAAAATTTGGCAAGAAATTTTTGAGCCAAGTCTTCCCACGTAGTTATCGATCCCGGCGGCAGAGAATGTAATCAACTCTTCGCCTTGTCCCGTAAAGTGAACGGGAACAAGCGAAGTCTCACTGCCTCATCCGACACCCCATTGTACTTGAAAGTGTAACACATTTCCAGAAAACTGATTAAATACTCGTTTGGATCGTCATTTGCCATTCTCACAAACTGAACTGAATTCTGCATCATCTGAATGGTCCCAAGCTTGATTTCAAAAGTATTCGCAGCTATTGCAGGCCTAGTGATACTCGACTGCAGATCAGTCACCTTAAGTGTTGCAAAATCCCTCAACGCTTTCTGGTCTTCGACAGCCATTGCTTCTTCCTTATCAGAATTTTTGAATTCGTTCCTTGTTTCCTTGATCCACTAACTTAACCTCTGAAATCTTCTTTCAATGTCATCCTCAAAAGGAAGCAAGTCTGGATTTTTGGATCGTGTTTGCATAAACCAATGTCAAAAACCTAAAATAGGAAGAACAAAAACAAAAACAAAATTGTTTAAGTAAAACTGGACTAATTAAACTGATATTGTAAAAATATTAAAATCTATGCTAAAATATCCCCGGCAACGGCGCCAAAAACTTGTTGGATAAAATCTATATACGCAAGTATACGTGGTTAACAAGTAATATAGTAATGAGTAGAGTATCGTTCCCACGAAGACAAATTAGCAAGAAATTTAACTTCATAATTACAAATTTTTTATTAATCCTAATTCTATTAAACTATTCAATTCAATGGTTTAAAATTATAGAAACTAAATTAATAAATAAATAAACTAACACAAAACAATCACAAATATCAAAATTCGGAATTTCAAATAATTGATGGAGAATTAGACTTATGATTTCACCCTAAGCTTCACTCTGATTTTCAAACCTTTATTCCAATTCAACTTAATATCCCAGTTTATTAATCAAGAACACAAATGTAGTACTAGCCACCTCTCGATGCACTAATACCGTATTAACTTAAATCTACAAATTAGATAGAACCAAGTTAAACACCTAAATCAACCAAATCACTATATCTCTATATGAACTGAAATTAAAGAAGGTTTAAGAATAAGTTCTCTATCCGATTACATGCGATGTCAAGCATATCTCTACCTTAACAATAATTAGCTTTTCACAAAATTCATGACACATGTTATATTAACTAAGTCTAGATTTGAATATCCTCTCTCGATTCCATACAAATCCACAAAGAATTGTTGATCAAGCAATTCATAAATTCACACTCTAATTAATATAGATAAACTGAAAATACTTTATTGAACTGGAAATCAATATTATAAAATCATTGTTTCACCCAAGGATCCATCATAAGCCTAATAAGCTAATTAGTTCATAACGAATGACATAAAAACTGAATAATCTAACGAAAACATTCGTGCAATTACAAATAAAAGACTAAAGAGAAGAATAATGATGAACACCCTTCATGTAGCCTAGAAAAATTAATTTTTCTATTAGAAACCCTAAATCAAGGGTTTTGAATCCTAATGACCATTTTGACCCTAATTGCTTAATTAGCGATTGTAATTATGAAATGATAATCCTAATTAGTAAGAATGAATTTATGATTAAGAAATTTTTATATAATTAGAAAATTCTAATTATAAGTTAGAAATATTAATTTTCTATTTTTATAACCGAAATTCGGAAATGTTAGAAATTAAATTTGCAAAGTTAAGGTTTAAAACCTAAACCCTAAAATGTCCAAACCCTAAACCCTAAGGGTTTCATCAAATGCAAATTCTAGAAATTTAAGGAAATGACAAAACTAGAAATAAAATTTGCATAAAAATGACAAGAATGCCCTTATGTTATATTTTATAATTGTAGCTTGAAAATCTTGCTAAATCTTGGATGGTTGAACAACCCTAGCCCTAGCCCTAGCCATGTGTCCAGCAAATCAGCCCTTTTTCAATACCATTCATGCATCTAGAAATTGTATTTAAAGATTTAGAGAGAGAAAATGACCACTTTGTTCTCATTTTCTTCCAAGACTTTCTCTCTCCAAAATTTTGAAATTTAGAGTGAGAGAGTGTGAAAAGTTGAGTTATGATCAGACCCTAGAAAATCAAGAACAAGATCAGAGGTCAGAAATTATGGATCAAAGCTCAAAGTGGTATAAACCCTAAATTTTTGAAATCTTTAGAGTTTATGTTATTTGTTGTAATTGATTGGTTAAACATGTGTAATAAGGTGTCAAATGATGATCTGGGTTGTAAAAACACAAACTCATAACATTAAAGTGCTCGATTTTGAAGTTTTGAAAAATCTAGAAATCTTGAAAAATTATGTCTGACAGTCAAATGTCAGGCTTCTTAAATCGGTCTTTGTTAATAGTTTTAGTGTTTTAAGAGTTTATAATTGTAGTATGTTGTAAGGACTTCAATATAGAACTTGAATCAAGTCCAGATCGTGTCTAGATTTTAAGTTATATGCAGTCAAACTGCGTTGACCGGCGTTGACTGTGACGAATCTGGGTAACCCAGATTACCCAGAAATTTCTGATAACCCATTTGAATACTCTGATCTTCATGTTGTTAATCGATCTGGACATGTTAGTGTAATGTAATTAAAGACTGACATTTATACTTCAGTTTCATGCTTATATAACTCACAGATCATGTATAGAATCAAAGATAAAAAGGGTCAAAGTAGGGATGACCGGCTGTTCTTGAGGATTTCTGGAAAACCCAGAAATCTTCATATACGATTTTTGTGTCAGACTTTGATCGGTCCATTTCGCTTAGATTAATTGTTGTTATGATGATCGGATGTTATGTATTTATACCCTGACATATGTTCTACAAGATTCAACCTCTAGATCACATAAACCGAACATGAAATGAACGTTATAAAGGACTAAAAGTAGGTGCTTTAAATTCTGGAAAACCCAGAAAGACGAAGAACACGTCTGACAGGTAGTTTGAGATCTTAGATCTCTCAGTTGTAAAGTGTTATGGCCATAAAATTTGATTGTAGTTGTAGTATTACACTTATACTACATGATTAGAACAATAGCCAGCCCAGAAACACATAGAACAAGAAATTAAAACCGGTCAAACAAGGACCCTCGCTCACTGACAGTTTTCTGGGTTTGAAGCTCAAGAACACCAAGAACACTTATAGCGACGGTTCTGTCGCTATAGGGCCCCTTTAGCGACGTTTATTTTCAGAAAATGCAGAAAATGATTAAAAATTAGAAAAAAAATAGTTTTTAATTATTAAAAATACATAATAAATTCCGAAAAATTATTTTAAAGTCTGAAAAATAGTTTTTAACTATTTTGAGTATATTTTGAAAATATTTAAAAATAAAAACCATTTTAATTCATGAAAAATCATGAAAAATTATTTTATGGTATAAGAAAATATTTTAAGTTATTTTTGATGACTTTTAATATTTTGGGATGAAATTCATTAATTAATTAATATTAATGGTAATTAGTTTATTTAATAATTATATTAAATAAATTATGGAAAAATAGAATTAATGATTTAAAAATCATATAAAAATGATTTAAGTGTTATAAAAATATTTTAAGTTATAAAAAGTAACTTTTGATATTTTGGCATGAAAATATTAATATTTTAATATTATAGCAATTATCGGATAATGGATTAAAGTGTTGGAAAATAATATAAAAATGATTTTTAAAGTATTAAAAATACTTTGTGATATTATAATTATATTATAATATTAGGTTATGATTTTCATTAATATTTTATATTAAATTAATATTAATGATTATGGTATTATGTGGTATTTAATTCATTTAAATACGGTTTTAAGGATTGAAAAATGTTGATAAATAGTAATAATTATCCGAAAATTATTACGAGCCTAGGAAAAATGTTTTGTCTGATTAGTAATTATCTAGGATAATTGTTAAGTGTTTAGGAAGAGTTTAATTGAACTTAAACTCGATAAAAGTCCGATTAGACCGTCGGGATGTTAGAATTGTGTCGAGGTCAACTCAGACTGCAATAGTTTGACTTGATACCTAGTCTTATATGTGTTATAGAATGATAGGCTTATGTGTTATGTGTTTAGGTTATTCTGTGGATATAAATATAACAGTATTATACTGTGATGATATTATTCTAATATTGGAGATCTATATTACTAATATTAGGACTTCGGGTAAAGCGTTATAAATTGTGTTGCGGTAATCAACGGTTCATGCAAGTTTCTTTGTACTTACTCTAATAAGAGTGTTTATTCAAGCTTATGGTTAATCATTGCTGATTGCCACAAAAATTGTAATCTGTACATCTTGTATATATAAGTCAGGTATGAAAGGCTGATCACCTTCATTACCAGTTGGTTCAAAAATGTTTGTTCATGTATAAAACTTGTTCAGTCTAAAGTTTGTTCGTGCTAGTTCTCAATTATATTGATGAATTATAGCAAGCTCATTATTCATACTCTTCAATCATGATATATCGTTATATTATTGTTTATAAACTTCCTGGGCAACTTTCATGCTCACCCTTGCTATATCATGATAAACATTGCAGATAAGGCGAATGCGTTCGGATACAGGAAAAGGTTAAAGTCAAGTTCTACTTGGGTTAAAACGTGCGACTATTTTGTAATAGTATAGTTTGATAAATGTGTTATATGTTAGAAAGTTTATATATGGTGTTTAAGTTAAGGTTATTCGACCTTGGGGATAAGTGTGTAATGTATTGTATAAACAATTTATGTTTATATCTTTCGCAAATAGTTATAGAAATAGTAACCGGATCCGAGGTAATTTGGGACCTGGATTCGGGGTTGCTACAGTTGGTATCAGAGCTGTTGGTTATGAAGCTTAGGTAGGAATACCTGAGACCAATAACCGCAGTGATTAGGATAAGACTAACTCACATAGAGTTAGTTGGTCGGTAAGATTCAAAGATGAATCTCGGTAAGTTGTTAAGATACAGAGTTCCCTAACTCAAATAATAAAGTTGAACAGTAACGGTAAATAGATCTAGTCTAAAAGACTGAAAGTGCAGGAATAGTAGATCGTAAAACAAAACGATCAAGTCGTGGAATTGAATCGTAATATATACGATAAGATCACCCCGTGATCTGATAAAGGTTATGATATGGGAAATGAATCAATCTTATGATTGAAAAGTTTACAGCAAGATGATGTGTATAAGTTGTACTATGAAATAGTACTATGAAAACTCAAGAAAGAGTTGTGGATTATGAATACGAATTGAATTCGTATTGAAAAAGGGGGTTAAGATTAGGTGAGGATTTCAATGAGGACTCGTGTCAGCAACTGAGTTGTATGATTCCTTGTATGGGCGGGGAATTGTACTTGGTGTAAAAACTACTTAGTTGGTGGCATTGGTAATAATTGAAATGTTGTGTCACGCTAGTTGTTATATACAGATAAATAGGTCATAGGTAGAGAATATAGGATTAAGTACGAGTTCTTAGAACTCATACTTATGTGTCATTCTTGACTTATAGTTATATGAAATGTTTATGGACCCCTCAGCGAACGGACGCCAAAGGCCAGACTAGGGTAAGTTCTTAAACTCATATAATTGTGGTCAGGTTATGAACTCATAAGTGTGGTTTTATGAATTGGGTATAGTTGTGTGTGAATGGAGTGTTAAGGATTATAGGAACAGATAGATTATTAAGCAAATGATCATTAGTGAAGACTTAGGTTTTCCTAAACTCCTAGCTATGCTAAACTTCGAAATTTTTGACATCAAGCTAAATACGCACTATGTGCCTTTTAAAAAAAATGTAGACTCGTAATCATTTTTGAAATGGTTTAAAGTACAGTCTATGCTACTTATTTTGGCTAGACGCAAATATTTTGAAATATCAAAAATTGTTTTTATTTATCACTTATGTACCATGTAACCTGGTGCAGAGATGATAAAAATGATGGAATCATCAATGCATTATTACTTAGTGTGAATTTGACCTAAAGTCACTATTCCACTATGGTATGATGTAGCATGACAAATTCACCAAATGACGAAATCCTCAAAGGACTGTTAATACAGTGCGGCATCATGACATCATTCTCGAAAATGTTTTCAAAAATTTTAATTTGCCAACAGGGTTTGGCTACACCTAAATAATTCGATTGAATTGAATTATTGATATGAGTCTATGCTATTTGATTCAGCTAGACTAATGTTATAAAAACTCCAAGTGTTTATTGAAAGGAATTTCCCGAACCAAATTGTTTTGGTGCGGAATCTAATGATAAGACTGAGGTGAACGATAATGTTTGGATAAATAATCCAATCTAGTAGCGTAAATATTTGCTAAAAATGATTTAATACGTTATGCATGACGTACGAGTACGATAGGCTAATCACCTAAAGTACTACCAACGCTAGTTTACCTTCTTTGTGATTGTAAACAAACCAAGTAATGTATTATTTTGCAGTATAAATATCGTTAAAACTATGTGTTCATGGTCTATATGACCCCACAGCACAATTTCAAAACTTTTGCTCTTGTGAGTGGTGTATTGGGTAGCATGTAATAATGTGTGTGAATGGTGTAAGGTGCACGGTGTAAGGTGTAATGTGAATTTTGGGGACGAAATTCTTATAAGAAGGGGTGAATGTGACAACCCAAGAATTTGGGCAATTTATTAAAATCTTAAATGATTGATTTAAGGTAAAATATTAGACCTAGACAGAAAATAAGTGTATGCGTTTGATGTTATTGGGAAGGAATTTTGAGGGTTTCAAAATTCTGTGATGGATATAGGTGAATTATTCAGGATTAAGGATTTATGTGAATATGTTCTGTGAATAGGGTTAATGATATGTGCTGAATGTGGTTAAGGGTCAAGGGTTGACCAGATAAAGAAATTATGTGTCAAACCCTAATAATATATTAAGAACTTTAACGTTCAGTTAGAAAACCCTAACGTCTAATAAGAAACCCTAAAAATCGGTTCTGAAAACCCTAGTTTCAGTTCCGGGAGTCTGAAACCTTAATTCGAATATTGAAAACCCTAGATTGGGAATGCAAATGTATGTACAAGGTTAAATGCCAATAATTTTAATTAATTAGGGAAAACCCTAATGAATTATTTAAAATCTTAATTGATTATTTGAAAACCCTAATACCAGATCTGAAAACCCTAATTTCAGATTCTGATTAAATGAAACCATAATATGGGAATATAACGGAGAATTATAATGCTTTAGTGTTAATAATTAAGTATTAATTAGGGTAAAGGTTAATTAATTAACAAACCCTAAATTTCTAATTTTTGGAACCCTAATTGTTCCGTCAGAAACCCTAATGCTCAGTTATGGATTTAATTGCTAAAATTAGTAATGCTAATTAGGAAACCCTAATCCTAATTATTTTAATTTATGAGTAATTAGAAAACTCTAATCTAATTACGAATATTTAATTTCTAAATTAGAAAATTAATTTTTCTATTAGAAACCCTAATTCAAGGGTTTTGAATCCTAATGACCATTTTGACCCTAATTGCTTAATTAGCGATTGTAATTATGAAATGCTAATCCTAATTAGTAA
The DNA here is from genome assembly GCA_020205505.1 of Panax japonicus. Lineage (NCBI taxonomy): Eukaryota > Viridiplantae > Streptophyta > Magnoliopsida > Apiales > Araliaceae > Panax > Panax japonicus. The sequence continues at coordinate 23,847,806 of CM035100.1, forward strand.
GAATGAATTTATGATTAAGAAATTTTTATATAATTAGAAAATTCTAATTATAAGTTAGAAATATTAATTTTCTATTTTTATAACCGAAATTCGAAAATGTTAGAAATTAAATTTGCAAAGTTAAGGTTTAAAACCTAAACCCTAAAATGTCCAAACCCTAAACCCTAAGGGTTTCATCAAATGCAAATTCTAGAAATTTAAGGAAATGACAAAACTAGAAATAAAATTTGCATAAAAATGACAAGAATGCCCTTATGTTATATTTTATAATTGTAGCTTGAAAATCTTGCTAAATCTTGGATGGTTGAACAACCCTAGCCCTAGCCCTAGCCATGTGTCCAGCAAATCAGCCCTTTTTCAATACCATTCATGCATCTAGAAATTGTATTTAAAGATTTAGAGAGAGAAAATGACCACTTTGTTCTCATTTTCTTCCAAGACTTTCTCTCTCCAAAATTTTGAAATTTAGAGTGAGAGAGTGTGAAAAGTTGAGTTATGATCAGACCCTAGAAAATCAAGAACAAGATCAGAGGTCAGAAATTATGGATCAAAGCTCAAAGTGGTATAAACCCTAAATTTTTGAAATCTTTAGAGTTTATGTTATTTGTTGTAATTGATTGGTTAAACATGTGTAATAAGGTGTCAAATAATGATCTGGGTTGTAAAAACACAAACTCATAACATTAAAGTGCTCGATTTTGAAGTTTTGAAAAATCTAGAAATCTTGAAAAATTATGTCTGACAGTCAAATGTCAGGCTTCTTAAATCGGTCTCTGTTAATAGTTTTAGTGTTTTAAGAGTTTATAATTGTAGTATGTTGTAAGGACTTCAATATAGAACTTGAATCAAGTCCAGATCGTGTCTAGATTTTAAGTTATATGCAGTCAAACTGCGTTGACCGGCGTTGACTGTGACGAATCTGGGTAACCCAGATTACCCAGAAATTTCTGATAACCCATTTGAATACTCTGATCTTCATGTTGTTAATCGATCTGGACATGTTAGTGTAATGTAATTAAAGACTGACATTTATACTTCAGTTTCATGCTTATATAACTCACAGATCATGTATAGAATCAAAGATAAAAAGGGTCAAAGTAGGGATGACCGGCTGTTCTTGAGGATTTCTGGAAAACCCAGAAATCTTCATATACGATTTTTGTGTCAGACTTTGATCGGTCCATTTCGCTTAGATTAATTGTTGTTATGATGATCGGATGTTATGTATTTATACCCTGACATATGTTCTACAAGATTCAACCTCTAGATCACATAAACCGAACATGAAATGAACGTTATAAAGGACTAAAAGTAGGTGCTTTAAATTCTGGAAAACCCAGAAAGACGAAGAACACGTCTGACAGGTAGTTTGAGATCTTAGATCTCTCAGTTGTAAAGTGTTATGGCCATAAAATTTGATTGTAGTTGTAGTATTACACTTATACTACATGATTAGAACAATAGCCAGCCCAGAAACACATAGAACAAGAAATTAAAACCGGTCAAACAAGGACCCTCGCTCACTGACAGTTTTCTGGGTTTGAAGCTCAAGAACACCAAGAACACTTATAGCGACGGTTCTGTCGCTATAGGGCCCCTTTAGCGACGTTTATTTTCAGAAAATGCAGAAAATGATTAAAAATTAGAAAAAAAATAGTTTTTAATTATTAAAAATACATAATAAATTCCGAAAAATTATTTTAAAGTCTGAAAAATAGTTTTTAACTATTTTGAGTATATTTTGAAAATATTTAAAAATAAAAACCATTTTAATTCATGAAAAATCATGAAAAATTATTTTATGGTATAAGAAAATATTTTAAGTTATTTTTGATGACTTTTAATATTTTGGGATGAAATTCATTAATTAATTAATATTAATGGTAATTAGTTTATTTAATAATTATATTAAATAAATTATGGAAAAATAGAATTAATGATTTAAAAATCATATAAAAATGATTTAAGTGTTATAAAAATATTTTAAGTTATAAAAAGTAACTTTTGATATTTTGGCATGAAAATATTAATATTTTAATATTATAGCAATTATCGGATAATGGATTAAAGTGTTGGAAAATAATATAAAAATGATTTTTAAAGTATTAAAAATACTTTGTGATATTATAATTATATTATAATATTAAGTTATGATTTTCATTAATATTTTATATTAAATTAATATTAATGATTATGGTATTATGTGGTATTTAATTCATTTAAATACGGTTTTAAGGATTGAAAAATGTTGATAAATAGTAATAATTATCCGAAAATTATTACGAGCCTAGGAAAAATGTTTTGTCTGATTAGTAATTATCTAGGATAATTGTTAAGTGTTTAGGAAGAGTTTAATTGAACTTAAACTCGATAAAAGTCCGATTAGACCGTCGGGATGTTAGAATTGTGTCGAGGTCAACTCAGACTGCAATAGTTTGACTTGATACCTAGTCTTATATGTGTTATAGAATGATAGGCTTATGTGTTATGTGTTTAGGTTATTCTGTGGATATAAATATAACAGTATTATACTGTGATGATATTATTCTAATATTGGAGATCTATATTACTAATATTAGGACTTCGGGTAAAGCGTTATAAATTGTGTTGCGGTAATCAACGGTTCAAGCAAGTTTCTTTGTACTTAACTCTAATAAGAGTGTTTATTCAAGCTTATGGTTAATCATTGCTGATTGCCACAAAAATTGTAATCTGTACATCTTGTATATATAAGTCAGGTATGAAAGGCTGATCACCTTCATTACCAGTTGGTTCAAAAATGTTTGTTCATGTATAAAACTTGTTCAGTCTAAAGTTTGTTCGTGCTAGTTCTCAATTATATTGATGAATTATAGCAAGCTCATTATTCATACTCTTCAATCATGATATATCGTTATATTATTGTTTATAAACTTCCTGGGCAACTTTCATGCTCACCCTTGCTATATCATGATAAACATTGCAGATAAGGCGAATGCGTTCGGATACAGGAAAAGGTTAAAGTCAAGTTCTACTTGGGTTAAAACGTGCGACTATTTTGTAATAGTATAGTTTGATAAATGTGTTATATGTTAGAAAGTTTATATATGGTGTTTAAGTTAAGGTTATTCGACCTTGGGGATAAGTGTGTAATGTATTGTATAAACAATTTATGTTTATATCTTCCGCAAATAGTTATAGAAATAGTATACCGGATTCGAGGTAATTTGGGACCTGGATTCGGGGCTGTTACACTTATCAAACTAAAGCTTACGGTCATTAGAATCACCCTCTTTTACATTCTGAACATTGTACATGTAGGGTTTCGATACAGAAATACATAGCGAAAATTAAAATTTTAAAGCAATTTCAAAACCCTAAACAGGATCCATGCGAAAATCAATTAACTCAGTTTAAAGAGATTACATCGAATATGAAAATGCTTCTGAAACGCTTCGAATCTCCAACGCAATTCCTCACCAAACTACGGCTCTATGGTATCCACAATAACGCCGCACGAACCGTCGCACAATTCTGCAATAAAGGGACTTGCGGTACTAGCCACCAAAGGAGCAAGATTTTTCGAAAGGTTTTCTCTCTAGTCTCTCTCTAAGAGCGACTAGGGTTTTTAAGTTATGATATTCCCCTAAGTGGATGCTATATATCATATATATAGTAGTTAAAAGGTATTAATCAAAATCTAATTTCATAAAATCCAAATTTATATATATATATATATATATATATATATATATATATATATATATATATCTTAATTAAGTCTTACTTAATTAATATACATATATAAAAATTATCCTTTTAATTTAAATTCGTGATTTAAATACTATTAATCATATTAATATATTTAAATCCTTAAAATTTAAATTAATTCCCTTTTAAACTACGTTCAATGTGTGTGACCCTATATGTTATTAATATGTTGGCAATAATTTTAAAATCATATTATAAAATTATAAACAGTGAGCGGCATCTAGTAATGCATCACTGCTACCCAAGTAATAATAAGATCTATGATTTGATGCAACCTTTTCGTGACCAATGTTTCAATGTAATTTAATCCTTTTAACCTTAATATCCTAGATTAAACTCGAGTCATGGAATGTGTCATGCTCTTCATAATTTAATCAGAGTTTTTCTTGATCATTGAGTAGACTATATAAAATAAATCATTATTTGAGCATGGCCATGCATTTTATAGTCTCACTCAATCAAGAGGCCTATGGATAACACCCCTAATATATTGGATGGTTAAATTCCATCTAGATCACTAATATTCCTCACACGATTCATGATGTACCCAATAATCACCTTTATAGTCCACCATATTAAAGGTGACATTTGATGATATCAAAGTACATAAATTCCCGTGTAGAAATATAGTGATTTTGTGACACCCCCAAATCTGGGTACTTCAATTCCACGAGATTTGGTGTTCACTGTACAAATATCATCTATCTATCTACCCATAATAAATGCAAACCATGCAATAGATAGAAATAAAATCTTCCCCTTAAGGGTTACAACATCTGAATAATAATACATTCCCAAGTTAAACTAACCTTAAACATTTGTTCGGAAATATAAACAATAAGTCTTAAGTAACATCAATTCTAATTACATCACATAAATAATCAGTATTCATTACTTGTTAAGCTTGTCCTTGCCTTTACTAGTGGAAGGTTCGTCTGCTCTTTCGTTATTAACTGCAATGTTATTATTACGCAAGAGTGAGCACGATTGCCCACAAGTATAACGATATAACAATGAATAATAACATGCGAGAGAAATACTAACTTCTGAAATAAAAGCTCAACTTTTGAATCAAGAATGAATAACAAGAATCAAAAGATTTCTGAGGTTCATAAGACCTTGAACTATATCCTAGGTTATCAAGGGTTATACTTGAAACCTTTAACAGTCATAAGACTATGGACCTTTCTACTCGTACTTAGGGGGATCAGCCCTTAGTACCACACTGTGCACAATATCTTAACGCTAACGCATAAATAAATCCCTTTGCAGGGTTGTTCATCTCAGTTCGACATTCGAGTCCGCACCAAAGGAAGTTTGGTTTGGATAATTCAATAAGGGTTCTAAAATTTAGAACGTTCATCAACTATGGACTAGTCGAATCAATAAGGTTCACTAGTCTAACAAGGTTCAACAATAATGATATTCAAATTCAATAATAATCTCAAAAAGTATACAATAGAACAAATATTGTATAACATTTTCATATTTTGAAAGGATAATAAATCTTTAATATAACAATTCGAACTTGAATAATAGTAATGAGGATTTACTCAAGGTAAATAATAAACTTGAACAATGATAACAAGTAGGGGAGGAAACTTGCCTTTTGTGTAGATTACACTTTAATTAAACTCGTTCTTTAATTTAAATCCTACATATCATTTACATTCACTACTCTAGTTAATTATAATATAATTAACCATCATAAATTCATTCTTTTATCTAAACTTTGGTTATGACTATACTTAGTCAAATATCACACTTATTGTCACATAATAACACTTCATGAATAATAAGCTACTTATGTATTTCATAATTCAATCAACATGCAATTATGTTATTTACATGTTAAGTAACTATTTAAATATCTCATTATACTTCTAACATATTTTTATTTAATTACATTAAGTTACTAACACATTGTTAGGCTTAACATTTAAAAATAATTCATTTCTGGACATTCTGCAGAGTGGCGCTACGGTGCCACTTTTGTACTTGGTCTTCGCGCTGCGGCGCCGTGGCGCTGCGGCTTGAGACCCGGCGCTGCGGTGCGGTGGCTATGCGAAGAGGGCCATAAAGCATGAGACTGGTGTCGCGGCGAACCAAAAACTGTTCTGCAATTCGCGAAAATTTCAGAACACAGCCAAAAAAACTCCAATTAAATTTTACTACACGAATTTAATCATACCCACATGGTAGAATTCGTATATAAACATTACCCAATATCTATAGAATGATTTTAACCCTTAAAACACATAATTACAGAATTAAAATATGCAAATTGTACTGTTCTTGATGTTCTTGAACACAAACATGAAATTTAATACTACGGATTCGTTATAAGGCCAAATCCAACCATTCAAGTTTCGTTTTGTTCGTTTTAGCATGCATAATCATATACAAGTATAAATTTTGTAGAAAAATTTATGGTTGACATATTAAAGTTACGTATAAGGGCCATATGGCCATATAACGTACTCTGTAAATTTTTTTGAAATAACAAGTCATCATATTATGAAACTTATGATATGGAATCATATACAATATATATTAAACATGCTACTATGACATAAAATCACGTATATAACCACATAGTTCCAACCATAGAGAATTTTACAGAAATTGGAGAGCCATATTTTATAACACTAAATGACATAGAGAAGAATTGGGCTAAAGGAATTACCCAAGCGTAGAATTAATAGAAGATGAATTCCTTCTCAGATGACTCTCACAATCCTCTTAACAATCTCTGAATTCTCAACTCTTTCTCTATATCTCTATCTGCTATGCTTTCTAGACTTAGGCAAATAATGAAGAAGAAGGAAGAAGACGTAAACTAAATAAGGACAACTAACGCGTTGGTGGTCAGTTACCCAGTCATGGGTTAACTGCCCCCAACTCCCTTTAGGGCCATGTTTGGCTAGCATGGTAGGTTTCAAAACCCTTTATTTTAATAAAACCTTTTATCATATAGTTAAAAATAATATCCCACTCCTTATAAAATAAATCCCATATTTTATTTAATTTACTTTAAATAAAAATATAATAATTCCTCATAAATTCACATAGTCACATAATTAATTTTTCATTTAATAATAATGTCAAATTATTAAATCTCTAATTAATTAATTAAAATAACATTAGGCTTATTAAATATTTCTTTTGATACAATAAGCTCACATAATGACATACTTTGATAATAAAATTTTCCACGTTAATTTAATAAATGTAACACATATAATTAAATTAATCTATCACAACTTCATTAATTAATCATTTAATCTAATAATTAAATCATCAAAAATATTTATTTAATTCAATAAATATTAAAATTAAATTACAAAAATCTCGTTCGTCACAGATTTCAGGTCGGAGGACCATTACATCATTATCACTATGAGAATTGCTAATGACACTTCGCATAATACTCCACATAGAATTCTCATGGTGGGTCTGTCCAGTACATCGTTCTCTAACATGTACCTATGCATTGACTTAATATCTCATATATTTATGACCAATGAGATTTGGTCATCAGTCAATCCACATACTAGTCTTAATGCATCATTGTTCTCCCATTAACAATGATACTTGACTAGGGACATTTAAGAACAATGATACTAATTGTAATTATATAATCTCATGCTCAAGTCACATACTTGAAACTATATAATTTGCATCACTATTCTAAGGATTTTTTATTATGTTAACATTTATATAACGCAATAAATAAAACCATAATAAAATTATTCATTTATCCAATCAAATATAATATCAAAACGTTAAGCAATTATATCAAATAATTGGCCTCTAGGGCATAAACTCTAACAATATATACAGTTGTTGTCATCTTTAAATGCACGTGTTACCACATACTTGCCACTTTCAAGCAGTTGCTCTTAAAATTTGTAAAAAATAGTTCGTGTGTACAACTCACTCATCTGGTATTCCATGACCCTCCCAGTTACTGTTTGTGGCTTTTCATTAACATCCTTATGATCAAAATCTAGTTCATTATGTCGCATTTTGGCAAGTCCTCTTTTAAACCGTGTCATAAAATCCAACATTGAGTTTTGAGGAGACACATACTTCTTCAAAAAAGGCATGAGCCCCTTCAACTTTTGGGCTACTAGTCATGTGGGCAGAAAAAATATGTCTCGAATATGCCGGAACCCATCGCTCGCAGATTTCGTACATCTCCTGTAACCAATCATTCGTGTCAAATTTAGCTTTCCCTAAAACCTCAGACCATCTTCTTTCAAACTCGTCTGGACTCTCAGATTTCCATATACAACAACTCAACTCGCCATAATGTTCTTTGTAGGGAGTTGGACCTAATTTTTCAGAAAACTTTTTCAAAATGTGCCAAATGCAATACCTATGAAAAGTATTTGGAAGCATGCCATGAATTGAATTTTGAATGGCCGGATCTTGATTAGTTATGATCATTTTGGGTGGGCTACCCGGCATCGCTTTCAACCATTCCTTGAAAAACCAATCAAAAGCATCAATCTTTTCACCACTTATTAATGCACACCCTAAAAACATTGTCTGTCCATGGTGATTAACCCCTACTATAGGTGCGAAAATAAAATTATAGTAGTTCGTATTGTAAGTTGTATCAAACACAACAACATCCCCAAAACTTTTGTATGACTTTCTACATGTTGCATCCGCCCAAAAATAATGAATCATGACACCCTTCTCTTGCTTGAATGTAAAAGTAAAACCGGGATTCTTTTTTTTCTCATCCTTAAAATACTCAAACAACAGATTAGCATCATGTCCCTTTTAAAGCATTCCTCTTATCTTTTTCAGCATTATAAAGATCTCGTGTTGTACCTCCAACATTTTCAGGACCTCCAGCTTCCATCTCTAAAATACTCATTTGTTGCCATGTTGGCACATTAGCTTTTGATAGTTATTCTGTTAAATTTTTTTTGGCACGTGTCACTACACGATGAGAGTGCAACAAATGTACTTTTCTTGGGGTCGTAAGAGGATGGTTATGACCCTCAACAAATTGTCTAATAACAACCCCCCCCCCCCGAGTCGGTCCGGTCTTTCACAACTACTAATCTTGCACCACAATCAGCTCTAGTTAGGCCCCGTTTTCGTAAAATCTGTTGAGTTTTGTTGGGCACATTTCTCCTAAACACTTCTTTATAACAAACAAATTCCTTTCTAATTATTTCACCGTTACTTTTCTTACTAGAACTTAACCGCGTACCAAATCCACTTTCTCTACCATAGTTATTATAAAAGTCGCGAACATCGCCTAAGTTGTGAAAATGTTGCCCAATTTTTGGTATCAACTCATTTTTAACTTACGGAGTGTAAAGTTGTTGAGAAAAATTACCAGATAATACCATTTCTGTCTCTTCTACACAATGCTGTATTCTGCAAACCCAACAATAATGTACAAATAAATTAGACAAGATATATCAATATATGTCTTGGAACCTCCTATATAATAATTTGAATGTGGAACCATACTAACAAAACTTTTTAGCTTGTTGAACTAAAACCACTATCACCCTAGGCAAATGTTCTTTAAACTTTCTTGCAGCTAACAAAATTTTACTAAGCCTCCTATATAGAGCAACTATAAATGTACTCCCCCACTTCCAAGTGTAAATTTATCAGTCGCATTGGAGTGCTTTGTTCATGGTTTGGTAATAATAGATTTTTTAAGGAATATAATCAGGCAACATCCAAATTTGAAATGAGATATTGGAAGTGCATACATGAAAAATGTGAAACTCAAAAGTCTTACCGGATAACTTCGGCCGGAGTTTGTGAAAGAAACTCGCGATTTTGGGAAAAGAGACCACTCGCTGTAAGTTTGTGAAAGAAACTCGCGATGATTTTGCCACAAAGAGATTCCAGATCGATTAATTTCGTTGTGAGCTTCAATTTCGATTTAGGAAAAATGAGAAGAAGAGAGAACCGATCTGGTATACGTCCGGCGATGATTTCGTCACAAAGAGATTCGAGCCAGTCTAATTTCGCTATGAGCTTCAATTTCGATTTAGGAAAAATGAGAAGAAGAGAGACTAGATTTGGTATTTTTTGACCCGACGCAAGTCTTTTTACCCGTAAAGGATCTGCGTGCTTTTCCCCCTCAAAAGCTCCCTGATCTGGGCCGTTGTTTCTCATCCCATGGCTGAGAAAAGAAGTTTATATTTTAGTTAAAATAAGGAAGCCCTTCAAAACATTAATTATTAGCAACCACAAATTTAAAATAAAAGTTTTAGCAACAAAAATAAAATCCCATGAATATACGAAAAAAAGAAGAAGATCCATAGTCACAGTTAGTTGGTTGGTTGTAGATAATTACACGTCGCCTGTCTGTCTGTCGAAAACTTATTTGGCGGACTGTAGAATACAACCAGACGTGGTTATGGGTAATTCTCTTATACGAAATATATGTGCATGTGAAAATAAAGAGGGATAGCAAAATAAGAAAGAAAACACTAGGGGATTATATATATGATAAACAAAAATTGATAAAAAAGAGAGGAAGCTTACTACAGAAGAGGCAAAGAAAATATATATATATATGGAAATGATCCATAAAATATGTTAGCCAGATGGACTGTTTTAACTAACGCTCATCCAGCCATCCAAAATTAGAGTGAATGGCTGAAATGAGGGCCCAGCCGCTACTCCCTCTAGCGGCCAGTCAAAACGACCGTGTTTTGACTGGACGCTAGAGGGAGTAGTGGCCAACAACAAAAATTTGGCTTAATTACATTATCCTGATTATCCTCCTATATACTACTTATTAATCAGTAAAATAAAATAATAAAAAATTATAAGTATAATCAATAATTGTCCTTATACTTATTAATAAAAAAATATGTATAAAAATAATTAATAATTATCGTCTTATGATTTTTAATTATAAATAGAAAATAGTGATTGAATTTATATTATATTCTTACTCAAATATATAAACTCAATCACTATTTTTATTTATAATTAAAAATCATAAAACGATAATCAGTAATTATTCTTATACATACTTATTTTGTTAATAAGTATAAGTATAAGTATAAAAATAATTATTGGTTATCCTTATAATTTTTTATTATTTTATTTTATTAATTAATAAGTAATATGTATAAGGATAATCTATTAATAAGTATAAGGATAAATATAAAGATAATTACTGATTATCCTATTAATTATCCTTATAATTTTTTATTTCTTATTTTACTAATTAATAAGCAGTATGTATGAGGATAATCAGGATAACGTAATTGAGTCAAATTTATGTTGTTGGCCGTTACTCCCTCTAGCGGCCAGTCAAAGCACGGTCATTTTAACTGGCCGCTAGGAGTAGCGGATGGGCCCTCATCTTAGCCATTCACTCTAATTTTTGACGGCTGGATGAGCGTTAGTTGAAATAGTTCCTCTGGTTAACGTATTCTATGGATCATTTCCCATATATATATATATATATATATATATATATATATATATATATATATATACAACTAGGATCCTATCAGGGATCCCGAATTTTAGTAAAAGATGGACCTTTTTTTTTTACTTTTTTTTTTGCTTTTTTTTTAAAACAATTAAAAAAAAATTTAATATTTTATGGAACTAAAATTTTTCCATAATATAATATTTTGGGCGTGATTTGGATACCTATACTAAAAAATATATGTACAGTCTGCACAGACTGTACAGACATGTTTTGTTATACGTATCCAAATCACACTCAAAACACTGTATTATGTAAAAATTCAAGTTCCATAATTTTTTTTTATTTTTTTTAGTTGTTTTAAAAAAAAGCAAAAAAAAAAGTCCGAATTTTATTAAAATGCGGGAGTCCGGACCTGATCCGGACTATATATATATATATATATATATATATGGGTTATATGTATATACACAGCTGTGTATTACACAGTAGACCTATGGCGAAAGATTTTTTGGGCTATAGCGACGGTAAACTGTCGCTATAGCCCAGAATAGCTATGACGACAGGTAAAACTATCGTTGTAGCCCAAAAAACCGTCGGCATAGCCTACTGTGTAATACACAGCTGTGTACATACATTTTTCTATATATATATATATATATATATATATATATATATATATATATATATATATATATATATATATATATAAGGTGGTGTTGAGAGGAGGAACTCTTAAGAATATATAGGCCTATAAATGGTAATAAAAACAAGTTATGAGGGGAGAGAGAGAAATAGAGAGATAAAAATATCCTTCATATTAAAACAAAGGTAGATATGTTTTCTTATTCATTACAATAAAGCTGAATGGCACTTGTGTTCCTAACCTCCACCAAAAATTATAAATATGCATTCTTTATTTCAAATATTGAATATTTATTAATTTTTTAAAGTCTATTCAAAATATCTTTAGCTAATTAATACAATAATTTTTAAACAATATAATACTAAATAATGTAAATTATGTGACGAGTTATATAATTTTTAATGAATTATTGTCTCAAGTTTTATTCAAAAATAAATTAATTTTAAAAAATTAATAATAAATTTATTATTTGAAATGGAGATCTTAACAACTGTGATTTATTTTAATTTTATTTGAAAATGGGAGGAGTATTATTATGGCAAAAAATAACTTTACCCCTATGTGGTCGTCGACTTGTAAGCAATTGGTCACTCAACTTTAAAAATATGCAATTGGACCACTGTGCTTTCTAAAAATAAAAATCCAGGCCATTTTGTCCAATTTCTTGGACGAACGTCTATTTATTACACACGTGACAGTTCAAAAGTAAATTAAAAATAAAATAAATGACATGTAAATGCTGAGTCGGGTCAACCCTCACTTTCTCTCTCCTCCACACCTACAATTTCTCTCAAAACCTAAACCCTCTCTCTTCTCAAAATCAAAGAGCTTTCTGATTTCTTCTCGATTCTTCTCGAAATTCTTTACTTCTCGGCGGAGACTGAAGATCAAGGGCTGGGATTGGAGGTCGATTTGTTGCCAAATCTGCTCGGCATCAAATCCAAACCCTCCAACTCAAATTCCCTTCCGACCCAAAAATTCTCCTTCTCAAATTCAACATTGATTCATACATTCGCTACACCGTCGATCACAATCTCAACTGCCTCCACCTCACCTTCTCCTCCAAATGCATTCGCCAGTTCAACAACCCCCAAAACGACATGGTTTACGACATCCCTTTCGCGTCCTTGAGAAACACTTTCGTCAACTCTCTGCTCCTCAGCCGCTGCAATCTCACTTTACCCCCAACGGTGATGATCATGCAATTTGAGGCAATGAAGTCGATGTTTCTTGAGCACGTCTATTTGACCGATGAGATGATCTCAAATTTGATAATCGGGTGGGATAATCTTCAGTATTTGGTGATAATGCACTGTTATGGAATGAAGGATATTAGGATATCTTCTTTAAACCTTAAGAATTTAGGGCTTTGGAAGTTTCATTGTGATGAAGATTCTTTAGAGATTTTTGCCCCCAATCTTTCAAAAATTGGATTTTATTTCTTTGAGGCGGGGAGGTATGTATTAGAAGTTGCGTCAGCTCTGGTTGAAGCTGATGTTTGTTTCTTTCATAAATAAAATGATATAATATTTATTTTAATTTTATTATTATTTTAATTATTTTTTGCCACATAATTAATGATTTTATTTTATTATTTTTTTGTGTTGCCACATCAGAAAATAATGATTTTTTTGATATTTTTTTTAATGTCACGTGTGTAATAAATAGACGTCCGTCAAACAAATTGGACGGAATGGCCTGAATTTTTATTTTTAAAAAATACAGTGGTCCAATTGTATATTTTTAAAGTTTAGTGATCAATTGCTTACATGGATATTTTTATTGGATTGAAATATTAGATATTTTTAATTTTTTTTACTTATGACTTTTAAAATATATATTAATATTTATTTCAATTGAAAATTTTATAAAATATAATATTTTAAGTGTAATTTGAATATATATATATATATATATATAATAAGGATCTGTCGCGGACCTTTTGGACGGACCAACAAACGGACTAAAGGAAAAAGGGACACGCAGGTCAAAAGCAAAGGATCCGGGAAATAAACCATGTGAAAGGGGCGAATTCAAATGAAAATTGATGGTTCTCTCAAATCCTTCAAACCGCGAACAACATTCTCTCAAAACCATCCATATGAAACCCTCGAATTCATTCAAGAGACTCCCAAATTGAATAGTCTGATTCTGTCAAACCTCATCTCTTTAGATTATTGTACTTTTGAAGTCTAGTCTCTCAAACCTCATCTCAGACTCTGCTTTGTGCTTTTGAAGTCTAGGTTTTCGATTACTGTACTTTTGGGAACTGATGGTGCAATTTTGATGATGTCTCATCCTGCAATACCTGAAGTGCACGAGATAACACTGCTTTCATTTTGTAATGAAATTTAAAAACAATGTGGTTTTTAAACTTATGTGTGCCCAAGCTTTTGAAAATGTAAATCTATGGCAGAAAGTTATTTTGGTACAAAAAAGGAAATTTACCATGCGTTGTGCTTTTGTGTATCAATGAGTCAAAAAGGTAAAATTTACCCTGTTTTGGTGTTTTGCAAGCTAAAAAGGGTTTCATGAAATCCAAGTAGGGCATGTTAAAATGAACCAAATGATTAAGAAATGAAATTTTTAGTTTTCAAGGGGTTAAACCAAACAAGGCCAATCTGGTTGTGACGCCCCCAAAATAGGTATACATCACCCATTTTGAGTCGTCAAATACATGGTACAGAAATAAATACAACTTCAGTAATACAATTGTCGTGCAAAATACGACAACACATATACTGTGAGTTTGAATACAAATATTGTCTAATAGACAGTATATAAAGTCAAAAGGAGTCCTCATTACAATTATTGATACACTATTTTACAAAATAGTGAGGACTACTAAAACAACTATCTTGAATCATCACTTCATACCCCGGCTAGTTCCTGCTAAATTATCTCCTCATGAGAAGAACAATGGAACAAAAAGGAAAAGGGTGAGCTCAACTAGTCCAGTAAAGAATATTATGACTAAGATAATATACAACAAATTATCATTAGTCTTCAACAGGGAAAAATCTAATAAAATATAATAGACAACAAGTTTTAGATCAACAACTGCAGCAGAAACAACAATCCATTAGAAGAGTCAAGTAGAGAGAGAATTTTACTATCTTCTAAGATTTAAAAGTCCATCATCAATATTTTATCCCTGTAACATCAATCAATATACATCTTGAATCAAATATTCATCTTTGCACTACAGGCCAAAGATATTTATTTGTATCACCAGTTGGTCATGTTCATCTCAACACCTGTTCATCTTTGCACTACGGGCCAAAGATATTCATTAGGTAATCATTCATATTTGTACTACAGGCCAAAGATATTCATTAGGTAATCATTCATTATTGCACTACAGGTCAAAGATATTCAGTAATATTATTACTTAGGACTGAGGATGATGAAAAATATCTTAAAGAAAATGAATCCAGTTAGATAAAAGATCAAAGATTAAGGATTCGTACTTTAGTTTATCCAAGTTCAAAAATACTCCATAATAACCAATTATAAAGCAGAATTCAAAAATAAAGATCAAAACATGGATACAATCAAAGATAGTAACCATAATAGACATCTTGGACAAAAAGAAAAAAATTTTATTTTTTGGTGAATAGTGTCGTATTCGTGAATAGTGTCGTATACGTGAATAGTGTTGTATACGTGAATAGTAACCCCGACACAAAAAGGTAGAAATTCCACAATAAAATTCATACCAATATTTCGGTATAATGATATTGAAAGAACAACATCATTAGAAATAAAATAACATCTTTTACCTCAAAATATCAGTACTTCTGATCGGTATAAGGCTGAAGGAAACTTGCACTGATGAATAGCAACTCAAAAAGTATCTAAATACTCATAAAATACGCTCGATAATATAGAGAGAGAAAAAGAGAAAACTTATTTATGGTGTGATTTTAAATTCTAACTAAGCACTCTATTTATAGGAAAATGCTTAGAACGCCATAGCTGACTAACATGCTACCTGATGGCTTTATCTGCTACTATTCAAGCCCACTACTTTTGAAAATAAATTCCAGCACATTTTATTACTCACCAACCAAAAGTGGGGCCCATCATATTTTTAATAAAAATATTTTATTTTTTGAAACTTCAATAATTCATAATAAATAGCCATTTTATCAGAAAAAATCGAATCTCATGTGTTTTCCGTAGGAAATTTAAGTCTCTAAAACTTTGTAAGTTTAAGTTTTTCAAATTCCAAACGAAAAATGACTGAAATCCACATACGGGCGATTTTCAAAACCTCCATTCTGACATAATACTGATAAAACACCTCAGTATTAATTCCTTCATTTATAACCACATACAATAAATATTTCCTTAAATCAATAACTAATTATTCATAAATAATATTACAGAATCATAATTATGACAACCAGCTCGTTCCCAGGAAAGAGAGGGCTTTTCGATAAGGATTTCTCCTTATCAAACCCCTTTCCTAGACAGGACTTCCTTAGACAGTGCCAAAAATGTTATTTAATAATATTATTTAAAAAATATGAATTATTAATCTGATAATGGAGATATCGTGCAGTGACAATTATTGAAACAACAATAATATAAAATATCAACGCATCAATTACTTTACCAATTATTAAGTAGTGACTTCTTACGTAAGAATCAATAATTTCAAAAATACTGTGCAATACCGTGTGCTACTGTGCAACCACGCGTATTACTGTATTTTAACCACCGGGTATTGCAACAGTGTTAACGGTAACCATTACGCCGTTATTTATAAAAACTCAAACTTATCATTTTTTCATCTGACAGTTATCCGTTATGGGGCCCACGAATGGCTGCGCCGTCGTACGCATATTCCCTGACAGAAAGAATATATCACGACCAAACAAATATTCCCCGACAAAATGAATACTTTATAACCACTTGCTTATTTTGCAAAATTTGCAAATTTCACCCATAACCAAATTATTATATCAAATTAACACTTTATTATTCAAAATAATAAATAGAAGAAATTTGATTTTATTAATTAAAAAGTTGGGGTCTTACAACCTTCCCTTCTTATGAAATTTTGTCCTCAAAATTGACGTACGTACCTGGTGTTTCGAAAAGGTGAGGATACCTCTCTTTCATTTCTGATTCTAACTCCCAGGTCATTTCTTCAATATCATGGTTTATCCACAAAACCTTAACTTGTGGTATAACCTTGGTGCGTAGGACATGCTCTTTCCTATCCAAGATCTTAACAGGTACCTCCTCGTACATTAAATCTTCGGCTATCTCGTCCGGTTCTAACTCAATAATGTGGTTCGGGTCTTTCACATATTTACAAAGCATAGATATGTGAAAAATATTATGAACACGAGACATGTTTGGAGGTAATGCGAGTCTATAGGCCACATTTCCTATTCGGTCAAGAATCTCAAATGGACCAACAAATCTTAGATTGAGCTTTCTTCTCTTCCTAAATCTTGTAACTCCCTTCCATGGAGCAATACGTAACAATACATGATCCCCAATATTAAATTTTACGTCCTTTCGATGAAGATCCGCATAACTCTTTTATCGATCCTGTGCCATTTGTATACGTTGTCGAATCGTTTGGATATTTTCTGTAGTTATGCGCACCAATTTTGGTCCCAATAATGTTGCTTCTCCCACCTCATCCCAGCATACTAGAGAGCGACACTTTCATCCATACAATGATTCAAATGGAGCCATGCCTATACTTGTCTGATAACTGTTGTTGTATTAGAATTCCACCAATGATAGGTACTTATACCAACTCCCTTTGAAATCTAGGACGCAGAGTCTTAATAGATCTTTAAGAGTTTAAATAGTCCTCTATGATTTCTCGCCCATTTGGGGATGGTATGCCGAACTGAATCGTAAATCTGTGCCCATAACTTTCTGCAAGCTAACCCAAAATCGTGAAGTGAATCTTGGGTCACAATCTGAAACTATGGATACTGGCATGCCATGCAATCTCACAATCTCATTTACATACATACTAGCAAGACGTTCAAGGGAATAAGTCTCCCGTATAGGCAAAAAATGGGCAGACTTGGTTAATCTATCAATAATAACCCAAATCGCATCTATGCCTTGAGAAACCTTGGGAAGACTCGTAACGAAATTCATAGTAATGTGTTCCCACTTCCACTTTGGAATCTCAAGTGGTTGCAATGGACACGTTGACACTTAATGCTCTGCCTTTACACGTTGACAAGTTAAACACCTTGAGATAATCTCCGCGATCTGTCTCTTCATATTGTTCCACCAAAATGTATGTCGAAGATCATGATACATTTTGGTACTCCCGTGATGGATTGCAAACGGTATGTCGTATGCCTCCATCATGATTCTATGCTTCAATTCAGAATCGTTAAGAACACAAAGTCTGGAGTTGACTCGAAGTATTCCTTCTTCATCAATTCTTGCTTCTGGAATAGCACTTTCTTGCACATTCTTCTTCATGCGCATCAGCTCCATATCCGTAGCTTGAGTAGCTTTAACTTTATCTATTAAAGTCGTATCTACTCGTATATTTGATATCATCACGTGGGTACTTGGAGCCTTTACCTCTATCTCCATCCTTTGCAAGCTATACAAAATGGACCTTTGTGTTAACAACATTGCACTTGTACCCGCATATGATCTTCTACTCTATACGTCAGCTATCACGTTTGTTTTTTTAGGATGATATTGGATGATGTGATCGTAATCTTTCAATAGCTCAAGCCAACGTCGTTACCGTATTTTGAGTTACTTTTGGGTGAAGAAATATTTGAGGCTTTTATGATTTGTATAGATCTCCACTTTTCCCCATACAGGTAGTGTCTCCATATCTTTAATGCAAAAACGACTGCTGCCAACTCCAAATCATGATTAGGATAATTCCTCTCATATTCTTTAAGTTGTCGTGAGGCATAGGCTATGACTTTCTCATGTTGCATGAGAACACATCCTAACCCTTTGCCTGAAATATCGTTGTAGATAACAAATCCATCCGAAGCAGATGGTATTGTCAGAACAGGTGCCAAAATGAGTCTCCTCTTGAGCTCTTAAAAACTCTTCTCACAATCCTCGCTCCAACAGAATTTTGTATCTTTACGAGTCAGCTAAGTTAACGGAGTAGCGATTTGAGAAAATCCTTCCACTAATCTCCGATAATAACAAGCTAAGCCCAGAAAGCTACGTACTTCGGTCACTGACTTCAGTTGTGAAAGTAATATGCACACAAGCCAATCATGTTTGATGATAAAGCATATACTTTGTAACAATCTTATTCATTTATTAATAAAAAGTATTAATTTATTAAAGGCTTTTAAATTATCTACATGATGTTGTTTTACAATATGTGATAAACCTATAGTTTTAAGCAATGATTTTAGAATAATGATGATAATTATTCTAATGAGATCTAAATTCTTAGAAAGCTTAAAACTAAAATAGTTCCCAATCGTTGGATTACTGAATTGGGGATTAGTGAATCCAGATAGATTGGTACATACGTTGCTTGCTCATTGGATGAGGATAATTGATCTCATGATCATTTGTGTGGAGACACTAAAGCAAGTATGTAGGTGCTTATTATAGAATAAGTTCACTGAACGTGGCTCGCTAAGGAATACCTAATGGAGTTTTACTTGCCTGTCAATAGGAATTCATGTAGTGATATTAGTACAAGTGATCCTTGGACTTGAGATCATCATAGTATCTTGTGTATGATAAGTTATACTTTGACATATTCCTTAAGACCCTTAGGGTATATCAAAGGGTATGCTTGGGTATAATAAATTATACATGGAGATAATATATGATCAATAAAGAATCTACCACTTCTAGTAAAAGAAGAGAAATGTCATATGTTATTCGATAAATGACAACTCAGTAGTCCTTGGCCAAGGCAGAATGAAATTAGAAAGGAGTTTCTAATTTGCATTATTTGGAGTTGTGTATTTAAGAGTCGAAATACATATAATTAAATAAAATAAGACTTGACAGTAATTTAATGTCTTATATTTAATTGGGATATTGTATGATGGAAGGATTGAATTGTACGGTAACTATTTACTCAAAGGTTCTTTTATGATTAATGTTGAAATCTATATTATCTAAAAAGTCGTTGATCGCTAGGGAAGCTTATCCCTATTGTAGAATAAATATTATTTATTTAAATAAATTATTAGTTTAATTTATTTATTTAAATAAGATTAGAATTGTTCTAATTGATTTATTAACAACCGGTTTAATATGGAGAACCTAAAGGGTCACACCATAAAAGGAAGAATAATTATTTAAGAAGTTAATGGCATAATCGTAATAATAAGGTAAGTATATTTAATTTAATCTATGGTGATAGAATAAATTAAATAGCTTAATATTTATTATTTAATATTTTAGAAATATTAAATATAAATTAATAAGAGGAGTCTTATTATTATTATTATTATTATTACTATTATTATTACTATTATTATTTAATTTCTAAAGGAGTTTGGGAATTAATTAATAAAAGTACTCTCAAATATCCTAATAGAATTAGGAGACAAATTAATTAAAAGAGTTTAATAAATTATCCCTAATAAGATTAGGGAGCTTAATTAATTAAAAGAATTTAATTAATTAAAATAAAATTTTATTCCTTAATTGTTAAGGAGGGTTGCCCACATCTATAAATAAGAGGAGTTGGTTGTTAACTTTTTCACAACAACATACGTAATTTCAATAGTTGGAGATTACGTCCTTTTTCTATGAGAGATGGAAAAATTAGGGTTTTGCCAAATACCCATATTCTTGAATCCTTCTTCTTCCTTGGTGGATCACCTTTACAGGCCAAACACTTGGGTGGCTAACGTTGATCAAAGGAAGAAATCAAACCTGGTGGATTCAAATTGAACGCGAAAAGGATTGGAGGTGAACTTGTACCTGAGGAAGCTCGAATCTTCAAGGGTATGATTCTTGTTCTTTCTTTTTTGTTTAATTAATAATTGTGCATAAAGGATGATCCGGGTATATGGTTTGTAAAATTTTAAAACTCTGATTTTTTTCACGTTTTTGCTTATTTTGAGCAATTTGATTGCGTTCATGAATCTTACAAACCTAACTGTTGTATCAGAGCCAAACCTTTATGTGAATTATTAATTATTTTAATTTGATATGTATATTGATATGTGTTTAAAACAATTTAATTGGACATAATTTATTGTATAAAATTTAATTATATATATAAAAAAACGCTAAGCGTGTTTAGTTGCAACTGTTGCGGAATCACGAATTTTTAGAAAACTAATCTGAACTTGCATATATGATATATTATGCGGATGTATTATATATATGTAGTCATCCTGCTTGTACAAGTTCAATTTTTTTTTAAACCACGTGATTGCAGGATCTTCAATATATATGATAGTTCCCAGCAGCTTTTCACGTCAATCATGTATTCATCCAGGCTATTTTTTGGTGGCACGTTTTATGGTTTATATTTTATATATATATATATATACACATAATATTTTAATAATTTTATAATTAAAATAAAAAGTTTATTTTAATCTTAAAATAAAAAGTTTATTTTATAATTAAAATAAAAGAGTTTATTTAAATTTTAAAATTGAAATTTCATGCTAACTAATTAGAGTCGGAATTGGATTCCATGATAACTAATTGGAGTTGAAATTGGATTCTATGTTTCCTTAAATAAAAGAGTTTATTTAGATATGAAATAAGAACTCATATTATTCAAAATAAAAGAGTTTATTTGTGAATAGGAAAGAGAATCAATGTTTTCTTTAATAAATGAGTTTTTTTACTTGGAATTGGATTCCATAATTAATTAAAATAAAAGAGTTTATTTTGATTAAAATAAAATAGTTTATTTTATTCAAATTGGATAAATTAAAATAAAATAGTTTTATTTTGATTTAAATTTGGATTAAAATAAAAGAGTTTATTTTGATTCAAAAATAGATTTTATGTTAACTAAATTTGCCCATTAAATGATATCAATATATATATTGAATGTTTATTATTCATAAGATGAATGTTATTTATTGATGCATATGGTGATGTGTATGATAATAAATGGAATTGATTATGGACTATTGACCAATGTGATTGAATTTTATTTTAGTTGGATGCATGAATGTGTGGGTTTTATTAAATGGGGTCTGCGTACCTCATCTTATCTAATTTTTCTTAATGTAAATTCTATCTCCCTCCTATGTACTTCCCCTTGACAGCTGATCAAGGTTTCTATTTATTTTAAATAGTTTTGTAATAGGAATAGTTAGAATTAATTTTGAAGAATTAGAGATCGAGGAGCAAGGAGCGCGTGAAGAGCCATTTATAATGGAGCTCGGGTTTAAATGTAATTGTTATATTTATATATTAATTCTTGCACCCTTAGGATTTGACCTTTTGGTTCACTTGGTGGCTCTAGTGAACCAAACTAGAATAAAAATTCATAATCAATCCGGGTAGAATATAGTATTCTATATGTGCATGCTTATACTATATATTATATATTATGCAAACATGCTTCGCATGTTCATTAATATGAAACGTATTTTATATATATATTTGCATGCGCGCTAAACAAGATGAGACAAATTAATAACAAACCCCTCAAATTTTTTATATTAAGTCCTAAGTGTTCAAAGATATTTAGAATATCGAACGTCGCCTTCTAGCATGATAAATTAATAGAGTATTAAATATTTAATATGAGTTTGTTGTGTCACCACAAGGCAAGTATTAAGTATTTAAGATGTTAATTTATCACATTTGATGCTTATAAAGAAAATTGAACAATATTATTTTGTTGTGTCACCTCAAGAATAATATTTTTCTTTTTTAAATATATGGAGTGCTAGGTTGGACTTAACTTAAATTATTTTAGTTCGGATGTGCACACACTTGACCATTATGATTTAAGAGGCAAAATACAAGGAATTACATAGTTGATGTAATTGACAAGAGTTGTCTACCTATTTATTTATATATAGTTTGTTGTGTCACCACAAGGCTATATACATTTGAAATGGGATCCTTATTCTCACAAGCAAATCTTTAATTAGATTTTATCGAACTATATAAGTGAGGGTAATATAGTTTAAAAAAAATAGTGGGAGATACAAATTTAAAACAAGACCTAAATTATTTTGGTAATTAATAAAAGAATGTATGTTAAAATGTTGTTAGTTTCAAATTCATTTACAAAAGTTTACAATGTCTAAATCACTATCACTGCGAAGCATATTAGATGCTAAATTAACCGGACCGAATTAAACGGATTGGTTAAGAAAATTGAGAATAGTTCTTATGGCTGAAAAGTTATCTTATGTCCTTAATATGTCTATCCCTGCAATGGTTGTAGAGAATGCCTCTGAGGAAGAGATTGCTACTTTTAAAAAGTGGCAAGATGATGCACAGATGGCTCAATGCATCATGCTCGCATCCATGAGTAACAAGCTTCAGCGTCAGCATGAAACTATGGATGCTCTTACTATATTTATGCACATCAAGTAGTTGATGGTGAGGAAAGTAAGACCGATAGATATCAGATATCTAAGGAGCTCTTCCGATCTAGAATGATCGATGACACTATAGTACAGATAAAAGTCCTTAACATAATCAATTTGATTGATCAATTAGGACAACGAGTTTTGTCATGGATGAAGAGTTGAGCCAAGATTTGATCTTGCACTCACTCTCGGACTCCTTTCACAATTACTGTGAATTTTTCATATGAACAAGCTAGATATCAGCCTCGCTGATTTGCTTAACATGTTGAAAATGTTGAGAGTCACTTTTCGACCAAGAAAGACCATGTCTTACTGGTAGAGGCTAAAGGATCTTCTGAAAAGAAGAAAGATTTAAAGAAGGTAAATTGAAAGGCAAAAACAAAGGATAATAAGAACAAAACTGATACGGATACCAAAGGAGTTTGCTTCTACTGCAATAAGCCTGAACACTGGAAAGAAACTGCGAGAAACATCTTGCAGAGATAACTAGAAGAAGCTTAGTAAAGTTTCGATTACAAATACAATTTTGTTTATGATTTGAAATACATTTTTTTTTAAGTCAAGGTTCTACTTGGGTATTGGATACCGACTTTGGTAATCATAAATATAGATTTATGAAGGGACCAAGCATAAGTAGAAAGCTAAAAAAATATAAGTAATTCTATGTATGGGAAATGAAGTAAAGGTTGCTACATTAGCCATAAGAATTTATTGTTTAGCATTGCCTACGGGCAAGTCTATTAAGTCAATAAGTTGTTATTGTATTCCAGTTCTCGTTAGAAACATTATTTCCATTTTATTGTTGGACAATGAAATCTTTGGTATTATAATTAAGAACAATTGTTGTTCTATTTATAATAATAATGTTTTGTATAGAACTGAAATATTACTTAACGGATTTTGTATACTTGACTTACGTGAAAATAATTTTGCAAATTGAACAAACTAGTATAAAAAAAGGAGATGATCATTCAAATAGTTGAATGTGTGTATTTGCTGAAATACAAGTCTGAATTATTTAAAAGTTTCAAAGAATTCAGAAGTGAAATAAATTGACAAAGTATTAAGATTCTTTGATAGGATCAAGGAAGGAATACTTGTGCAATGAGTTTCTAGATCATCTCAAATGATTTTCTCATAATGGATGCCTCCTGATACGCAATAATTGATTGATGTATCTGAAAGGAAAAATCATACCTTGTTGGACATGGTACAGTCCATAATGATTTTACCGACATTCCAGTATCCTTCTGGAAAAATGTCCTAGAAATGGTTGCATATCTATGAAAAGGTAAGCTCAAAATCTGGCCCTAAGACTCCACAAAAGTTATGGACAGGGAGGATTCTTAATCTTAAGTATGTTAAGATAAGGGGTCCAACTTATGTGAAAACGTTTCAAAGGATAAGCTTGGGACAAGAATTGACAAGTGTCAATTTGTGGGACATCCTAAAGTAAGTTTAGGGTATATGTTCTATAATCCTACTTAGCAAAATGTGTTTGTTATGAAACATGTTGCCTCCTAAGATAAAAGTGTTTATCATTGAAGGGGCTAGTGGGAGGATAATATATCTTGAAGAGTTCAAGAACCACAAAACACTATAAGTCAAATAAGAGGAACCTGTAGATAGACCTATTATACCACAACTGAATCGTAAATCTGGATCAGTACCGAAGATACCTAGGAGGTATGGATTCATCATAGATGATGGCGATGATTATGAGGTACACATCATAGAAGATGATGAAACAGTTACATACGATGAGGTAAGAGTTGTAGACACTCAAATGGATTGAAGAAAGCTTCTCAAATATGGAACATTCGTTTTGATGAGACAATCAAAAGAGTTTGATTTTATCAAAAATAAGAATGAACCTAGTGTGTACAAAAGGGTCAGTGGGAGCGTCATGACATTTCTAGTATTATATGTTGATATACTACTGATAAGGAATGACATACCAATGCTACAATTAGTAAAGATAAAGTTGTCTAAATATTCCTCCATGAATGATTTGGAAAGAGTATCGTAATTGGGGATACAAATCTATATAGATAGATTTAAAAGGATGTTTGGCTTAACCCAAGGAATGTATATTCATTTGATGCTACAGTCGTTTAGCATGACAAACTCCATAGGGTGTCTCATGATGATGAGTCATGGAGTGTATCTCTCTTAAT
The DNA here is from genome assembly GCA_020205505.1 of Panax japonicus. Lineage (NCBI taxonomy): Eukaryota > Viridiplantae > Streptophyta > Magnoliopsida > Apiales > Araliaceae > Panax > Panax japonicus. The sequence goes on from CM035100.1 coordinate 23,873,342, forward strand.
AGTCCCCAAAGACTCATAAAAGAGAAATCGCATGAGTAACTATCATGTATGCAATGAAATGTACGAGACCTGATGTTGATCAGTCATATTCTGGAGAAGATCACTGTAAGACAGTGAAAAACATCTTAAAGTACTTTACTGGCACTAAGGATGTGATCATATTTATGGTGGGTCTAAATTAAAACTAGAGGGCTTATCAGACTCAAGTTTTTCAGACAGACCAAGACGACAGAAAATCCACTTTAAGATAAAGTGTTACCTTAAACGGTGGTGCAGTGAATTGGAAAGATTCAAAAAGACAAAGAGTTGCTGATTTAGTGATAAAGACAAAGTAAGTAGTTATAAATGAAGCTGCAAGTTAATTGTTTGGATAAAAAGTTCATTACAGAACTAGGAATAGTTCCTAAGTATCATCTTGGATCTAAACATGTGTTGTGGCACTTTCATTTGATTATAAGAATCATTGAAAGATGGGAAATCACTATAGAGATGGTGGACTCTAAAAAATAACATTACATATCCATTAACTAAAGCTTATCCAACAGCAGGATAATCGTCACTTAGAGAAGAAGGGTATAAGATACAATGGCGATTGACTTTAGTGCAAGTGGGAGATTGAAAGTAATATGTGCACAAGCCAATCATGTTTGATGATAAAGCATATACTTTGTAACAATCTTATTCATTTATTAATAAAAAGTATTAATTTATTAAAAGATTTTAAATTATCTACATGATGCTGTTTTACAATATGTGATAAACCCATAGTTTTAAGAAATGCTTTTAGAATAATGATGATGATTATTCTAATGAGATCTAAATTCTTAGAAAGCTTAAAACTAAAATAGTTCTCAATCGTTGGATTACTGAATTAAGGATTAGTGAATCCAGATAGATTAGTACATACGTTGCTTGCTCATTGGATGAGAATGATTGTTCTCATGATCATTTATGTGGAGACACTAAAGCATGTATGTAGGTGCTTATTAGAGAATAAGTTCACTGAACGTGGCTCGCTAAGGAATACTTAATGGAGTTTTACTTGTCTGTCAATAGGAATTCCTGTAGTGATAGTAGTACAAGTGATCCTTGGACTTGAGATCATCATAGTATCTTGTGTATGATAAGTTATACTTTGACTTATTCCTTAAGACCCTTAGGGTATATCAAAGGGTATGCTTTGGTATAATAAGTTGTACATAGAGATAATGTATGATCAATAAAGAATCTACCACTTCTAGTAAAAGAAGAGAAGTGTCCTATGTGATTCGATAAATGACAACTCAGTAGTCCTTGGCCAAGGCAGAATGAAATTAGAAAGGAGTTTTTAATTTGCATTATTTGGAGTTGCGTATTTAAGAGTCGAAATACATATAATTAAATAAAATAAGACTTGACAGTAATTACATGTCTTATATTTAATTGGGACATTGTATGGTGGAAGGATTGAATTGTACGGTAACTATTTACTCAAAGGTTCTTTTATGATTAATGTTGAAATCTATATTATCTGGAAAGTCGTTGATCGCTAGGGAGGCTTATCCCTATTGTAGAATAAATATTATTTATTTAAATAAATTATTAGTTTAATTTATTTATTTAAATAAGATTAGAATTGTTATGGAGAACCTAAAGGGTCACACCATAAAAGGAAGAATAATTATTTAAGAAGTTAATGGCATAATCGTAATAATAAGTTAAGTATATTTAATTTAATCTATGGTGATAGAATAAATTAAATAGCTTAATATTTATTATTTAATATTTTAGAAATATTAAATATAAATTAATAAGATGAGTCTTATTATTATTATTATTATTATTATTTAATTCCTAAAGGAGTTTGGGAATTAATTAATAAAAGTACTCTCAAATATCCTAATAGGATTAGGAGGCAAATTAATTAAAAGAGTTTAATTAATTATCCCTAATAAGATTAGGGAGCTTAATTAATTAAAAGAATTTAATTAATTAAAATAAAACTCAATTCCTTAATTGTTAAGTAGGGTTGCCCACATCTATAAATAAGAGGAGTTTTATTATGAGTGAGGTGATTGTTGACTTTTTCACAACAACATACGTAATTCCAATAGTTGGGAGAGTACGTCATTTTTCTATGAGAGATAGAAAAATTAGGGTTTTGCCAAATACTCATATTCTTGAATCCTTCTTCTTCTTTGGTGGATCACCTCTAGAGACCAAACACTTGGGTGGCTAACGTTGATCAAAGGAAGGAATCAAACCCGGTGGATTCAAATTGAACGCGAAAAGGATTGGAGGTGAACTTGTACCTGAGGAAGCTCGAATCTTCAAGGGTATGATTCTTGTTCTTTCTTTTTTGTTTAATTAATAATTATGCATAAAGGATGATCCGGGTATATGGTTTGTAAAATTTTAAAACTCTGATTTTTCCACGTTTCCGCTTATTTTGAGCAATTTGATTGCGTTCATGAATCTTACAAACCTAACAGGTTGCTCCCAACTTTGTATTGCTTCAATTTTCGCCGGGTCGACAGATACTCTATCACTACAAAAAAAATGGGGCTTCAGCAACAACTGATTTTCGTTGCTAAAGGTGCCAAATTTCGTTGCAAAATGGTTTTGGCAACGACTTTATTGTCGTTGCGTCTTTCGTTGCGCAATGAGTGTTGCTAATTGTTCCACACCGAACATTTTTTTTGTTAAAAAAAAGTAATACATTTTGCAATGAAATTTGGCTTTCGTACAGAGACATCGATCCTTTAGCAACAAAATGTATTGTTGCAGAATAATTAAAATTTTGTTGCTAAAAACCCTATTTCGTTGCAAAAGCCAGCTAATTGGCAACGAAATGAACTCTCTTTTTTTCAACGATCATGCATTTTTCGTTGCAATTGACACCATTTTGCAACGACATTTTTCGTTGCAGTAAATTTGAAAATTGTTGCCTAAGCTTGCTTTCGTTGTGAAATGTAAACTTTTTAGCAACGATTTTCGTTGCTGATTATATTATTTGGCAATGACATTATGCTGAATCAACAACGAAAATGTTTGTTGTTGATTATTTTTCAATAGCAACGAAAGTCGTCGATTAGCAACGACATTACATGTTGTCGTTTCCTTATATGTGCAACGAAAGTTGATATGGTTTGCAACGATAAAAAATGTTGTCTTTTATGTTAGTATTAGCAACAATATCATCTCCATTGTTATTAGGTTAATTTTTCGTTGCCAAATATTATATTTTTAATGTCATTAGCAACGAAAAATTGTTGCTAAATGTATAAAAAATTGTTGATATATTAAAATTTGTTCAAAATTATTTTATAAACAAAAAAAATTATTTCTCAATAACCCCATAACAAATTATGACAAAAATACAAAAAAGACTAAAATATTATTAATTAAATAAAATCATCTGATACAATGATCATTCATCATCTTTACAATCAAATTTCGTACGACTGAAAACTACAAAGCCCGTTTTAGTTGACACTATCTGCCATCTAGAAGTTAACACTAGTGCCATATATGGAAAAAAATCAAGAAAGAAATGTTTATAATAGAAAAAAATACTTAAGCTTATACAAGAGTTTCAACCATGGTTCATTCTTTGGATATTCTGCCAATATTAAAACAGCATCAGCCCAGACCTTTGAAAATCTCATCCCTCAAGTCCTGGGGGTGCATTTTGTAAGGTCATCAGCAGCACCTACAAAAGTAGTACAAAATAGAAAATAGTTGAATAATCTTGTGCAAAAAGCAATATTATGTTTACTTCTAAAATAAATTAGATGGTTCACAATGGTGAATCTATTATTAACCTTCATTGGAGAATACTTGGGAATAAAAGATGTAATGAAGTAATATTATTTTCTTGGACTTGTCAATAAGAAAAGAGATACAGTTCACAATCATTATTACGAACTGAAATTTCATCACCCTACAAGTATCTTAGGCATGCAAGACATGCATTTTGAAAATGCTATTTTGCTAAATCTAACTACCTCTCCTCCCTTTTTCAACTTCTTTTATAGGATATGACTTATGAGGGAGGGGGAAAATAAAAAGATCTTCAATTATTAGGTCATTATCCAATTTCACCTATTTATGATTAGTTATGGAAATATGATCTCCATGCGCAAGAGGGAAATTCATTTAAAACACATCAAAAGCTAAAGTTGCATGGCACATATGAATGCCAGATACTCTATAGTCTATAACAAATAGATGCGACATTTACAAATTCTTGGAAGGAATATTTACCTTGTAGAGATCAACAAGTATGTTGTCAAGAGATTCCTGTGATTTAGAGGGACACAGATGTCTAAAGGACTTAATCGCCTCAATCACCTCATTTGACCTGCTCAACTGTCTCATCATAACTGCCATATCTTTCAGTGCACTATCAACTCGATCACCGGAATTTATTGCTGACCAGAGCATGGAAATTGCCCTACTTGGATTCTTGTCCAACAACCATAATTGAAGAAATGAAACAAAAAAAACTTCATTAATAACAAATAGTCTCATGTAATTTAGCATAAAAAATTAAAATAAAATAGTCTCATGCAGATGATTGCGCTAGACAATCTATCAAATACCAAGTAAACTTAAAATATTGGACAACATGAAAACAAACTAGAGACTGAATTCTACGTTAAGTTTAAACTAGAAAAACCATAATCTAGCGCTAAATATTCTACTCCAACAAAATGAAACAAAAGAGTATAAATTTCAACATATATAGCTAAAAATGAATATACAAGAAACTTCACCACTACAAAAATGGTTAAAACCCCAGATATTGAAATGGTATAATTAACACTTATGTTTTTCAAGGAATTCATGGTTTATTCTACCATCTTTCAAGAAAATTCATTATATAGGGAAAATTCCAAAGAATACTAATTGATGAACACAAATTATCACAAACACGAAGCAAATTTTAACAAGATTGTATCCAGCCATAGAACATCAAATCCCACATATTTCAGAAGAACGCAAATCTTCAAATACAAAGCAAATCACAATTCTTGGAAACAAATACAAAATAGACATGAATACGATATTCATTCAAACCCATAAAAAAAACTCCGTAAAATCCCAAATTGAATTAAAATTGAACAAACAACAATTCGAAATAAACAAGAAATTCAACTCAAACCCACCAAAAGAAAAAGGAAATACAATAATGTAACACATTCCAACTTAATAAAATTTATTGCTTGAACATGTTTGGCCCTGCCATACGGCGAGTCATCAGCAGGTAACTTGTGAAGATCATTGAAAGTATCAACTCTAGTCTGAGTTGGGATTGGCTTTCTCTCTGACGTCGGCATCACCGGAGGCAAATGATTCGACTTCCGCGCTGGAGGCGGCGTCCGAAACCCCCTCACAAGAAAATTATTATCGGTCGTCCACATTGGGGTTTCCTCTGTATTCTTTTGAAATTAACCTTTTAGACCCTTTTCTTGAGTGATCAAAAAATGTCATAAGTCTAGGAGGCAAAGTCCCAAGCTTCCATAGGGAATCTTGGGGCCAAATGAACTGTTGCAGCTGGGTTTTGCAATGCTGAACCTGGCATAACTGACAAAAATGGCACCATGGGCCGGTTCATCCCCATCCCCATGCCCATCCCCATTGGCGACATGTATTGTTGAACACCAGGAAACATCATAGGTACAATGTCGCATCCCGTAGACATCATCTGCTGAGAGTTGTAGCTTGGTTTTAGCCTTTAAAATGCATACACCAACAACAAAATTTATTAAGGTGACTAACTTGAAGCTTATATAAACAAGGATTAAGAAATATAACTCCTTTAGCAGATACACCTAGCAGATATATAAAGACGCAACATATGGCATATGCAGGCTAAAATCTGAACACATACATATCATGCTATCATATTGATCACATCAAATTGACCAACACTTGAGTTCAAATAAGCTGAAAGCCAAAATACATATTGCCATTAGAATGTTTCCATCTTGGTAGACGTACTTAACAATCAATGCAGAAAAAAGTTGATGATGAAGAGCTTTAATGTCTCTAAGCAGTAACCGCCCAGTTTTGCTCTGTCAAATACGGTGCCTCCTGGCTCCCCCGGCTCATTTTGGCATAACTTAAGCGAGAAAAAATACCCCACAATATTATTATCAAACAGACCTCCATGATGTTGTCTATATATATGAAAAGAACCTTCAAGTAATCTTGGAACAACTGTTATCCTAAAAGGTGTTAACTATAACCCTCTTAACTACAAGTGTCAAAAACTGCATAAGTACAGGTGTCATCTTGCATTTTTCACCCTTATGCAGATGGAAAAATGCCAAAAAATGCAAAAACATTTAAAACAAAGAAATACAATAAAATTTACTTCTAAATAATGGAAAACCGCCAAAAATGGAAAACAAATAATAGAAATTCAAGCTTCAACGGAAGATCAACACATGATGACTTTAGTATAAAAACATCTAGTTTTTTCAAGCTTCTAGAAGCCTAGTTGTTCATCTGATTGTTCCCCCTCAACAGATATAATAATATGACACATGACATGCAAAATAATGATAACCAACAAGGAATAGGTAATAACATAATTGGAAACCAGGGATAACCACCAGTAATAAAAACCTATAATTTGAGCACTCAAGAAAATGGAAAGAAAAGCTAGCAGATAAGATAAATCAAACTAAACATTACCAAGAGTGCTCTTGCTTAATCAAATGGTGGTAATGTGGAAATCCCCAAACTGGTCTTTCAAATCACAGTGGGATATACCTAAATAACTTGAATCATTGTAAAACTTATATATATGTACTCTCTTGTCCTGAACATTAGCTAATTTTCATATTTTATCATAAAAATCTCTTTAAGACATCGAGCTTATAAAGATGAGCTCTGTACATCGAGTCCAGAAATAGTTGAACCAGATGTCCTTCTCAAGTCTGAAGGAAAGCAAGCCTGCTTAGTGAAATTTTTTGGTTTTGCCAGGATAATAATTAACAATTTGCAGAAAGAAAAGTTTGAATTTGGTGATTGACCTTGCAAACAGGGAACTGACTTGTCTGAGATGCCAGAGTCTGAGCATGTTCAGGACTTTAAAACTGAGTCCGCTGCTATGACCTGTGAGCAGGAGACTGAGAGTTTGTAACAGTACATATGAAAGTGACATTATCCAATCAAACAAAGTGATGTTATCCAATCAAACAAAGTAACAAAAATCCTACATACTACCCTTTTATAAAGAGGTTTTGTTTATAAGTGAAAATGTGAAATTTCCAGCAAACCAAATCCCTCAAGATAGAATGCAGTCCTTTCAACTGGGCTGCTAGGCTGCTATGTTTGCACAACAAATAGTACAACAGTAGATAAACCAAAGCTGAAACATTTATTAAATATTAATTAGCCAATATAAGCCTATATCCAACTGAATAGGAAAAGGGAGGAAAAAGATAATAAAAGAGGAATTAGAGTCTCAATGACAGGAAATCCATCTTAATGCAATCGACTGATTGGATTCAATGGAAAATGTATAATTTTACCTAAAACCCCACAAGTTTATCTAATAACACCAATAAATGAGTCACTTAAGATCTGCCACCTAAAACTAGCGTAGATGAACTTATTTAATCGTTATTTAGAAACATTATGAACATAGTTATAAATTATGATCAGTTTACGTGAAGCAAAATCAATATACAACGAATTCAATATCTGAATAAAATAAAACAACGAGCATAGGAACAAGTAATACCAGCTTCAACGATATTATGTTTCAACCTTGATTATGTGTGAGGATATACACATATTATATTTTTAGATAGAGAAAGAGAGGCGTACCTTGGCATTGATTCGAAGAGAAGGATGACAAGAAGGTTCTTGCGAATAATCAGATGGACCTCTTACTCCAGGCATTTTCTCTGCTCTCTCTCTCTCCCTCGATCCTTCCTCCTTCAATGGTCCTTCAAAAATATATAACCATCAGAAGGAATCCTCTAGATGAGTGGTATTTTCTAGAATAACTAAGAATAAGCAAATGGAAGTTCAAGAATATTGAGACAGAAAGTATTAACTATCTCACCATACATATATAGTTATGCTTATCAAAATCTTTAGCCGAAAGCTTATGGCCAACAAAAGAAATAAAAAAATTCCCCTGCTACACCACATTACTAATTGGCAACATGGTCTAGGTCAATTACCTCAGAAGCTCAAAATTCATAGGTTGCTAAAGCTTCATTGTTCACTGTGCTAAACTCAATTGCAGATATAAAATTTCAACTCAATTTCAAAAAACTCAATTTAATTCCCAACTTAGCGTGTGGCACATTACTATACTAACTAATTACATTCTAATAATGTTTCATCTTCAATGATAAAACGAGGTTTAATGCCCACAAAAAATACAAAGTATAAATAGTAGTAGTAGAGTAGCAAGATACCTTAAACCACCAATTTTGCACAAAGAGATGCTTGACACCACTGAATAATCTCACAACCTTACTCCAATACTTGTGATACTCTAATTTGTGAGGAAAACTCACACAAGCTTCAACTAAAGACGAAGAATCCTTGATCGAGTATTTTTCATTCTTGAAACAACAAATGTTTATAGAACTGAGGTTCGACGCACATATCACAAATGATTCTCCTTCTTCTACGTTTTAAGTATACAAATATTGAAGTACCAAATCCTTGAGCTTTGGAGAACAAATTCTAAAATTATTCATCCCGTGACAATCCTCAAGCCAAAGAGACTCGAGATTAACACAAGCTGAAATCAAATCCAAAGCTATCACATCCGGAAAAAAGATTCCGCCGAGGAATATAGAAGTAATGGACATGAATTTCATAGAAGATATATTACAAGGCAAAACGAGATCTGCGGAACACAATCTAAAAACCCTAACACGACTATCTTTCAGGAAATGAAACTGGAAATCGTAGGAAATTCGGGCGTCCTCAGCGTTGTGGTACTTATGGTAGATAAAGAAGTCGATATTGAGCTCAGTTGCTTTGTGATTTATGGCGTATTAAATCCATGAATCAATGTGAGAGCGGTATTGATATTCGGAGAAGTCAAATTGGAGATGAAATTCGGTAAGGGAGAATGAGGACGGCTAATTAGGGTCTGATCTACGAAGTCGGCGAAACGCTGGCTGGTAAAGGAGGGAGAATTGGAGGGAGGGAAGATATCGAAATCGAAGCTGAGACAATGGATTTTAGTCCAGATGTTTCGCCATCGGCGGGAGATAGTGGTGGTGCGTACGGCATCGAGAGTATGGAGGAAAGAGATGATGTGAAGGAGGAGGTGATCTGGAAAGTCGTTGAGGCTGATTGTTTCAGAAGTGTTTGGATCAGGATCAGCCATGAAGACACATGAAATGAAAAGGTTTTGGTTTTGATTTTAATTTTAAGTTTTCATTTAAGCGCAATTTTTTGCTCCGTGTTTTTTACATAGATAACGTTTTTTTAAAGAACGTTGTGAAAAAAATACTACAACGTTTTTTTATAAAAATGTCATCTTTTAAGTGTTGTTTTTTTATGATTTTGTACTAGTGGATGCTATGTGCATGACTTACATTTCCAGATTTCATAAGATTTTAAATATGGTTCTAACCAAAATTTTCATCTGTAATAACCTGTATAACACTTAATTCATAATATCCCAACCAAGCATAACAATTTCAAAACAATAATCATTATGTATGCTTTCAATTTCTTTCAACTTAACCAAATTCATGGCTTACCTCTTTATTCTGCTGAAATTTAAGCTCAGTGATAATGATTCATTCCATTCTTTACGCCAATTATAGCTTCCCACTCACTTGTAATTCCAGATTCTTTACACAACCTCTTCTCTTACCGAACCAAGCAATTTTTAAAAATTTATGGCTTAGCTTTGGTTCAGATGGAGTAATTCTTTACAAAACCTCTTCTCTTCCCTCGCTAATTCGTTTCGCTTAGAAACCCTTGATTCGATTGACCTTCGATTGAGAGTGACCGTCTACTTAGGGTGTGATTTGGCTAAGAAGATTTAGGTTTTGGCAATTTAGAGTAGCTAATGAGAGAGATTAGAGGATTTAGGTTTTGAGGTGGGGATACGGGAGATTGAAAGGGTTAGAAAGCAGAGAAAGGACTGGAGAGGGCTGAGCTAGTGAAGAACACGATACTTAAAAAGTGTTATTAAAAGTAAAAAATTTAAGGGTAAATTATATATAATAGTACATTTTTAAAAATAATTACAAAAATCATACACTTATAAAATAATTACAAAAGTATTACACTTTTTTGTTTTTATTTTCAATCTTAACATAATTAAAGATCCTTAAATTAAGGAATTAATATGTAATGGCTGACATGACAATATTAGTATAATTAGGATTCCTTAATTTAGGGAATTAGTTTTGGTAGGTGCCATTTTTTCTCTCATCTCCTCTTATTCTGCCATTTATTCTTTTCTGCCATTTTCTCTCTCATCTCCTCCTACTTTCATCACTGTACTTCTATTCTTCCATTTTCATATTTAAAGATAAAAGCTGAAGAATGAAGAGAGAAGATGAAGACGCCATTGAAGAGAGAAGATGAAGACGTCATTTTGTCATTTTCTCTCTCATTTTCTTCTATTCTGCCATTTTTTCTTCAAAAGATGAAGAAACCATTTCTACCATTTTTGTATAAAAAATGAAGACGTCATTTCTGCCATTTTCTTTTATTCTGCCATTTTTTTTATTTCTTTCATTCTTCCAATTGTTCTTCATATTTCTTTGTACTCTGTTTTTGTAAGTACTTCTATTTCTCTTTAATTTCATTCATTTGGGGTTTATGATCTTATTTTTATGCAAAATATGCGTTTGATTATGAATTTATGATCACTTTTTTTTTATTGGTGTTGATTGGTGTTTACCTTAGTATAAAAGTTTGGTTACCTCAGTATAAAAGTTTAGTAACCAAACTTTTATACCAAAGTAATCAAACTTTTATATTAAGGTAATCAATCCACCTCCACACCATCAGTTTTTTTATAGTGCAGTTGGTAACCAAACCTTCACACCAAGGTAATCAAACCTTCATAACAAGGTAACCTTGGTATAAATGTTTGGTTACCTCAGTATAAAAGTTTGTTTACCTTAGTATAAAAGTTTGGTTACCTTATTATAAAAGTTTTGGTTACCTTGGTATAAAAGTTTGGTTACCTTAATATAAAAGTTTGGTTACCTCGGTATAAAAATTTGGTTACCTTGGTATAAAAGTTTGGATACCTTAGTATAAAAGTTTGATTACCTTGTTATAAAAGTTTGGTTACCATGACATTACTAATGATCTTGTCCTCTGCAGTGTCTTGAGAATTTCCTTTTACTACCAGAAAATGGTTGCTCCCACCACTACCGCCCCAGCCTCCACCTCCACTGTCTCTGTAACCACCACTTGAGCCACCACCGCCATCTCCGCCACCGCCACCACCGCCACCGCCACCGCCACCACCGCCATTGTTACCTCCTCCATAGCCATCACCGCCGCCTCTGAAGACACCATTACCACCTCCTCCGAAGCTGTCACCTCCTCCAAAGTTTCCACCTCCTCTGAAAATTGCCTCCGCCACCTCCTGCAAAGTACAAAATTTGTGCAGTCTTTCCTATGAAATTTGAATTTGAATATTTGAATTTGAATTTATTTTTGTGGTTAGATCTCAGATATTTGAATTTGAATGATTAGTTATGGAAGATATTTCTCCTTAATTTTAGGTTTCCTTATTAATATGAATTGCGTTATTTTTTTAATTATGTTGTGTGTGTTTTATTTTTGTAATTACTTTTTAATTGTTGTATATTAATGTTAAGGACCCAAAATTTAATTTATTTATATATAATATAATTTATATTTATTATAATTAATTTTAAAAAAAAATATTTTAATAACATAATGACTAATTTTATCTCTCATAAATAATATATTTTTCTTTGCAAATTTTAATATGGCGTTAAATTTTTGGATATTTTTTGGTTAAAAATTAGAAAGGCAATCAACGCAACTTTAAAAAATATTTTTTAAAAAAATAAATTTTAAAAAAATTATCTTAATTTTTTTAAAACGATTTTATTTTTTTAAAGAAATTTTAAAAAAATAAAAATGTGATCTAATGTCAAATTAACCGGCATTATAACTTTTATTAATTTTTTTTATAAAGTAAATTTATAAAAAAGAAGAGTAAGATGTAACATCACTTTAACTGACGTTGGAATCTCTGTTTTTTTTAATTTCTTTGATCTCTTGTACTTGTTTACAAATATCAATATTTTTTTATGTTTATTCTATGTCATCGGCGTTGGAAATGAAGGAGTATATAAGACTTCAGTTATAAAAAAATAAAAAAATCTAACACCAATTAAAGTGACGTTGCATCTTACTCTTCTTTTTTACAAATTTGATTTTTTTAAAAAATTAAATAAAATAGGGATAAAATTGATATTACATTAATATGGGTCAAACTAACTTATTAGGAATAACTTATAAGTCATTTTTAAATAACTTTATTCTGTTTTAGTTCATAAAACATAATAAATTTTTCTTCATCTTTTATGTTTTCTCTTAGAACTGATAGTATTATAATTTAATTTTATAATATATTTGGAAAAAAGATAAAAGGAGAACTAGGAATAGCTAGAGGTATATCATTACTATTCTTCTTTTTATGTTTTATTTTTGGACTTAAAAATATGTTCATGATTTAAGTTACTCCCTTCGTCCAAGAATAAAAGTTCTTATTATTTTATATAATCTTAAGTTAACTATTTACTTATATTAAATATTCTATCATTTTACAATAATTTGTGCGTAATATCCTTAAATGTCATATTTTTTTATTTATAAATATTTATATAATATTACTAGTCATGTATAGAAAAATATGCAATTAGATGAAAATTTAAATATGAATAATTTTATCATTTGACATTTTTTTAAAATTCACATAAAATCAATCATCACTTTCATTCTCGGAGTGAGGGAGTACTTGTAAGTATATATATATATATATATATATATATATATATATATATATATATATATATATATATATATATATATATATATATTTATAAACAAATATTCATATAAATATTTATAAACAAATATTCATATAAATTTATCTTTAAAATTTATAAACAAAAATTTATTTATAAATTTATAAATATTTCATCTAAAATTTATAAAATTTAGATATGAATATTTTTTATAAATATTTATATGAATATTTAGAGATAAATTTATAAATATTTATATGAATATTCGTTTACATATATATATATATATATAAATATTCATAGTTACTTTATATAAATTTAGTTTAATGTTGAGATTTGTTTAGTTAACTAATAAATTAGAATGACTGAGTGGTAGCTTAATGGCCCAATAACTCATAGGTCTTGGGTTTGAAACCTAGTTGTGATATTTATAAATATTTATATGAATATTCGTTTACATATATATATATATATATATATATATATATATATATATATAAATATTCATAGTTACTTTATATAAATTTAGTTTAATGTTGAGATTTGTTTAGTTAACTAATAAATTAGAATGACTGAGTGGTAGCTTAATGGCCCAATAACTCATAGGTCTTGGGTTTGAAATCTAGTTGTGATATTTTTGCTTCTTATGTTATATTTTTTGTGTATTAGATAAATTCTATTTCCATCTATATATATACCCATCTTAAATCTCCACATTAAACTAAATATATATAAAGTAACTATGAATATTTATATAACATAACTATGAATATTTTAAAATATATATATATATATATATATATAAATTTATCCCTAAATATTCATATAAATATTTATAAACAAATATTCATATAAATTTATCTTTAAAATTTTAAACAAATATTTATTTATAAATTTATAAATATTTCATCTAAAATATATAAAATTTAGATATGAAAATTTGTTATAAATATTTATATGAATATTTAGAGATATATTTATAAATATTTATATGAATATTTGTTTATATGTATATATTTATATATAAAAATATTCATATATACATACTTTATATATATTTAGTTTAATGTTGAGATTTGTTTAGTATTTTATTTAGTTTGATAAGAAATTTTGAAAAGAGTATGTATATATATATATATATATAACAAGGATCTTGTCCGGGAGTCCGGACAGGTCCTAAAATCCGGACTAAATTTTTTTTTTTTTGCTTTTTTTTGAAACAACTAAAAAAAAAATTATGGAACTGAAATTTTTTCATAATACAGTGTTTTGAGTATGTTTTTAATACCTATACCAACCAATGTATGTACAGTCTGCCCAGACTGTACAGAAATATTTTGATATAGACATCCAAATCACGCCCAAAATACTGTATTGTGGAAAAATTTCAGTTCCATAATTTTTTATTTTTTTTTTAGTTGTTTCAAAAAAAAAAAGCAAAAAAAAAAAAAAAGGTCCGGATTTTATTAAAATCCGGGAGTCCGGACCTGATCCGGACTCTATATATATATATATATATACAGAATCGATCAGATGAGGGCTCCCTTACTTTGTTAAAATGCGGATTTTTTTTTCTTTTTTTTAAAACAACTAAAAAAAATATTTAATATTTTATGGAACTAATATTTTTCCATAATATAATATTTTGGGCGTAATTTGAATACATATACCAAAAAATGGTGGTACAGTCTGCACAGACTGTACAGACCTGTTTTGTTATACGTATCCAAATCACATCCAAAACACTGTATTATGAAAAAAATTCAGTTCCATAAAATATTAAACATTTTTTTAGTTATTTTAAAAAAAACCAAAAAAAAAGTTTGCATTTTAACCCAAGACCTCCAGTTTAGAATATTGATCCAATGACCACCCGAGCACCTGGGCCTAGTTACTACTACTACTATTATTATTATTATTATTATTATTATGACTGTTATTATTATTATTATTACTACTACTACTACTACTACTACTACTACTACTACTACTACTACTATTATTATTACAATTATTGTTATTATTATTATTAGTACTATTATTATTTTAACTGTTATTATTATTATTATTAGTAGTAGTACTATTATTATTATTATTATTATTATTATTACTACTACTACTACTACTACTACTACTACTACTACTACTACTACTATTGTTATTATTATTATTAATACTATAATTATTATTATTATGACTGTTATTATTATTGTTATTATTATTACTATTATTATTATTATTATTATTACTACTACTACTGTTATTGTTATTCTTATTATTATTAGTACTATTCTTATTATTATTATCTTAATTTAAGGCAACATTTTAATAGTCGTTGCAAAAAATTGTATAAAATATGCAACGAAAATAAAAAATATTTCCAATGAAAGTGGTCCATATTAGGTCACGAAATATAGCAACAAAAAAACTTTCGTTGCCCACGATGAGGAGAAATCAAGTGGTTAAAAATTTTGCAACGAATTTCTAATGAATTTTGTTTCCAAATTTTGCAACTACTTATGAATTTCGTTGCAAAAAGTGAAAGCCTGACACAATCTGCAACGAAGGACAAGTTTCGTTGCTAAACATACACTTTTAGCAACGATTTATAAAGTCGTTGCCTGAAAAATCGTTGCTAAAGGCCCATTTTTAGCAACAAAAGAACTTTTGTTGCCCACGATGATGGGAAAGCAAGTAGCCGAAAATTTTGCAACGAATTTCTAACGAAATTTTTTCCCGCCAATGAATTAGCAACGAAATTTTGCAACGACTTATGAATTTCGTTGCAAAAAGTGAAAGCCTAACACATTCTGCAACGAAGGACAAATTTTGTTGCTAAACATATACTTTTAGCAACGACTTATAAAGTCATTGCCCGAAAAATCGTTGCTAAAGGCCCATTTTTTTGTAGTGCATGTTTTGACACAACGTGCCCAAGAAATGCTACTTCCTCAAGCCATAACTCGCATTTCTTCAGCTTGGCATATAGCTTGTTATCACGAAGCCTTTACAGTACCATCTTCAAATGGTGCTCATGATCTTCACGGCTTTTGGAATAGATGAGGATGTCATCAATAAAGACAACAACGAACTGATCCAAATATTCTTTGAAAACACGGTTCATCATATCCATGAGAGTAGCAGGAGCATTAGTCAATCCAAAAGACATTACTTAGAATTCATATTGTCCGTACCGAGTTCTAAAGGCAGTCTTTAGAATATCCTCAGTTTTAATCTTCAGTTGATGATATCCATAACGAAGATCGATCTTTGAAACGAAATGTGCTCCTTGCAACTGGTCGAACAAGTCATCAATGCGAGTTAGCGGATACCTATTATAAGACCCCAACTTTTATAAATAAAGATGATTTTTTTATAAATATCATTTTTAAATATTATGGAATGAATTTGATATAATGTTATAGTTGTGGGTAATATTTATAAATTTTGCAAAGTACACAAGTTATTATATAATATTTGATTGGTCGGGGAATATTCGTTTTAACAGGGAATATTCGCACAACGGTACAATCATTGGTGGACCCCACAACGGAATTATTATTGGATTGAGAAAACGACAAAAATACTTTATGAAAATAACGACGAAAGTTTTACCGTTAACTGTTAAAAGTACAGTAATATGCGTATTGCACAGTAGTACACGGTATTGATTATTGATGCTTACGTGAGAAGTCACTCAGTTTTGTTCAATTATTATTACAGTAATTGTTGCATAGTATCTCACATTATTTGATTCAATTATTGTCAATATTTGAGATGACAAAGTTATTAATATTATCATTTGCAATATTAACGATGTCTAGAAGTTCTGTTAAGGAGAGGTTTGGTCACCTAATTGCGCGCCAATGGGGATAAATTCTTATTGGAAAGTCCCCTCTTTCCTGGGAACGACCTAGTCGATTAATATTGTGAATTATAATAATAATGACAAGTTTTGTTTTATTAGTATTATTAATGTAATAAAACAAAAAAACTTTTTATATAAAACATAATACTTTTATAAAGTTATTCATTTTATTAGACTAATAGTAAAATCTTTTTATATAAAACAGAATACTTTTATAAAGTTATTCATTTTAGTGCTTGCATAGTGTCTGCATATTATTTGCATAGTAAAATCTTTTTATATAAAACAGAATACTTTTATAAAGTTATTTATTTTATTAGACAACAATTAGAATATATTATATTTTATTATGCATAGTATTTGCATAGTAAAATCTTTTCATATAAAACAGAATACTTTTATAAAGTTATTCGTTTTATTAGATTATAAATAGAATATATTATATTTTATTGTAAACCAATTTGGACCGTCCGTTTAAAGTAAATCAATCTGGACCGTTCATAAGTTAGTTACTATGCAGTCCATTCTTCTATAAATAGAAGCTCATTCCTTCATTATTTCTTACGAGCCCACTAAAACTTTAGAGATAGAAATTATAGAGAAACTATAGAAAAATATTCTGCTACTTCCCTACTCTTATATCCAATTTCTTTTACGGTAAGGGGTATTATTTCTTTTGTATTCATGAAGAGAACTTCTGTTATTCCATTATTTATTATTCTGTTAGAATAACCTGTATATGCGGGCTACCCCATACTTAATAAAATTCTTCTGTTATTCCATTCTTTATTACTCTGTTGGAATATCCTGTCTATGTATTTTACGCCGGACTCGGTTCTAGTCTTTATTATTCTGTTAGAATATCCTGTTTGTGCGTTTTATGCCGGACCTGGTTCCGTTATTTATTATTCTATTGGAATAACCTGTATGTGCGGTCTATCGTATGCCTGTTGATTTCTTTTGTTATTCCATTCTTTATTATACTCAGTTGGTTAAAAGTTTGACTTCAATACTCCATGAAATTAGTGGAATATCCTTGATATTTGTGTTTCATCCAGTATCTTTTCATGGAAATATTCTTCTGAGCATTCTTGAATTTTACTCTACAAAGAAGTACCATGTTGATAATTTAGACGTTATTAGTTCCTGGATAAATTAATTCTTGAATGTGTTTTATTGAATTCTTATATCACTGTCATCATTCTCATGTTTATATTTTGTTGAAAGTCATCTATGGTTTGCAGTGAATATATGGACTTGGTATGATTATGACAAGGGATTATTCAGTGTAATCATGACCGTAATGTTACAAATGATGTGGTAAAAGTCCTCATTGGCTCGTAGTGCATTGATGGACAGTTGTTGGCATGATCATGACCATTAATGAATACACGAATGTCCTTGGCCGTAGTGCAGGGATGATTCGATGATGTGGATTATTTATTAAGCTGAGTCCCAGCGATAAAAGTGATGAAAAACCTTTTAAATCTTAGAAGATAGTAGATTTTATTCTCTACTTGACTCTTCTAATGGATTGCTTGTTCCGCTACAGTTAAACTTGATATTTATTATATTTTATCAGTTTAACAATGTTGAAGGCTAACGATAAATTATTCTGTATTATCTTAGTCATAATATTTCTTACTGGGCTAGTTGAGCTCACCCTTTTGCTTTCATTGTTCTCTTCAGGAAATGAGAACGTAGCAGGGACTAGTCGGAGAACAGAGTGATGGTCCTAGATGGTGCATTAGTAGTCCTCACTATTCTATGAAATAGTGTAATAATAAATGTAATGAGGACCCCATTGAGTTTGTATATTGTCTAGATGACAATATTTGTATTAAAACTCACAGCATATGTTTAGTCGTATTTTACACGACTGTTGTATAATTAAGATTGTATTTAAATTCTGTACCATGTATTTGGCGACTCAAGATGGGTGATGTATACCGATTTTGGGGGCATCACACCTATTCTTAATGGTGACATGGTTCAATTCTCGGTAGTCAATACAAAGTCGCACACTCTCGTCTTTCTTCTTTACGAATAACACAGGAGTACCCCAAGGAGATGTACTAGAACGAATGAAACCGATGTCCAACAACTCCTGTAGTTGGACCTTTAACTCCTGAAGTTTAATAGAAGCCATTCGATATGGGGTTTTAGAAATGGGCTTTGTACCAGGTTCAAGATCAATAAAGAATTTAACTTCACGTTCTGGGGATAGACCGAAAAGTTCTTCAGGAAATACGTTAGGAAATTCACTAACAACAGAAATATTATTCAAATCTGATGTGTTTTTGTTCAAGTCCGTGATATGGGCTAAGAAAACTTGACATTCGTTTTTCAATAAACGAATAGTTTTATGGCTTGATATGACACTAATTGACTTTAATGGTTTGGTTGTTTGAATTCGCATAATAGGTTGGTTATGAATATGAAAACTAACGACCTTACGAAAAACAATTAATTTTAGCATGATGCTTGGTTAACTAATCAATCCCTAAAATCACATCAAATGCAAGAATTTTCAACGAAATAAGATCGGTAGGTAATGTTATGGTTCCAACTTGAATCAAGCAAGATTTATAAATAGTAGATGTAATAAAAGTTTCTCCTAACGGAGTCTCAACATATAAGTCAAGGTATAATTTCTCCGGAGTCAAGTTTAAACATTGAGCACAAGCAGGAGAGATTAAAGAATGGGTAGAATTGGTATCTAATAAGGTATAAATTTCGCAAGAGTTTATTATTAGCTTACCCGTGATCCCCTCGTTCGATTTTCTCGCATTTTGGCCAGTCACGACAAACGCCCTCCCTTGAACCACCGACTTTGTTTTGTCCGTAGTCGCCTTTGGAGTCACCATCCCAGCTGGACTTGACTTCGCTACCAGACAAAATCGGGCTATATGACCATCTTTTCCACAACTGAAACACACCTTGGAAGGCTGTGAACAGTTTGGACTTATGTGTCCCTCCTCTCCACATCTATAACATCTAACTGGCAGTCGTTCTCCTCCCCTAGAATTTGTTGTTGGTGCTGGTGCTGCTGCTGATGTCTTCCCGTCATTGTTGAATCTCCTCTTTCTGAAATTTCCACTAGACTCACCTCTCCTATTATCATGGCCATGATTACCACCCGAGTGGTTACCGCTTTTTTCTTTATTCTTTCCTCCCCGTTGGTTATCATCGTTCCGATGACTGCTGTCACCGGTACGACCCTGATTGTAGTCCCTCGGTTGGGCATACTCATTATTTCGCTCTAATAATTGAGCCCTGTTGACAACATCTGAATATAAAGAAAATTTATGAGAGATAAGATATTCCTAAATCTCGGGTTTTAGACCTCTCAGAAACATCCTCATCATTCGTTCGTCATTCTCGACCAAATGAGGTGCAAACCTTGATAACTCTGCAAAATTCACCTCGTATTAGGACACCGTCATGTTGTTTTATTCCAGTCTGATAAACTCCACCTCCTTCATATGACGAATACTTTCAGGAAAGTACTTGTCATTAAATAGTTTCTGAAACGTTTCCTAAGACATGTTGAGTGCGGTAGGGTGGGTGCACTTCACAAATTCCCACCAGTAATCTGCCTCACCGCGGAACGTAAAGGTGGCGAATGGAACCTTCTGTTCCTCTGTGCATCCCAAGACATAGAATATCTTAGTAATTTATTTGACCCATGTTTCCGCCTTAATCGGATCCGGCTTTCTCGCAAATTCTGGTGGTCCCAACTCCTTGAACTGCTTGGTTGTGACAAGCCGCGCATTGCTATCATTTCCACCCGTATTTTGTGCACGAGTCTCCCTCGTCTGATTTTTCATGAACTGTAAAAAGCTTCTAAACATCCCATCATTCATCATTTATTCGGTAGTATTTTTTATAAGAGGAATATTGTCTTCTTGTTGCACGTTCCCCTGGGTGGTGATTAAAGGTGTCTCCACGGTTTGATTCACTTCATTGTTAATATTTGCAGCTGCTATTCTCAAATAATGCCACAAAACAAGGGTTAATTAATATGTCACATATTATCCCTATACTTTAACTGACCAAATAAATACCAAATAAACTTAGTCAGGTCATACTAGCGAAGGAATTACCCGTCTCTCCCCTCCTAGTTCTTGTCTCACATCTCAGCCAGGGATCATATTCCTAAGCTTTGATACCAACTGGACGCCCCCAAAATAGGTATACATCACCCATTCTGAGTCGCCAAATACATGGTACAAAAATAAATACAACTTCAGTAATACAATTGTCGTGCAAAATACGATAACATATATACTGTGAGTTTGAATACAAATATTGTCTAATAGACAGTATACAAACTCAAAAGGAGTACTCATTACAATTATTGATACACTATTTTACAAAATAGTGAGGACTACTAAAACAACTATCTTGAATCATCACTCCATACCCCGGCTAGTTCCTGCTAAATTCTCTCATCATGAGAAGAACAATGGAACAAAAAGGAAAAGGGTGAGCTCAAGTAGCCCAGTAAAGAATATTATGACTACGATAATATACAACAAATTATCATTAGTCTTCAACAGGGAAAAATCTGATAAAATATAATAGACAACAAGTTTTAGATCAACAACTGTAGCGGAAACAACAATCCATTAGAAGAGTCAAGTAGAGAGAGAATTCTACTATCTTCTAAGATTTAAAAGTTCATCATCAATATTTTATCCATGTAACATCAATCAATATATATCTTGAATCAAATATTCATCTTCGCACTACATGCCAAAGATATTCATTTGTATCACCAGTTGGTCATGTTCATCTCAACACCTGTTCATCTTTGCACTACGGACCAAAGATATTCATTAGGTAATCATTCATCTTTGCACTACAAGCCAAAGATATTCATTAGGTAATCATTCATCTTTGCACTACAGGCCAAAGATATTCAATAATATCATTATTTAGTACTGAGGATGATAAAAAATATCTTAAAGAAAACGAATCCAGTGAGATAAAAGATCAAAGATTAGGGATTCGTACTTTAGTTTATCCAAGTTCAAAAATACTCCATAATAACCAATTGTGAAACAGAATTCAAAAATAAAGATCAAAACATGGATACAATCAAAGATAGTAACCATAATAGACATCTTGGATAAAAAGGAGAAAATTTCATTTTTCGGTGAATAGTTTCGTATTCGTGAATAGTGCCGTATACATGAATAGTAACCCCGACCCAAAAAGGTAGAAATTCCACAAAAAAGTCAATACCAATATTTTGGTATAATGATATTGAAAGAATAACATCATTAGAAAGAAAATAACATCCCTTACCTCAAATATCAGTACTTCTGATTGGAATATCGGTATAAGACTGAAGGAAAATTGCACTGATGAATAACAACTCATAAAGTATCTAAATACTCATAAAATACGCTCGATAATATAGAGAGAAAAGAGAGAAAACTTGTTTCTGGTGTGATTTTCAATTTTAATTAAGCACACTATTTATAGGAAAATGATTAGAACGCCATAGCAGACTAACCTGCTACCTGATGGTTTTACCTGCTACTATTAAAGCCCACCACTTTTGAAAATAAATTTCAGTACATTTCATTACTCACCAACCAAAAGTGGGGCCCACCATATTTTTAATAAAAACATTTTATTTTCTAAAACTTCAACAATTCATAATAAATAGCCCTTTACCAAAAAAATTCAAATCTCATGTGCTTTCCATAGGAAATTTAAGTCTCTACAACTTTGTAAGTTTGAGTTTTTTCAAATTCTAAACGAAAAATGACCGAAATCCACATACGGACGATTTTCAAAACCTCCATTCTGACAAAATACTGATAAAACACCTCAGCATTAATTCCTTTATTTATAACCACATAAAATAAATATTTCCTCATCATATAAATCAATAACTAATTATTCACAAATAATATTACAGAATTACAATTATGACAACCACGTCATTTCCAGGAAAGAGGGGGATTTCCGATAAGGATTTCTCCTTATTGACGCACAATTAGGTGACCAAACCCCTTTTCTAGACAGAACTTCCTTCGACATTGCCAATAATGCTATCTAATAATATTATTCAAATAATATGAATTATTGATCTGATAATGGAGATACCGTGCAGTGACAATTATTGAAACAACAATAATATAAAATATCAACGTAACAATTATTGAACCAATAAAATAAAATATTAAACAGTAATTACTGTAACAATTATTGAGTAGTGACTTCTTACGTAAGAATCAATAATTTTAAAAATACTGTGCAATACCATTTGCTACTGTGTAACCACACGTATTACTATATTTTAACCACCGGGTATTCCAACAGTGTTGGTAACCATTACGTGTTATTTATAAAAACTCAAACTTGTCATTTTCTTCATTCGACAGTTATCCGTTATGGGGCCCACAAATGGTTGCGCCGTCGTACGAATATTTCACGACCAAACGAATATTTCCCGACAAAATGAATACTTTATAACCACTTGCTTATTTTGCAAAATTTGCACATTTCACCCATAACCAAAGTACTATATCAAATTAACACTTTATTATTCAAAATAATAAATAGAGGAAATTTGATTTATTCATTAAAAAGTTGGGGTCTTACAACCTTCCCTTCTTATGAAATTTCGTCCTCGAAATTTACACACGTACCTGGTGTTTCGAAAAGGTGAGGATACCTTGCTTTCATTTATGATTCTAACTCCCAGGTCATTTCTTCAATATCATGGTTTCTCCACAAAACCTTAACTTGTGGTATAACCTTGGTGCGTAGGACATGCTTTTTTCTATCCAAGATCTTAACAGGTACCTCCTCGTACGTTAAATCTTCGGCTATCTCGTCCGGTTTTAACTAAATAATGTGGTTCGGGTCTTTCACATATTTACGAACCATAGATATGTGAAAAACATTATGAACAAGAGACATGCTTGGAGGCAATGCGAGTCTATAGGCCACATTTCCTATTCAGTCAAGAATCTCAAATGGAACAACAAATCTTGGATTGAGCTTTCCTCTCTTCCCAAATCTTGTAACTTCCTTCCATGGAGCAATACGTAACAATACATGATCCCCAATATTAAATTATACGTCCTTTCGATGAAGATTCACATAACTCTCGCGGCTTTTTGTCTAATAGACAGTATACAAACTCAAAAGGAGTCCTCATTACAATTATTGATACACTATTTTACAAAATAGTGAGGACTACTAAAACAACTATCTTGAATCATCACTCCATACCCCGACTAGTTCCTGCTAAATTCTCTCCTCCTGAGAAGAACAATGGAACAAAAAGGAAAAGGCTGAGCTCAACTAGCCCAGTAAATAATATTATGACTAAGATAATATATAACAAATTATCATTAGTCTTCAACAGGGAAAAATTTGATAAAATATAATAGACAACAAGTTTTAGATCAACAACTGTAGCGGAAACAACAATCCATTAGAAGAGTCAAGTAGAGAGAGAATTCTACTATCTTCTAAGATTTAAAAGTCCATCATCAATATTTTTTCCCTATAACATCAATCAATATACATCTTGAATCAAATATTCATCTTTGCACTACAGGCCAAAGATATTCATTTGTATCACCAGTTGGTCATGTTCATCTCAACACCTGTTTATCTTTACAGTACGGGCCAAAGATATTCATTAGGTAATCATTCATCTTTGCACTACAGGCCAAAGATATTCATTAGGTAATCATTCATCTTTGCACTACATGCCAAAGATATTCATTAATATCATTATTTAGGACTGAGGATGATGAAAAATATCTTAAAGAAAACGAATCCAGTGAGATAAAAGATCAAAGATTAGGGATTCATACTTTAGTTTATACAAGTTCAAAAATACTCCATAATAACCAATTGTGAAGCAGAATTCAAAAATAAAGATCAAAACATGGATACAATCAAAGATAGTAACCATAATAGACATCTTGGACAAAAAGGAGAAAATTTTATTTTTCGGTGAATAGTATCGTATTCGTGAGTAGTGTCGTATACATGAATACTAACCCCAACACAAAAAGGTAGAAATTCCACAATAAAATCCATACCAATATTTCAGTATAATGATATTGAAAGAATAACATCATTAGAAAGAAAATAACATCCCTTACCTCAAAATATCAGTACTTCTGATCGGAATATCGTTATAAGGCTGAAGGAAACTTGCACTGATGAATAACAACTCACAAAGTATCTAAATACTCATAAAATACACTCGATAATATAGAGATAGAAAGAGAGAAAACATGTTTCTGGTGTGATTTTCAATTCTAACTAAGCACCCTATTTATAGGAAAATGCTTAGAACGCCATAGCAGACTAACTTGCTACCTGATGGCTTTACCTGCTACTATTCAAGCCTACCACTTTTAAAAATAAATTCCAGCACATTTCATTACTCACCAACCAAAAGTGGGGCCCACCATATTTTTATTAAAAACATTTTATTTTTCGAAACTTCAACAATTCATAATAATAGCCCTTTTATCAGAAAAATTTGAATCGCATGTGCTTTACATAGGAAATTTAATTCTCTACAACTTTGTATGTTTATGTTTTTTCAAATTCCAAACAAAAAATGACCGAAATCCACATACAGACGATTTTTAAAACCTCTATTCTGACAAAATACTGATAAAATACCTCAGCATTAATTCGTTCATTTATAACCACATAAAATAAATATTTCCTTATCATATAAATCAATAACTAATTATTCACAAATAATATTACAGAATCACAATTATGACAACCAGGTCGTTCCCATGAAAGATGGGATTTTCCGATAAAGATTTCTCCTTATTGACGCGCAATTAGGTGACCAAACCCCTTTCCTAGACAGAACTTCTTTAGACATTGCCAATAATGCTATCTAATAATATTATTCAAATAATATGAATTATTGATCTGATAATGGAGATACCGTGCAGTGACAATTATTGAAAAAAAAATAATATAAAATATCAACGTAACAATTATTGAACCAATAAAATAAAATGTTGAACAGTAATTACTGTAACAATTATTGAGTAGGGACTTCTTACGTAAGAATCAATAATTTCAAAAATACTGTGCAATACTGTGTGCTACTGTGCAACCACGCGTATTACTGTATTTTAACCACCTGGTATTCCAACAGTGTTAATTGTAACCATTACGCCGTTATTTATAAAAACTCAAACTTGTCATTTTCTTCATCCGACAGTTATCCGTTATGGGGCCCACAAATGGTTGCGCCGTCGTACGAATATTCACCGATAGAAAGAATATTCCACGACCAAATAAATATTCCTCAACAAAATTAATATTTTATAACCACTTGCTTATTTTGCAAAATTTGCACATTTCACCCATAACCAAAGTATTATATCAAATTAACACTTTATTATTCAAAATAATAAATAGAGGAAATTTGATTTTTTTCATTAAAAGGTGGGGTCTTACACTGGTCCTCTGTTATACTGTATGATTTTAAATATATTTTGGTTGTGGTTTTCACAATTTTATCATATTCTGAAAAGTTAATTACCAAATTTGATCATTATAGGTTTTAATCAAAATGGATAACATTGAAGTAGAGTATGCGATGGGAGAAAATTATGAGCGAGAAGAAGGGGGGGGGGAATGTAGACTTTGAATTAGAGAGTTGGCTAAATGAGGAACAATATGTTGAGTTAGATCCTAATTTTTTAGATAATTTGTAAAATCCTCAAGTAGCACCAGAGTTGAAACCAAAAATAGGTCAAGAATTTCAAATAATAGATGATGCTTTTAGTTTCTACAATGCATATGCAAAAGAGAGTGGCTTTAGTGTTCGAAATTGGTCTAAAAAAAGAGATGGGGAAATAGTGAGATCATAAGGAAAGAGTTTGTTTGTTGGAAATAGGGGAATGCTACAACAGTAGCGAACATTGAGGCAATAAGGCGCATGAGATCAATTAAAGAGGGTTGTAAAGTTAAACTTGCTATTGTGATGACACCTTCAGACTTATATGTTATTAGTATATTTGTTGAGGGTCATTGTCATCCATTAACAACTCCACGAAAAACACATTTTTTGCGATCTCACCGCAATATATCAAATGCCCAAAAGGCCCCGACTCAACAGCTTCAGATGGTAAATTTACCAGCACATCAACAATTTAATTTGTTTGGTGTGCAATCGGGGGGGGGGGGTTGAGAATATTGGTTGTACACAAAGAGATTTGTATAATCTCGAAAG
Source organism: Panax japonicus (assembly GCA_020205505.1). NCBI lineage: Eukaryota > Viridiplantae > Streptophyta > Magnoliopsida > Apiales > Araliaceae > Panax > Panax japonicus. The sequence goes on from CM035100.1 coordinate 23,900,472, forward strand.
AGATAAAGCGCAATGAGATGAAAGGACATGATGGACATATGTTGCACGAGTTTTTAATGGGTGAACAAGGAAAAAATCCATCATTTTATTTCAAAATTGAGTCAAATGATGAAAACATGATTACTCATTGTTTTTGGGTTGATTCAACCTCTAGACAGGCTTACAATTTTTATAGTGATGTAGTGATATTTGATACTATGTACAACACTAATCGTTATGGATTAATTTTTGCGCCACTAATGGGGGTTAATAATCATGGTCAAACAATAATATTTGCATGTGCATTCTTGAGTAATGAGACCATAGATTCATTTGTTTGGCTTTTCAACCAATTTTTGGAATCCACGTCAAGTGATGCCCCTAAGATGATCATTATTGATCAAGATCCTTCTATGACAAATGCAATTTCACAAACTCTACCAACATCATTTCATAGATATTGTAGATGGCACATTTTAACTAAATTTTCTAAGAAGATAGATTCAGTTAAATACAGTGCTTACTATAAGGAGTTTTCAAGTTGCATATGGAAATTAGAGATTAAGGAAGAGTTTGATTTGAAATGGATAGAGTTGGTTGAGAAGAGTGGGTTAAATGACAACAAATGGCTACAATCAATGTATCAAATTCGTGCTAAATGGGTGCCGACATATATGAATCATGTTTTCTCAGCTAGAATGTCAAGTAACCAACGAGAAGACATGATTGAGAAGCCCAAAATGAAAATACTTCACGAGTTTTTGGTGCATATGGTTGATATCTATACACATGAAATATTTGTTAAATTTCAGGATGAGATGTGGGAGAGCTTGACTTTAAAATTTGAGCTTATAGATGAGGATGAAGATCACTGTGTGTACAACATTGCAAGAAAAAGTGGCGATAATTATACATTGTGACAAATTCATTATGACAAGGTTAAGGATTTTACTTCATGTATTTGCAAAAAATTTGAGAGCATGGGAATTCCTTGAAGACACGTGTTGGGTTATTCGCACAAAATGCATGATTATGAAAGATTGTCAAGTCAATACATTTTGAGTAGATAGACAAAAATAATTAAATCTGGGGTAGTCGTTGATAGTAGTGGCATTGAGATAACTGATAACATGTCATATCAACTGAAGCAGAGTTAATTAATGCAATTAGCATTAGATATGGTTGACAAGGCCCTTACTAGCAACAAAGCAACTAAGGTCTATATTGCTGCTTTGAGTGGTAAACATGATAAAATTAATCATCTTATTAGTTTTGGTACAAGTTTTGTTGATGGTGTAGAAAGAAGTCAAATTCCAAGTGTAGTTGCTTCAGAGAATGGAGGTAGCAACTACTACAACGAACTGAGTCAAGTGCATGCAAAGGGTTGTGGTAAAAGGCTTAAGGGAGGGAAAGAGAAAGCATTAGGGAGACCAAAAAAATCTAAAGCTAGATGGTGTAATGGGTGTAGTTTGGTTGGCCAAACACACGATAAAAGAAATTATCTCATGCTTACAAATCGGTAAGAAAATTATAAATTTTGCATTTGTTTTATTTATTTTGAAGTTGTATCTAATTGAATTTATTATATGTCGTTTTTGTTGCAGGTTGTCACCTTGTCATGACGGCGCAACTCCCAACCCAAATGTAGATAATGATAGTTATTCATCTTTAGGTGATTGTAAAAATCCTCTTATAAAGGATATTTTCATTATAGAGTTTTCAACTATTGTTTTGTTTTTCATTTCAGGAACCTGATGCTGTATAACTATGTTGCAAAGTATAAACCTGTTGCTGTGTTTCTACTCTCTCATATTTTGTTTGCTGATATTGATTTGTTTATCTGTAATCAATTTTTTGACATTATTACTATCATCTTTTTGGCAGTTCTGAGAAACTAGAAGATTTAAATGGAAGCAATGCTGAGATTTTGGAAGCAATCCTGATGTTGCTACTGTTATGGCAATCCTGATGTTGATGTTGTGATGTTCAAATGTATGATTGCATTATGCTGAGATTCTACTAAGATAATGCATTTTGTATGACTGCCATATTGCTGGGTTACATTTTGTATGATTTCAAATGTTGCTAGGATGCATTCTGTATGATGTTATTTTAATTATTTAACATATTAGTCAAATGTTTGCAAAGGTAGTGTAAACATGTTCCTACTTGTTAGTATGGCAGAGTCTGGCTTTGTCCTTGTGCAGAGCAGTGGACTACTTTATCAGTTTGGTACAATTGAATATTTTTTATAAGTTTGTTACTACTTGTAAGGTTTTATCTGAATCATTTTGTCTGACAAATACAATCTACTACTGCATTATTTTCTGGTTGGTGCAAAGATCAGTAGGTAATTAAATTCTGTTTAGTTTGTTCATAGTGTTATAGTAATGAGAGAATTTCTTCTCTATAATGCAAACGTAAAACAACTGAACTACTCTTAACTGAAGGCGGATAAACAATGTACAACAACAATGACACCACAATTAACGAAACCAAACCGGGCACAATGGCTGCCTTTGCCCAATCTGTCCACCCAATTGTCTGCTTAATTGTATTAAATGGATTCGCTGCCATAGCTGTCAAAAACATAGCAGACGAAATCACAGAGGTCTGAAAACAAGTCAACATCAACCATGAACCCAACTTATGCTCAGTCCCATCACCCACATTGCTCCCACAAGCAACACACAATGATTTTAGCAACATTACATGCAAAAGTTTCATATAATCCAGATTTAGAACATAGTAAATTTCAAACCATAGATACACTAATCTCATACATAATGTGTTGGTTAAATAATGAAAATTATCAAAATTACAACCGATTTAATAAAATTAACAACAACACTACATACATAACATTAACAATTATGACAAATCGTTGAGTTTGTTGCAATTGACGCATTTCAATCTTCATCATCGCTAATTCGTTGGAGTCGTTAGTATTCGTTGGATGAGTTGTTACATTTAAACGCTCGGATGTGTCCATCTGCAACCTTCCTTGATTATGAAACACTCGAACATATTCGTTACACCAGCTGATGAAGTTACCACATTACTGCATATTTTGGGACACAATAAATTTATTCACTTGTGTAAAAGGAACAAATATGGACAAATTGCAATACATAAATACATACCATTCTTGGCCAAGAATAATAGTGTCTACTCGAATTCTTTTCCAACATTGAAAGTTTTACTATACGAGGGCTCGTACCATAACGACGTATGAACGGAGGCCATACGGATGTAGCAGTAGACGAATTTGATGACATATTTTCTATCAGCAGACAGCATAAAAAAGATCAACAATAATTCCAAATTGTATATTTCAATGAATTACGTCAGCTTGTTAGATATAAAACAATCTCTAAAACTTATATGACTGCAATATTTGTAATGCCTAGCTCTACTGTTTACTTGCTTTATGGTAAAACCATAGAGCTCATTACCTCTATTTTTGACCATTTCTCGAGGGTCAGATACCATACCAGCACAGAACTAACTGTTTTATTTCAGTTTCTAGAAAGTACTTGGGACCCCATCATCTGAATTAATAAAATACTTTATTCAAAAGTAAAATCACAATTAAATTATAGTAGTAGTAGTAGAATAGATTTACAATTCAAAGGTTCACTCTAATTGCACATGAACAAAAAGTTTACTAGCCAGCTAATAATCCCACAACAAATGCAACTTCTTCCTCCCTTTGGCTTCTCATTCCATTACTATCCAAGCACAGAAAGAGAGGCATAATACATTTGAATTTCCAATAAAAAAAATGGCTACTGCAAATGACTTACTCCAGAGTACAAGCATAAATGAAAACATCATCAAAATTGCACCATCAACTCCCATATGTTACCTGACGCTAATAAGCAAAAACCAATTAAGCAAAGAAAACCAATTAAGAGACGAGGTACCTAAAATAGAGAATAAGCGCCTCTCAAGCCTCTTTTATTGTTATCCTGACATTTGTAAAACAAAGAGATTTATAAATCAACTGTAAACAATTCTAAGAAAGTTTAGAAATGAAGTCTCAGGGTAGCTCTAACAGGATATTGCAGGATGATTTGATGCTTCTATGATGAAAACCCTAGCTTCAAACCGGTAATTGAAAGGGGCTTTGAGAGAGAATCGGGGAAAGGGGTTCGGAGAATCGCGAATTTCATATGAAAGTAGTGCTACCTCGTGCACTTCAGGTCTTGCAGGATGAAAACATCATCAAAATTGCACCATCAGTTCCCAAAAGTATAGTAATCGAAAACCTAGACTTCAAAAGCACAAAGCAGAGTTTGAGATGAGGTTTGAGAGACTAGACTTCAAAAGTATAATAATCTAAAGAGATGAGGTTTGAGAGAATCAGACTATTCAATTTAGGAGTCTCCTGAATGAATTCGAGGGTTTCATATGGATGGGTTTGAGAGACTGTTGTTCGCGATTTGAAGGATTTGAGAGAACCATCAATCTTGATTGGAATTCGCCTGTTTCACATGGTTTATTTTTAAGACCCAGATCCTTTGCTTTTGACCCGCGTGTCCCTTTTTCCTTTAGTCCGTTTGTTGGTCCGTCCAAAAGGTCCGCGACAGATCCTTACTGTATATATATATATATATATATATATATATATATATATATATATATATATATATATATGTTAGCGCCAAGATCTTCTCCAACGCCCCAATCACGTAAGATGCCCTGATCCTGCACAGTAAACACGAAAAACACCACAAGCTTGACGGCCGGACCGCCGAGGAATAGCTCAGGTGTGAGAGTGAGTATATGTGTTCACAAGGTTAACAATGGAGGATGTAATATCTAGTGTATTGAGAGAGTTAATAATTCTCAGTTGTGTGTATTTGAATATGAGTATGAATAAGAATGTGTGTGTGCACGTACCTTTTTGTGAAGACTTCCTTGCTAGGTTATACTCTCTTTGCCCGGATTACTGTGCCACCCACTACCTCTGACACAACCCCCGTGATCTGATGGGTCCTGCCGTCTGCCTGTAGTCTACTCACTACCTTTAGTCACTGTTTATGCCATCGACCGGCTATAATCCCATCCACATTAATGCATGGCAGGTGCCTTAGTCAACTGTCATGCTTTTTCATCATTACAAGTCAAAGATAAAGATATTAAAATGTCTAATGGGTCAATCCACTGATTAAACCGATCTTAAAAGGATCCAACAGGGATAATATAATGACTAGGCACAATAACTTTAAGACTCAATAATAAGGACCCAATGAACAAATCAAATAAGCAAGCCCAATCTACTCGGCCCAAAGAGGGGAAATATCATGACCCAACATTGCCCCCTAGTTTTTTGTTGAACGGAATGTTTAATAGAAAACTATAAATGGTCCATGATATTTTACTAAGGGTCCATAGTGAGAAGTAATCGAAATGTACCCGTTTACTGTTTATAAGATGAAATGAGAAGAGAACGGAGGCCCAAATCAGAAAGGCCCTGCCTGATAAATATCTGGACCCGGAACCGGACGCTTCCCATTCAAATTCTAAATCATTACTATCATTTAATGTGCCGGCCTTGTTCACTGTGTACAAGATCGTCCAATCCAGAGAGAAGGGGTTCAAGGCCCTTAGCAAACACTCTCCGAAGTCGGGAAAAAAGTTCGAGAGACGTTCATTGGTGAACACTCCTTCGAGCAATAGGTGATGGCACGAGAAGTGGTTCTTCGTCAAGGGTCCTGAAATCTCTTCTTTACCGAACTGGGCCACTGACGAGAAGATCTCTGCTGACTTCAGAGATATTTCTGAAGAACGGAAAGTTGAGATGATGGAGCTTTTTGATAATTTTCCTAAGGAGGAGTGGAAGTCTGGACTCCTCTCGAAGAAGGCATGGTTATATGACCATAAATGTAAGTATCGATCTATTTTATATATAAATATTTGAAAAAGTTTTTATGATGTGGAATCTAACATAATACTATTTGTTTCGTGCAGTATCTTTGATCAGACCGAGCTCCTTAGAATTAAAGGAGTTCAAAGATTTTTTGTCTGGGAAGTCTTCGGAAGTTGTTGAGACTCTACCAACAGAAGCTACCCCCGAAGCTTAACCAACCCCTAAAATACATACCGATGAATTCAGAACAGAAGAAACAGAAGCTGATGAGATTTCTGTACTGGAAGAGACCCTTCGTCCTCGTCAGAAGAGGAGGGCCATCAGAAAATCCAGATCAACACCTCTTCCCAACCCTTCTGAAGCCATCCTAGAAACTGAGCCAACCACCAAATCTATCCCCCGACGAGGAAGCTTGCTCGATCGTCCCGATCGAAGAAGTATCCTTCGAACAAAGAAATTAAGAACCAAAATAACCCCCCTGATCGCCGAAGAACTCAGGGTGCCCCAGTCCTCGATTATCCCACCCTTCGTGCCGCCTGTAAAAATACAAATTGCCGAAGAAGGTGAGCAGGACGAAACTGTTCCAACGCTGTCCAAGAAGAGGAAGCGTACACCTGACAGCCATCCAAGTTCTATCTCTGCCCCATCTCCCCGAGAACCCACTCCAAATAAATCTCCTTCTCCCATAACTGTATATGCAGACCCCACCCCTCCCTAACAGCCAGCCCCTTCTCCCGAAAGATCGGGACCCTCCACCGAACGACTCAGTCCTTCAGGTCAGGGTTATCATGCTGAGGCTATGGGGTCCCCGAATCTGTGGCCCAGATTCAATGCAAATTTTCCATTTGATCTTTTCGGAGCTTTCGTCCGGAACGCTGATGACCACCGGTTCAGTGACCATACGGATGGAAATCTGCTTGACGAGGGGATGAGCTATCTGGCTAAGGTAAATAACAGTTTCTTTATTTTCTATTTCTCTATTCTCGTTTAGATATCTGAACACTGATTTGAACACTGTTGAACATATGCAGGCCAACGCTTTCTTCGGACGTCTGCATCCGAGGCACATAAATGGGGAGGCCGAGGAGGATTTCATGAGATAGGAGATAAACATGCTGAGATCGACCCTGGCTCAAGAAAGGTCCGGTCGCGAAGACACTCTTCATACCATCGACGACCTTCAAAGAGACTTAGATCGGGCTAGGATGGACTTGAAGACGTCTGACGATGAGCTAAGGGCCAAGAGGAATGGGCTGGCTACGTCCGAAGCCAGTCAACAAGTTTTAACTAATATGAACGCCGGCCTGGTTGAATAAAAATTGCTCCTAAAGGCAAAAAATGTGGAGTTCACTTTAGTCAATCGAGGCTTGACGATTCAACTCGGAGAGGCCCAGGCGAAGGTCCAGGACGAGGAGCGAAGACATAAGGCCAAACGCCACAAACTTCATCATAAAATAAAAGAGCTTGAGGGACGGGGCCCTCTTCTGACCGAAGAGCTGCGAAAGCAGATTCAAACGGACTACAGGGATTCAGATGAGCTTAATGGAGAAATCATGAAGGTCTATTCAGAGGGGTATGAAGACTGCCGAGAGCGAGGTAAAGAAAAATCATCTGCTGGTCAGTTGGATCCGTGATCTGATGGGTCCTACCGTCTGCCTGTAGTCTACTCACTACCTTTAGTCACTGTTTATGCCATCGGCCGGCTATAATCCCATCCACATTAATGCATGGCAGGTGCCTTAGTCAACTGTCATGCCTTTTCATCATTACAAGTCAAAGATAAAGATATTAAAATATCTAATGGGTCTATCCACTGATTAAACCGATCTTAAAAGGATCCAGCAGGGATAATATAATGACTAGGCCCAATAACTTTAAGACTCAATAATGAGGACCCAATGAACAAATCAAATAAGCAAGCCCAATCTACTCGGCCCAAAGAGGGGAAATATCATGACCCAACATTGCCCCCTAGTTTTTTGTTGAACGGAACGTTTAATAGAAAACTATAAATGGTCCATGATATTTTACTAAGGGTCCATAGTGAGAATTAATCGAAATGTACCCGTTTACTATTTTTGAGATGAAATGAGAAGAGAACGGAGGACCAAATCAGAAAGGCCCTGCCTGATAAATATCTAGACCCGGAACCGGACGTTTCCAATTCAAATTCTAAATCATTACTATCATTTAATGTGCCGGCCTTGTTCACTGTGTACAAGATCGTCCAATCCAGAGAGAAGGGGTTCAAGGCCCTCAGCAAACACTCTCCGAAGTCAGGAGAAAAGTTCGAGAGACGTTCATTGGTGAACACTCCTTCGAGCAATAGGGGATGGCACGAGAAGTGGTTCTTCATCAAGGGTCCTGAAATCTCTTCTTTACCGAACTAGGCCACTGACGAGAAGATCTCTGCTGACTTCAGAGATATTTTTGAAGAACGGAAAGTTGAGATGATGGAGCTTTTTGATAATTTTCCTAAGGAGGAGTGGAAGTATGAACTCCTCTCGAAGCAGGCATGGCTATATGACCATAAATGTAAGTATCGGTCTATTTTATATATAAATATTTGGAAAAGTTTTTATGATGTGGAATCTAACATAATACTATTTATTTCGTGCAGTATCTTTGATCAGACCGAGCTCCTTAGAAATAAAGGAGTTCGAAGATTTTTTGTCTGGGAAGTCTTCGAAAGTTGTTGATGTGACAACCCAAGAAATTAGACAATTTATTAAAATCTTAAAGGATTGATTTAAGGTAATATAATAATAGACCTAGACAGGAAATAAGTGTATGGAATTGGCAGTTATGTAATGAAATTCCAAGAATTTCAAAAGTTTTGAACAAAACTTGAATTATGTGATAGACTGTAAGTGATAGTCTAGTAATGAGGTATAAGATTATGGTAGATTTAAAATTCTTTTGAAGAATTATCAAGGATAAGTATCGAAGCGAATACTAGTCGGTATATTTGGTTACATATGTGAAGCGTAATGATTTGAGATCAAGGATTGATCAGATAAGTTATAACTTTAGCAAAACCCTAAAGTTATGTTAATCATATGTTTATTAAGTTAGAAAAATCTAACGAACTGTTAGAAACCCTAACGATACGCTCAGAAACTTTAATTTTAGTTTCGAGAATTCGAAACCCTAATTCGGATATTTAAAACCCTAATTTGGGAATTTAAAAGCTAAGTGTTAAAAGATTAAGTGTAAATATGTGGGAGAATAATAGTATTTAATTATATACTAATTCTAAGAGATTTATTTTATACATCTCGGTTAATTAATTTTATAACCTAATTATAGCAAGTCTAATTGGGTTAAGGAAATGAATGGGCATGTGAACGAGGATTGGTGTTTTAATGGAGAAGTGAAAAACCTAATTAAATGATTTGGGTTGGATAAGAATTAAAGGAATTGGACTATGTATATGTATAGCCCAAATGTTGGCCAATGAAATTGATTAGAGGATCAAGCAAAACATTAAAGGAATGGCTCAATTTTTAGCCCAAGTGGGAGAGGAATTTTTGGACATTTGTTAACTCAAATAAGAGGTAAAATAGAAAGAAAATTGGGAGCATTTTTAGGCCACATGGCCGGCCAAAAGAGTAGGAAAAAAGGGGAGATGAATGTGGCATTAATGGCTCACTTTAGTGGTTGAACCACTCTCACTAACTCCCTCTATGTGTCAATTTTTATTTTGTCCAACATTTTGTTCATTTATCTTGCAAGTAACCACTTGGATATTGTTAAAGGGAAAAGGAGAAAGTGAGTGGGATCAATAATACAAGGCATGGCCGGATCATACCAAGAGAAAAAGGAAGGAGCTTGAGATATATTTAGTTTACTAAAGTAAAGTTATGTTATCTTTTTCTTTCTCTTTCATTTACTTCCAATGTTAGCTAAGAAGACAGAGAGAGAGAGAGAGAGAGAGAGAGAAGAGAAGGCCATTTTCGGCCACTCTAAGGGAAGGGGGGAGATTTTGATGTTCATACAATCAAGATCCATCTACATCTTTGAAGGAGAGAAGGAAATCAAGCTAAGGTATAAAAAAATTTCTCCTTGTGTAGGCTAAATTTCCTTGGTAGTTTGATTTGATTTTTGTCAACTTGAAGTTGTGATCTTGAGGTTTAAAACCTTAGATCTATGTGTATATAAGTGTTACATGTTTGGATATAACCTTTTTAAAGATCAAAAGTTAGATCTATAGCATGAATTGGAGGATAGGTTTTCAAAAGATAGAAAACCCTAGATTTTTCTTAGATTTGATTGTGTTTGAAGCTTGTTTGATGAGATAAGAAATTTTGGTTCTAAACTCAAGGACCATGTATACACATGTTAATAAGTTTTTATTGGTTGGATCTACCTATATTGGGTGTTGATTTTGTTGAAATCAAAAGGAATAGAAAAATGGAATTTTTCCGAAAAGTTTGAACTTATAAGGTGTGAGCTAGGTTTTGATTATTTTTGAAATCTATGATGGATATTTATGATTTAAGCTCTTGGGATGTTAGATATATGTGTTAAGGGTAAAATACCTTTGGAATCATGCAAATAGGTTGAAAAATGAGCAAGTTATGGGATTTCTCCCAAACTACACAAAGTTAAGAAAAACTGTTAAAAGGACAGATTTGAACAGTCACTTTCGGGATACTTTCTGGGAGCTTAACATGTCCAAATATGGATTGTGATAGATGAAAACTATAGTTCGGAAAGATACGAACCCAAAAAAATTGACGGATCATTAATCGGAGTTACAGATTTCGTTTTATTTAAGTTTTGGTGAAGGACTCCAAAACTGCCTAATGTCAAAAAGTTTCTGGCCAAATTTTTCCAAGGGCTGTTTCGGACATTTAGTTAATGAGAAAAATTCCAGGCTTTTGGGAAATGAAAATATATGGTAATATGTAGCTCGTGTCCAAAAATGAGCTGATTCCGAGTTAAAACGACCAAGTTATGACCATTACAATTTTTGTGATTTTCCGACGGAAATCGCTATAAACGGAGTTCTACAACTCTGATTCCCACGAAATTTAAAATGGAGCATCACGTTAACATAGATAAGGTTATGCCAAAAGGTGGGCATTACTGGAGTTAAGCACGAGGTAGCTAATTTCTTAAGCTACGCACTAGAAATTAATTTTTGAAAAATACCAAATGATGTTGGAAAATTATGAAAAAATACTGTTTATGCATGAAATACATGTATATGTGTTTGACCAAAAGATAGAAAAATAATAAGTTGATTTGGAATTTTCATGAAGAAGAATAGTGAATTCAGGTTGCTGAAATGGAATCCAGGTTGCTGGATTATTTTTTGAATTACTAAGTGTTAACGAATAACTTATGAGATGAAAAAAAGTGTTAAATCATATAAATATGACTCTATGGCATGGTTAAGCGCTGAGGTAGAGTTTAATTGAACTTAAACTCGATATTTGTCCGACTAGACCATCGGGATGATAAATTGCGTCGGTATCAACTCAAACTTAATATTCTAACCTGATACTAAGTTTTATGTGCTGTATAGATTTATAATATTATGTAATGATTTTTATTAATATTTTATATTAAATGAATATTAATGATTAAGGAATTATGTTGTATTTAATTCATTTAAATACGGTTTTAAAATGGTGATATATGGTAATAATTATCCGAAAATTATTACGAGACTAGAAAATATGTTTTGACTGATAAGAAAATTATATGTGATAATATTATTCTAATATTGGAGACATATATTATTAATATTAGGTCTTCGGGTAAAGCGATATAAATAGCGTTGCGGTAATCAACGGTTCAGGCAAGTTTTTCAGTTCTATTATGTTTGTGGATTGAATGTGGTTATGTGCTAAATTAAATATCCTGCTCTATGAATGGTTAAAGTCAAAATATGACTAAGTTAATTGGGTATGGAACTCAATTTATATGTGATATGTGATAACACATGTTGTATGATATAACACGATAATTGGAAATGTATAATGCAAGAATATATGCATTGCACAGAATTATAGTTGCATGTAGGATATGTATAGTAAAGAATATATGTTGCATGCAGATATGCCTATTAAAGGAAATGTATTGCATATAGAATTGTGTGTTATGTGAAACATGATAGACTGTTAAATTTGCTGGGCTGTCGAGCTCAATCTTGCAAACATAAATTTTTGCAGGTTAATGATGTTAGACAATATTATTTGCTAAACGGATGATGAAGATTGTGCGATGCACAAAATGAATATATTTTCTTGAATTAGAAATGTTATAAATCTATGATTGATAGATTTATCTAATGTAATTGGCAGCTATATACATTTTGAAATGTTGTGTAGATAAAGAAGGTTTATTTTGAAATGAGAATAGATATGATTCTTAAACAAAGGAATTATCAATAGAAATGATAATGCCAAGTTCAGCTTGAGCAATATATGCAGCTATTTTGTAATAGAATAGTTGAAAATAATGAGTTAGATAACTTATGAATTGTGTTATAAGTTAAGGTTACTCGACCTTGGGGATAAATGTGTAAAGTTTAATGTATAAAAAAATTTATGTTTATATCTTTCGCGATTAGTGAAAGAATTAGTGTACCGAATCGCGACGATTTGGGGCCCGGATTCGGGGATACTACAGTTGGTATCATAGCTGTTGGTTATGAAGATTAGGTAGGAATACCTGAGACTAATAACCGCAATGATTAGGATAAGACTAACTCAAATAGAGTTAGTTGGTCGGTAAGATTCAAAGATGAATCTCGGCGAGTTGTCAAGTTACAGAGTTCCCTAACTCTGATAATAAAGTTGAACAGTAGCGATGAATAGATTGAGTCTAAAAGACTGAAAGTGCAGGAATAGAAGATCGTAAAACAAAACGATCAAGTCATAGAATTGAATCGTAATATATACGATAAGATCACCCCGTGATCTGATAAAGGTTATGACAGCTAGAAAGAATCAATCTAATGATTGAAAACGATCAAGACATGGAATTAAATCGTAATATATATGATAAGATCACCCCGTGATCTAATAAGGTTATGATATCATTGAAAAGTTTACAGCAAGATGCTGTGTATCAGTTGTACTATGAAATTGTACTATGAAAACTCATGAAAGAGTTATGAATTGTAAATACGGATTAAATAAAATTCGTATGGAGTAAGTGTGGAGCTAGAATTATGTGGGATTTCAATTGAGGACTCGTGTCAGCCGCTGAGTTGTATAATTCCTTGTGTGGGCGGGGAATTTGTACTTGGTTTTAGAATCACTTAGCTTCCTGGTCGATGTAGTGGTTAGGTTGACCAATTCTTTGTATGGGCGGGGAATTGTCCACTAAGCTTCCTATATTGATTAGTGGCCGGATTTGGTTTGACAACCACTTAGTTTCTGGCACTGATAATCATTGAAATGTTTGCGTCGCGCTATTTGCTATATGCATGTTAAGAGGGTGATTCCTTTCTCATGTGTATGACAGATAGATAGGTCATAGGTAGAGGATATAAGGTTAAGTACGAGTTTTTAAAATTCATACTTATGTGACATACTTGACGCATAGTTATATGAAATGTTTATGAGCCCCTCAGCGAACGGACGCCAAAGGTCAGACTAGGGTAAGTTCGTAAACTCATATAATTGTGGCCAGGCTATGAACTCAAAAGTGTTGTTTTATGAACTGGGTATAGTTGTGTGTGAATGGAGTGTTAAGGATTATAGGAACAGATAGATTGTTAAGCATATGATCATTAGTGGAGATTTAGGTTTTCTTAAACCCCTATCTTTGCTAAACTCCAATTTTTGACATCAAGCTAAATACGCACTATGTGCCTTTTAAAAAAAAATATGTTTTTATTTTTCACTTATGTACCATGTGACCTGGTGCAGAGATGATAAAAATGATGGAGTCATCAATGCAGTATTACTTCGTGTTAATTTGACTTAAAGTCACTATTCCACTATGGTATGATGTAACATGATAAAATCATCAAATGACGGAATCCTCAACGGAATGTAAATACAGTACGGCATCATGACGTCATTCTCGAAAATGTTTTCAAAAACTCCAAGTGTTTATTGAAAGAAATTTCCTGAACCATATTGTTTTGGTGCTGAATCCTATGATAAGACTGAGGTGAACTATGTTGTTTGGATAAATAAATCCAATCTAGTAGCGTAAATATTCGCTAAAAATAAATACGTTATTCATGACGTAATCGTACGATGGGCTAATCACCTAAAGTACTAGTAATGGTAGTTTACCTTCTTTGTGATTGTAAACAGACCAAGTAATGTTTTGTTTTGCTGTATAAATACTGTCAAATCTATGTGTTCATGGTCTATATGACCCCTCAGCATAATTTTAAACCTTTTACCCTTGTGAGTGGTATATTGGGTAGCATGTGATATGTGTGAATGGTGTAAGGTGCACGGTGTAAGGTGTAAGGTGAATTTCGGGGACGAAATTCTTATAAGGAGGGGTGAATCTGACAACCCGAGAAATTAGACAATTTATTAAAATCTTAAAGGATTGATTTAAGGTCAAATAATAGACCTAGACAAGAAATAATTGTATGGAATTGACAGTTATGTAATGAAATTCCAAGAATTTCAAAAGTTTTGAACAAAATTTGAATTATGTGATAGACTGTAAGTGATAGTCTAGTAATGAGGTATAAGATTATGGTAGATTTAAAATTCTTTTGAAGAATTATCAAGGATAAGTATCGAAGTGAATACTAGTCGGTATATTTGGTTACATATGTGAACCGTAATGATTTGAGATCAAGGATTGATCAGTTAAGTTATAACTTTAGCAAAACCCTAAAGTTATGTTAATCATATGTTTATTAAGTTAGAAAAATCTAACGAACTATTAGAAACCCTAACGATACGCTCAGAAACTTTAATTTTAGTTTCGAGAATCCGAAACCCTAATTCAGATATTTAAAACCCTAATTTGGGAATTTAAAAGCTAAGTGTTAAAAGATTAAGTGTAAATATGTGGGAGAATAATAGTATTTAATTATATACTAATTCTAAGAGATTTATTTTATACATCTCGGTTAATTAATTTTATAACCTAATTATAACAAGTCTAATTGGGTTAAGGAAATGAATGGGCATGTGAGCGAGGATTGGTGTTTTAATGGAGAAGTGAAAAACCTAATTAAATGATTTGGGTTGGATAAGAATTAAAGGAATTGGACTATGTATATGTATAGCCCAAATGTTGGCCAATGAAATTGATTAGAGGATCAAGCAAAACATTAAAGGAATGACTCAATTTTTAGCCCAAGTGGGAGAGAAATTTTTGGACATTTGTTAACTCAAATAAGAGGTAAAATAGAAAGCAAATTGGGAGCATTTTTAGGCCACATGGCCGGCCAAAAGAGTAGGAAAAAAGTGGAGATGAATGTGGCATTAATGGCTCACTTTAGTGGTTGAACCACTCTCACTAACTCCCTCTATGTGTCAATTTTTATTTTGTCCAACATTTTGTTCATTTATCTTGCAAGTAACCACTTGGATATTGTTAAAGGGAAAAGGAGAAAGTGAGTGGGATCAATAATACAAGGCATGGCCGGATCATACCAAGAGAAAAAGGAAGGAGCTTGAGATATATTTAGTTTACTAAAGTAAAGTTATGTTATCTTTTTCTTTCTCTTTCATTTACTTCCAATGTTAGCTAAGAAGAGAGAGAGAGAGAGAGAGAGAAGAGAAGGCCATTTTCGGCCACTCTAAGGGAAGGGGGGAGATTTTGATGTTCATACAATCAAGATCCATCTACATCTTTGAAGGAGAGAAGGAAATCAAGCTAAGGTATAAAAAAATTTCTTCTTGTGTAGGCTAAATTTCCTTGGTAGTTTGATTTGATTTTTGTCAACTTGAAGTTGTGATCTTGAGGTTTAAAACCTTAGATCTATGTGTATATAAGTGTTACATGTTTGGATATAACCTTTTTAAAGATCCAAAGTTAGATCTATAGCATGAATTGGAGGATAGGTTTTCAAAAGATAGAAAACCCTAGATTTTTCTTAGATTTGATTGTGTTTGAAGCTTGTTTGATGAGATAAGAAATTTTGGTTCTAAACTCAAGGACCATGTATACACATGTTAATAAGTTTTTATTGGTTGGATCTACCTATATTGGGTGTTGATTTTGTTGAAATCAAATGGAATAGAAAAATGGAATTTTTCCGAAAAGTTTGAACTTATAAGGTGTGAGCTAGGTTTTGATTATTTTTGAAATCTATGATGGATATTTAAGATTTAAGCTCTTGGGATGTTAGATATATGTGTTAAGGGTAAAATACCTTTGGAATCATGCAAATAGGTTGAAAAATGAGCAAGTTATGGGATTTCTCCCAAACTACACAAAGTTAAGAAAAACTGTTAAAAGGACAGATTTGAACAGTCACTTCCGGGATACTTTCCGGGAGCTTAACATGTCCAAATATGGATTGTGATAGATGAAAACTGTATTTCGGAAAGATACGAACCCAAAAAAATTGACGTATCATTAATCGGAGTTACGGATTTCGTTTTATTTAAGTTTTGGTGAAGGACTCCAAAACTGCCTAATGTCAAAAAGTTTCTGGCCAAAATTTTCCAAGGGCTTTTTCGGACATTTAGTTAATGAGAAAAATTCCATGCTTTTGGCAAATGAAAATATATGGTAATATGTAGCTCGTGTCCAAAAATGAGCTGATTCCGAGTTAAAACGACCAAGTTATGACCATTACAATTTTTGTGATTTTTCGACGGAAATAGCTATAAAAGGAGTTCTACAACTCTGATTCCCACGAAATTTAAAATGGAGCATCACGTTAACATAGATAAGGTTATGGCAAAAGATGGGAATTACTGGAGTTAAGCACGAGGTAGCTAATTTCTTAAGCTACGCACTAGAAATTAATTTTTGAAAAATACCAAAGGATGTTGGAAAATTATGAAAAAATACTGTTTATGCATGAAATACATGTATATGTGTTTGACCAAAGGATAGAAAAATAATAAGTTGATTTGGAATTTTCGTGAAGAAGAATAGTGAATTCAGGTTGCTGAAATGGAATCCAGGTTGCTGGATTAGTTTTTGACTTACTAAGTGTTAACGAATAACTTATGAGATGAAAAAGAGTGTTAAATCATATAAATATGACTCTATGGCATGGTTAAGCGCTGAGGTAGAGTTTAATTGAACTTAAACTCGATATTTGTCCGACTAGACCATCGGGATGATAAATTGCGTCGGTATCAACTCAAACTTAATATTCTAACCTGATACTAAGTTTTATGTGCTGTATAGATTTATAATATTATGTAATGATTTTTATTAATATTTTATATTAAATGAATATTAATGATTAAGGAATTATGTTGTATTTAATTCATTTAAATACGGTTTTAAAATGGTGATATATGGTAATAATTATCCGAAAATTATTACGAGACTAGAAAATATGTTTTGACTGATAAGAAAATTATCTGTGATAATATTATTCTAATATTGGAGATCTATATTATTAATATTAGGTCTTCGGGTAAAGCGATATAAATAGCGTTGCGGTAATCAACGGTTCAGGCAAGTTTTTCAGTTCTATTATGTTTGTGGATTGAATGTGGTTATGAGCTAAATTAAATATCATGCTCTATGAATTGTTAAAGTCAAAATATGACTAAGTTAATTGGGTATGGAACTCAATTTATATGTGATATGTGATAACACATGTTGTATGATATAACACGATAATTGGAAATGTATAATGCAAGAATATATGCATTGCACAGAATTATAGTTGCATGTAGGATATGTATAGTAAAGAATATATGTTGCATGCAGATATGCCTATTAAAGGAAATGTATTGCATATAGAATTGTGTGCTATATAAAATATGATAGACTGTTAAATTTGCTGGGCTGTCGAGCTCAATCTTGCAAACATAAATTTTTGCAGGTTAATGATGTTAGACAATATTATTTGCTAAACGGATGATGAAGATTGTGCGATGCGCAAAATGAATATATTTTCTTGAATTAGAAATGTTATAAATCTATGATTGATAGATTTATCTAATGTAATTGGCAGCTATATACATTTTGAAATGTTGTGTAGATAAAGAAGGTTTATTTTGAAATGAGAATAGATATGATTCTTAAACAAAGGAATTATCAATAGAAATGATAATGCCAAGTTCAGCTTGGGCAATATATGCAGCTATTTTGTAATAGAATAGTTGAAAATAATGAGTTAGATAACTTATGAATTGTGTTATAAGTTAAGGTTACTCGACCTTGGGGATAAATGTGTAAAGTTTAATGTATAAAAAAATTTATGTTTATATCTTTCGCGATTAGTGAAAGAATTAGTGTACCGAATTCGCGGCGATTTGGGGCCCGGATTCGGGGATACTACAGTTGAGACTCTACCAACAGAAGCTACCCCCGAAGCTTAACCAACCCCTAAAATACATACTGATGAATTCCGAACAGAAGAAATAGAAGCTGATGAGATTTCTGTACCAGAAGAGACCCTTCGTCCTCGTCAGAAGAGGAGGGCCATTAGAAAATCCAGATCAACACCTCTTCCCAACCCTTCTGAAGCCATCCTAGAAACTGAGCCAACCACCAAATCTATCCCCCGACGAGGAGGCTTGCTCGATCGTCCCAATCGAAGAAGTATCCTTCGAACAAAGAAATTAAGAACCAAAATAACCCCCCTGATCGCCGAAGAACTCAAGGTGCCCCAGTCCTCGATTATCCCACCCTTCATGCCGCCTGTAGAAATACAAATTGCCGAAGAAGGTGAGCAGGACGAAACTGTTCCAACGCTGTCCAAGAAGAGGAAGCGTACACCTGACAGCCATCCAAGTTCTATCTCTGCCCCATCTCCTCGAGAACCCACTCCAAATAAATCTCCTTCTCCCGTAACTGTATATGCGGACCCCACCCCTCCCTAACAGCCAGCCCCTTCTCCCGAACGACTCGGTCCTTCAGGTCAGGGTTATCATGCTGAGGCTATGGGGTCCCCGACTCTGTGGCCCAGATTCAATGCAAATTTTCCATTCAATCTTTTCGGAGCTTTCGTCCGGAACGCTGATGACCACCGGTTCAGTGACCATACGGATGGAAATCTGTTTGACGAGGGGATGAGCTATCTGGCTAAGGTAAATAACAGTTTCTTTATTTTCTATTTCTCTGTTCTCGTTTAGATATCTGAACACTAATTTGAACACTGTTGAACATATGCAGGCCAACGCTGTCTTCGGACGTCTGCGTCCGAGGCACATAAATGGTGAGGCCGAGGAGGATTTCATGAGATAGGAGATAAACATGCTGAGATCGACCCTGGCTCGAGAAAGGTCCGGTCGCGAAGACGCTCTTCATACCATCGACGACCTTCAAAGAGACTTAGATCGGGCTAGGATGGACTTGAAGACGTCTGACGATGAGCTAAGGGCCACGAGGAATGGGCTGGTTGTGTCCGAAGCCAGTCAACAAGTTTTAACTGATATGAACGCCGAACTGGTTGAATAAAACTTTCTCCTAAAGGCAAAAAATGAGGAGTTCACTTCAGTCAATTGAGGCTTGACGATTCAACTCGGAGAGGCCCAGTCGAAGGTCCAGGACGAGGAGCGAAGACATAAGGCCAAACGCCACAAACTTCGTCATAAAATAAAAGTGCTTGAGGGACGGGGCCCTCTTCTGACCAAAGAGCTGCGAAAGCAGATTCAAACGGACTACATGGATTCAGATGAGCTTAATGCCGAAATCATGAAGGTCTATTCAGAGGGGTATTAAGACTGCCGAGAGCGAGGTAAAGAAAAATCATCTGCTGCTCAGTTGGATCCGGATCTTCTTAACTCCGAGGACGAAGGTGGTGCCTGAATGTCCTTCCTGCTTTATTCCGTCTATGTAAAAATTAACTGTTTATGTCTTTGGAATTGTTTGAAACTTTTTGTATGGATTTTGACAGCGTTTCTATGTTTGTGTAATTAGTTAATGTAATGGATGAATCGAATGACTGAATGTTTTATTTTATTGATAAATCTTCAACTTTCTTGATTATGTCTTCTGTTTTGGTTAGTTTCTTGTCAATAATTCAGTATCAAGGAACTGAACTCAAATAGTGAATTAGCTAAGGCGTATAACAGTTAATTTATGAAATGAATTGAATTTCATGGATAGTATTTAATTGAACTGAATTGAATGAACTGAACTTAACACTTAATTGAAATAAAATAATATATATTCATCGGTACCGAAGTGTGAGATCGGTCATGTGTGAGGTGAATTCGGCTGATCCTCTTTGCACCATCAAAATCTTGCTTACCACTCGGGGTAGAACAAGTATATAAGGACCAAGATATAAGGATCAAGATATAAGGACCAAGATACAAGGACCAAGATATAAGGATCAAGATATAAGGATCAAGATATAAGGACCAAGATATAAGGACCATGGAATTTGTCTACCACACAGGGTCACAAATTCATAAGGACACTCCTGTCAATAAGGCTGCCATCGAATGGCCAGTAAGTCCTACCATACCTCCTTACTTCAATGGACCATTGATTTTACCGCCCTCGATAAAAAAAATATAGGAACATAGGATTTGTCTACCACGCTGGGCAATAAATAAATGGGCTTCCATCGAATGGCCATCGAGTCCTACCATACCTCCTTACTTCAGTGGACCATTGATTTTACCGCCCTCGGTAAAAACAATATAGGAACATAGGATTTGTCTACCACGCTGGGCAACAAATAAATGGGCTACCATCGAATGGCCAGCGAGTCCTACCATGCCTCCTTACTTCAGTGGACCATTGATTTTACCACCCTCGGTAAAAACAATATAGGAACATAGGATTTGTCTACCACGCTGGGCAACAAATAAATGGGTTGCCATCGAATGGCCAGCGAGTCCTACCATACCTCCTTACTTCAGTGGACCATTGATTTTACCGCCCTCGGTAAAAACAATATAAGAACATAGGATTTTTCTACCACGCTGGGCAGCAAATAAATGGGCTGCCATCGAATGGCCAGCGAGTCCTACCATACCTCCTTACTTCATTGTGAACTTAGGACAAATAGGTACATGATCAATATAAATTGTAGATGAGCTATCGAAGTCTTTCTGTGCTGAATTTCCAGTCTTTTAAGAATATCTCTGCCGAAGTATTTTGTAGTCCAATAACTTTGCAGCCAAATGATCGCCACAGATGTTTTTGTGAACTTCTCGAAGAACATACTCTACTTCGAACGGAATCAAATATTTGAGCAATGGTGACGAAAAAGGGCTTTCGAAAAAGATTCTCATTAATGAGAACAATATTGACACTCTTTATACTTGATCTTCTTTAACCGGCATCTGATCTGAAGGAAGGACACCATATGCCATCAAAGTTATAAGCATCCGTAGTATCCAACTTCGATAATGCATTAGCAATGGAATTGTTATTGTGATCGACCCCTTGATAACCTGCTGTACTGATATCTGAAATAGAATATCCATCTGCATGTAATGTCCACAAGCTCTGCTTTTGCTAAAGTACTGCAATGGCTTTGTCGGACTCTTCAGCTGCTTTCCATCTGAAGCTGTAACTTTAGACGGGCATCTCCGAAGACAAGTATCCACAGGGTGGTGTGCCCTCAGTGGATTCTCAGGAGTGTGGCTTCTGGGTCTACTTCGACCATAATCCTGAAGACCAATAGGGCGTAATACCCTTCTTCTGTCAATTAGGAAAATGGCTGTTGGGTCTTCATCTACTCTACTTCGACCATAATCCCGAAGATCAATAGGGCGGAATACCCTCTTCGGTCAATCAGGAAAATGGCTGTTGGGTCTTCATCTATTCTACTTCGACCATAATCCCGAAGACCAATAGGGCGAAATACCCTCTTCGGTCAATCAGGAAAATGGCTGTTGGGTCCTCGTCTACTCTACTTCGACCATAATCCCGAAGACTAATAGGGCGGAATACCTTTTTCGGTCAATTAGGAAAATGGCTACTTAGTCATCTTTGGTCATGAGGATCACCTTGAGACATGTCCTCAAAGTGTATATACTGCTTTCTAACTCACGGTTGTCCATCTTTAGGCGTACCACATCTTTCAGACTGAACATAATTGAACGCTTTGTCCCTTTTCTTGGAAATTCGAAGAATCGGCACAACTATATCCTTGCTCTGCTCAGCTACCTCCTCTCTCCACTTAGCTATATCCTCGCTCCGCACAGCTACATCCTCGCTCCATTCCAAGAGAACCTCCAAAGCTCTATCTGCTTCGTCCACCATCTTCATTAGCCTGAACACTTCGGTGCCGAGTTTTAGGCAGGGTGCCTTTTACTTGCCTTCGGCCATGATCATGCTCTTTGTCAGCAGCAAAGACCAACCATCTTCGGGCTTCACCGCGGGCTCTCGAACGAGAACCCCCTGACTTGTGCCATAACTTTCGATGTAGAACAACTGGAAATATTGTGATTGATAACTCAAAAACACTAGAAAAGCCCTCCTTCTAGCGCCAATTTTAACGCCAAGATCTTCTCCAACGCCCTAATCACATAAGACGCCCTGATCCTGCACAGTAAACACGAAAAACACCACAAGCTTGACGGCCGGACCGCCGGGGGATAGCTCAGGTGTGAGAGTGAGTATATGTGTTCACAAGGTTAACAATGGAGGATGTAATATCTAGTGTATTGAGAGAGATAATAATTCTCAGTTGTGTGTATGTGAATATGAGTATGAATAAGAATGTGTGTGTGCACGTACCTTTTTGTGAAGACTTCCTTGCTAGGTTATACTCTCTTTGCCCGGATTACTGTGCCACCCACTACCTCTGACACAGCCCCCATTATCTGATGGGTCCTGCCGTCTGCCTGTAGTCTACTCACTACATTTAGTCACTGTTTATGCCACCGGCCGGCTATAATCCCATCCACATTAATGCATGGCAGGCGCCTTAGTCAACTGTCATTCTTTTTCATCATTACAAGTCAAAGATAAAGATATTAAAATATCTAATGGGTCGATCCACTGATTAACCCGATCTTAAAAGGATCCAACATGGATAATATAATGACTAGGCCCAATTACTTTAAGACTCAATAATAAGGACCCAATGAACAAATCAAATAAGCAAGCCCAATCTACTCGGCCCAAAGAGGGGAAATATCATGACCCAACAATATATATATGAGAACATGATTGTACATGCCGTCAATATTCCGGTTTAATAAAAATGTCTGCCAAAACTGGAAGTAGTTACAATGAAATTTATTTTTGTATAAGTTGGTCAATTGACCAATAGAGTACTGATACGCAGGCGAGACACTATGTGTGTCAATATTCTATTGATCAATTGACCAATTTACCAAAAAATAATTTTATGTTAACCAGATCCGCCAAAACTTATTGCCTCCGATGTGGGTATTGGGTCCTACCTGGCCTTCATTTGATAAGTCACTGGGGGATTGAGTTTTCTCAATTTTAATTTTGCAGTGTAGCAAAAATATTAATGGTATTCTTGTAATAAGTAGTCTTTTTATAATTTTATTTAATTTTATATAATGATATATTTTATAATTATAATTTAATATAAGTTTGACGCAATAAATAATCGTACACAATATATATATATATATATATATATATATATATATATATATATATATATATATATATATATATATATATATATATGGGGAGCGATCCATAGCATCTATATGCTATGGGACAAATATTGGCATATAGGCTCTAAACCACACGTTTTATGGATTAATGGCTGAGATCTAGAGTTATAAACCACCGTCCGCTAGTATTACTAGCGGATGCACTTATTATAATTTTCGGACAATTAAGCCCCTCGTACCTGACAAGAAGCATGTCCGCTAGTAATACTAGCGGATATACCTATTGTCCGCTAGTAATACTAGCGGATAGAAGTCAGTAACCATTCCCAGTATCCCTGTACGCATAAACAACATGCCTGTTATAAAAATAAATTACACAAGATCCCTGTACACATGATTTCAGCAAGATATCACTCCACACGATTTCTTTCCTGTTATAAAAATAAATTACACAAGATTGTAGCCAATACAGACAATCCCTGTAGTTATTTCAATTCAATTACAACACTAAACAAGATTGTATACATCAGAAAATCCAACATTCTATTTCAACTCAATTACAACACTACTAAAACAACTGGAAGATTTCCTTCCTGTACTGAAAATCCCATTACATACCTGCATCAATTAAGATAAAACACTAGCAATAAAGATTGGGATCTCAGCAACATAAATTCAAATAAAGAAAACCATATAATTAAGGAGATTAGTATTCGCATCTCAAATCTTCAACGAAGAAAACCACACAATTAAGGAGATTAGTATTCGCACCTCAAATCGTCAAGGAAGAAAACCACACAATTAAGGAGATTAGTATTCGCACCTCAAATCGTCGTGGTAAGTTTATAATTATGGCGGAAGATATGTTTAATTCTAGTTCCTCAAATTCTTCTCGTGATAATATTGACATGGATAATATTGGTGCTCATAACATGAACCAATCGCATATTAACCATTCAAAAAGTCCATACAAGGGTCAGATGTTTTCTACTATCCAAGAGGCGGAAGAATTTTATAGAAACTATGTACGAAGTAGTGGCTTTGAAATAAAAATTGGGGCAAGTCATAAACATGCCCGCTCCAACAATTTGTCCAACAGATTTTTTACGTGTACCAAAGCAAGAAAACCGATCGAAAGAAAGAAACATGATGTTGATGATGTTGAAGGTAGTAAGGTCAAAAGAAAAAGGGATTCAATAGGTCGCACGATGTGCAAAGCTAGAATGTCTGTTGTTAATCTACAAAAGGAAGATACATGGAAAGTTTCAAAAATTGAGTTGACTCACAATCATGATTTGGTTACTCCGAGCAAGAAAATTTTCATTCAAACACGAAAAAATATAACTCCTGTTTCTCGAACTTTAATCAAAACTTTAAACAGCGCTGGAGTTGGGCCAAGTACAATGATGAATGTTTTTAGTGAAATAGGAGGAGGGAGGGAAAATATTGGTTTCAGTGATATGGATATTCAGAATGTTGTGCGAGATTTAAGACGTGACATGATAGATTCTAACGATGCCCAAGCAGCCCTGCAGTATCTCAAAAAACTTTCAGTTGAAAATCCTCTATTTTTTACGATATCAAACGAGATGAAGATCATCGTATCGCATGCATTTTGTGGATAGATTACCGATCAATGATAGCTTACCAAAATTTTGGGGATGTAGTGACATTTGATACAACTTATCGGGCGAACAAGTATTCCATGCCTTTTGTTCCATTCACTGGGGTAAATCACCATTACCATTCCGTCTTGTTTGGTTTTGCACTGATACAGGGTGAAACGGAGGATACATTTGTCTGGGTCTTTGAGACTTGGATTAATGCAATGAACAATAAGGCACCTGTTACCATTATAACTGATCAGGACAAAGCCATGAACAATGCGATTGCTAGGGTTCTTCCTGAAACACACCATGCACTTTGCAAACCCTCCAACACTTGCCCTTCTCTGTACCATGTCATGTAATCCTCGGTAGATATATGCTGCAAACTCTTCAACACTTGCCCTTCTAAACTCTCAAAGTAGGCCTCCCACAACTTAATATAACTGGCCCTATGATTTTCATAATTTATTCTCTCAAACAATTTATGTTCCATCCTCAACTCCACCATGTTTTCAGCATTAGATGGATATGACTGCAAACGTTTGCTACGGGCACTGTTCAGCAACCAAACTCATCTGTGTTGGTCTTTGCAATGTAAGGCTAGGATTGGTGGAAAAAAGGCCCTGCCGCTACAAGCTGTAGCGGCAGTTAATCAGACCGTAATTTAATACATATAACATTCGAAGTTTCAAGTTTACCCCTGATTTAAAATGTATATTCCCTGTTGCTATAGGCTCATGCGGGAGGCCCTTTGACTAACGCTGCACGAATACAAAAGGACACAGAAGCCAAAAAGACAGAAGACTGATTGACATGCACACGGAAGTCAAAAAGACAGAAGACTGACTGACACGCACGGAAGCCAGAACGATAACACAGAATCTCATGCCTTGCCGCTACAGCTTGTAGCGGCAGGCTCCACTCCTTTTTAACCCGTTGCCGATCCTTTCCATCTCAGTAGCTTGCTTTCTACCCCTGCCGCTACAGCTATTCCCTCCCCTGCCTAAATCATATACCATTCAAGCAGTAAAATAGATTTAACGCGTGAGAGAAAACTTACAGAAAATTCACCATCAGTAAAAATTTGCAAGCAATCGAATTATCTACAAAATTTCAGGTTCATATATTATTTTGGTAAGATTTATTTTTCAAATATTATAATTATTTTTTTTAAAATATATGTATCAAAAAATAGCATGTGAATTTTACAAAGGAAAATTATCAATTATTACTATTTCTACATTTATGCATGTGAATTTAAATTTTTTAGCATGTGATTTATGTGTTTGGTAATTATATAATTTTGTGTTGAAGTAGTTATTATAATTTTTGACAGATGATTATATTATTTGCTTAATATTTGCAATGGTGTATTGTTTTATTTTATTATGAATGTTTATTTTGATAAAATATTGAGAGTTATTTTTATTATGAATGTCTACTAATAATGATAAATTATTATGAATATGTGCAAAAAAAGAGGTATTAAAATTAGTTTAATATGAAGTCATTTTTTTGATTAATGGAATATAGATATAATTATGTTACACAGTTAGTAAACAATACTATTAGCCTTTTATGTTATTTTTTTAGGTACTAAATGGATAGTTGGATTTATGGACCAATTGACCCAAGTGTCCTTAGCGAACAACAAAATCATATGTCAGATGATATATATGACGAGAAAGACAGGGGAAGACTTCTCTCATGTCAATTAACTGGGAAAAAAAATACGATCTATGGATATTAACAAAAACTCAAAAAAATCTTCTACAAAAATGTGGTTTGGCAATTTTTAGCTATCCGGCAGTTGTTCCACAAACTGACATTGGACTCGTGCCCGCCTTGGTGGAGAGATGGAGGCCGAAGACCAATAATTTTCACTTAAATTATGGGAAAATTATAATTACTTTAGAGGATGTACACTTCATTCTTGGGTTGCCGGTGGTTGGAAAACCCTTAACTTATCCATTATTTGACACTCGATTGGCTCATTTTAAAGAATGTTTTGGTAGTGAAGTAGTTGCTGAATATCAGGAATCAAAAAAATGCTGCTCTATTTCATTACTATGGTTGCAACAGCATTTTAATAATTGTCCCCCTAAAGCAAGTAAGGAAATTGTTGGTCGATGCACAAAGGCCTATATTATTTGGTTGTGTGGGGGCAATATTGTTCCCCACTAGGAATAAAAACACTATTCATCCTAAGTAAATGTATTTTATTGCTAACGCTGAAAATTGTGTAACGTATTCTTGGGGTGCAGCTGTGTTGGGCTATTTGTATAGGTCTTTATATACTGCCACTAGGAAAAAAGCGAAATATATTAATGGCTATATCACTCTTTTACAAATTTGGGCATACGAGCGTATAATAATTGGAAGACCTAATCCCTGGCCTCAATCACATTTATGGTTACCTAGGGCCCTAGCGTGGGCATACTCATAAAATCACAGCTACCTTGATAGACGACAAAATCCCCATCATCATTTAAAATTTTACCGAGGGGAGTTAGATGTCCAGCCTGAATGACAAGTAGTTTGGCGCCCGTACGTGTGGTGGGATGACAATATGAATGTATTTAATTTTGAAGGAAGATTGTTAGGATCTGGTAGAATCCCCTTGATCCATTTTGATATTGTAGAATGAATACTAGATGCCAGACAGGGTGATGAGACAGTATGGGTTCTTACAAGGTATACCATCTCTGACAGAAAATCACAAAGAACTTAGAAAGGAAAAAGAACATAGATTTTCCGTTGTTGATTGCATGGCCTTGAGGCGAGTGCACATCGCACATTGGGAGGCTTACATGGAGCATTTGAAGGGACATCAGTATGAAATTTTCAACTACGTGAAAACGTCTAAACATCTCTTTTGTGTACACTTGCGCAACATGCACTTTCAAAGATGACCCGAGTACCATATTCCTTTTCCGATGTTGTGTTATGTAGTCGGCCTTCCTCTCTCTGATAAATTGTTTTTCTATAGCTTTCTGACTCTGCACTACAAATTCTTTCATGCCCGTTGAAGCATTTAGAAACTCATCAAAAAAAATAATTCATGTTATCGTTTCTTCTAGTGGTTGTCATTCCTGCGGCAAAATATCTCTTTGTATACGCTGGAATCCATTTCTCTCGTACATCATACAAACTTCTAATCCACTCATTGTTATACAATTCATAATTCCTCAACAGAATCTGCCAACGCTCTTCAAACTCCCCGATGGATAATGAATTATACACACAATTGTTAAAATGGTCTTTGAAGGATGGGTGCTCAGAATAAACATGATGCAATTTCTCAGGAAATTTGTTGCTAATATGCCAAGAACACAATAAGTGATAAGTAGAAGGGAGTACCTTAGCAATAGCATTACTCATGGCTTTGCCTTGGTCAGTGATGATGGTTATAAGAGTCTTTTAGTCCATGGCTTCGAGCCAAGTCTCTAATACCCAAACGAAAGTGTCCTCTGTCTCATCCCTTAAAGCAAATCGAAATAATATAGATTGAAAATGGTGGTTAACCCTGGTAAAAGGAAAAAATGGCATGTCATACTTTTTTGTCCTGTACGTACTGTGACAACCTGAGAATTTAGAAAATTTTAATTAATTGATTTAAGGTTCAATATTAGAACCTAGACATAAAATAAGTGTATGCGTTTGATATTTTTGAGAAGGAATTTTGAGGATTTCAAAATTCTGTGAAGGATTTAGGTGAATTATTCAGGATTAAGGCTATAAGAGTATATGTTCTATGTATATGGTTATATATATGTACAATATGTGGTTAAGGGTCAAGGGTTGACCAATCAAACCCTAAGTATATATTAAGAATGTCAACGTTCAGTTAGAAAACCCTAGCAATGGATAAGGAACCCTAGAAACCGGTTCTGAAACCCTAATTTCAATTTCGGGAATCCGAAACCTTAATTCGGAAATTTAAAACCCTAATTTTGGAATACGAATGTTAGTATAAGGTTTAAACGTTGTTAATGATAACCTAATTAGGGATAACCTATGACGCCCCCAAAATAGGTCCACACGACCCATTCTGAGTCGTCAGATATCGCACTATAAAAATCAAATATAAACTTCATTTATACAACTGTTGAACTGTCGTGTAGAGTACGACAACAGATAAGCTGTGAGTTTTAATACAAATACATATAACTCTTGTGGTTCCTTGACCACAAGACCTTACAATGGTACCTTACATAAAGGTGCAGTCGATAGTTGTTTTAGAAATTAAATTTTTTAAAAAATACTCAAGGAAACCTTCGTACATGGGAGGCCATGCGTCTAGGTTATGATAGATATCATATGTCCACAGAATTATCCTTGGTTGACCCAAAAGTCCCCAAAGAAAAACAAGAATATTACTATCATCTTCTTTCCAATGGTGAGTCTTCTCTTGACATATAATTATCTCCGATGTCTCAAAGTGAAAATTATATTTCAAATAAACTATAAGATCATATAGGTAGTGCTCGTAGATATACTCAGCAAGTGGATGTGCACAACCCTGTCTTATGATAACACGAGGTTGTATGTCATTAGACATCTTGTATGATAGCGTCAAAACACCCTTCCAAAGTTGGGTTCACCTCACCCTATTCGGTTCACCAAAATTAAATATCAAATGACGTATACAATACGACACACTTATCTAAAGTTCTCAACAAAATTATTTCCATACTATTTAGGGAGAACCTCAACAGCTATAGACCACAGTTTTATTCCCCTGTTATTCCCCTCGACCTGGCAACACTCTTATTACCTGAAAGGAATTGTGAAGCAAAAAGGGTGAGCACAAATAGCCTAGTAAAAAATATTATGACTAAAGATAATTTACATTATCAATAGCCTTCATCAATAATAAATCAGAGATTTAGAACATATGGTAGATGATAAAACTTTTCAACCATATTTGCAGCGGAACGAGCAATCCATTAAAAGAGTCAAATAGACCATCAGGTCTATTATCTTCTCCATGTTAAAAGTCCACCAATAATGTTTTATCCATGTAACATCAATCAACAATTCCTGTCCACAATCATATGAATAACTCGTAATCATAACTGTGATTCTAAATTCCTCTTCGCACCCAGGACGAAGATAATTTTCATCACCTATCTTCACCTGAAACATCAAAAATCATGGTTATACCAAATCACAATTCCTGCTCATAATCATACTAATAAATTCATCTTTGCACTACGGCTAAAGATATACAACTGTATTTTAGAAGAGTCAAGTAGAGCATGATATCTACTATCTTTTACGAATTAAAAGTGTATAATCAATATTTTATCGCTGAGACTCAACTTAATAAATAATTCACATCATCGAATCATCACTGCACTACGACCAAGGATATTCATGTAATCATCAATGGTCATGATTATGCCGAATAATCCCTGGTTATAATTATACCAATAACTGTCCATCAATGCACTACGGGCCAATGAGGACTTTTATCACATCATCTATAACATTACTGGTCATGATTATACCGAATGATCCCTAATCATAATCATACCAATAAACAGTTCATCTATGCACATAAGCCAAAGATACTCATCAATCAATATTTCATCTTTGCATGTAAGCCAAAGATATACAACTGTAAAACCAATAATCAACAGTCCATCTTTGCACGTAAGCCAAAGAAATACAACTGTAAAACCAATAATCAACAGTCCATCTTTGCACGTAAGCCAAAGATATACAACTATAAAACCAATAATCAATAATCCATCTTTGCACATAAGCCAAAGATGACTTTCATCACAATATATGCATGAGGATGATGACAATGACATAATAATTCAATAAAACAAGTTCAAGGATAAATTTTAAAGATTTCTAATTTAATTTATCCAGAAATTAATAACATCCAAATTGTCAACATGATACTGCTTTGTAGAGTAAAATTCAAGAATAATATTCATGTACCAAAAATAATTTGGACAGAAAAGAAATATATTTTTCGGATAAATGGTACCCCGTGAATAGTACTTCGAGAATAGTACCTCGTGAATAGTACCCCGACATGAAAAGTACCCCAAATACCTGAGTGAATAATATTCGGGTGAATAGTAATTTAGGTGTATAGTAACTCGTGAATAGTACTCTGACACAAAAAGTGCCCCGAATACCCCAGTGAATAATACTAGAGTGAATAGTTGCTCGTGAATAGTAACTCGTAAGTAAAATACCAAATAAAATAATATTTCATGATAATTACAAAAGAAATGATATCGCATACGAGTATAATAGAATATACGAAACTGCAAATGGATTTTCATCCGCCATGCGGTAATCCACGTAGTAAGATCATTTCCACAATTTAATAAAGAATGAATACGAAAGGTCATTCATCATGCATGCAGTAGTCCGTGTAGACAGGTTATTCCAACAGAATAATAAAGAATGAAATAACAGAAGAATTCACCATGCATGCGATAGACTGCACAGACAGGTTATTCCAAAAGAATAATAAAGAATGGAACCAGGTCATGCGTAATCCGTACAGACAGGATATTCCAACAGAATAATAAAGAATGGAACCAGGTCATGCGTAATTCGCACAGACAGGATATTCCAACAGAATAATAAAGAATGTAATAACAATAGAATTCACCAGGCATGCGATAGACCGCACAAATAGGTTATTCCAACAAAATAATAAATAATGAAATAACAGAAGAATTTCACCACGTATGCGGTACTTCGAATAGACAGATTATTCCAACATAATAATAAAAAATGAAATAACAACCCTTACGAGTATTGAAATAAAATAACTCTCTTCGTGAATACGAAAGAATAATACCCCTTATCATAATAATAATAATATCCATTACCTCAGAAGAAACTGGATACTGGAATAGTGATGTAGCAGACTTCTCTTCTTCTCTCTCTATAATTTCTCTCTATAATAATTGCTCTATAGCTTTAGTGAATCGGTGAGAAATGAAGGAAGAATGAGCTTCTATTTATAGGAAAATATAGTTTCGATAAGTGCACGTTTTGGGGCTCGAAATTTTACAGTATAATACCTTCCTCTTTTTTTTTCATTTTTAATTTAGTCGTGTAAGTATTATCAAACTTGCACCACCTCCCCTAATAGTAAATAATGTGAATCAATAGTTCAATCATGTGAATCTGCAGTTATAATCATGTGAAAATACGGATTACAGTATAGTACCTCCATCTATACCTCCATTTTTAATTTAGTCATGAAAGTATTATCAATCTTGCACTAATTCCCCAAATAGTACAAGAATGTGAATCAATAGTACACACATGTGCATAAATAGTTATAATCATGTGAATTAATAGCAATTAATTGCTCATTTATCTGATTAATTACCCGACTGGTCAGTGTAACTTCCAGACATCAATTATTATCGAAATAAATGTCAATTTTTACTAACACTAATAATTCTAACACAATGAAACTATCTATTTCATCTTTAATCAATACGAACTTATTCATCATTAATATTATAACTCACAATATTTAACAACCAGGTCGTTCCCAGGAAAGAGGGGGCTTTTCGATAAGAATTTCTCCTTATTGACACGCAATTAGGTGACCAAACCTCTCCTTGACAGAACTTCTAGACATTGTCAATATTGCAAATAATAATATGAATAACTTTGTCGTCTCAATTATTGATTTAATAATATAACATATTATGCAGATGATACTGTGATAATAATTGAATCAATAATATGAGAGATATGATGCAGCAATTACTGTAGCAATAATTGAATATAACTGAGTAACTTCTTACGTAAGCATCAATAATCAATACCGTGTGCTACTATGCAACCACGCGTATTACTGTACTTTTACTACCAACAGTTTTAACGGTAATACTTTCACCGTTATTTTTATAAAAAGATAATTCTGTCGTTTTATAACTACGACAATATTTCTATTGTGGGGTCCACCCATGATTGTGTCGTCGTACGAATATTCCTCGACAAAAGAATATTCCCCGACCAAACGAATATTTTATAACAACTTGTTTACTTTGCAAAATTTTTCACATATCACCCTTTACTTTAACCTTTTATCAATTTAACCATTTAAAAAATAAAATAATAATTATAAGAAAATTGAATACTTTCATTTCATAATTTTGGGTTCTCACATAACCCTAATTGAATTAGAAAACCCTAATTTATAATTAGGGGAAACCTAATTGTTAATTTAATAATTGTAATGTTAATTAGGAAACATTATTCCAAAATTTCAAGATATAAGTAATTAGAAAATCCTAATCTAATTAGGAAACCTAATTTCTAAATTAGAAAAATTATTTTCCTATTTAAAACCCTAATTCGTGGGTTATAAACCCTAATGTACTATTTTGACCCTAATTGCTAAATTAGAAATTTTAATTAGGAAATAATAATACTAATTAAAAAGATTGAATTTATGATTATGAAATCTTAAATATAATTATAGAATCCTAATTATAATTTAGAAATATTAATCTTATTTTGAAAACCTAATTTGGAAATTCTAGAATTTATTTTTAAAACATAAGGGTTCAACCCCTAAACCCTAAGGGTTCAAACCCTAAGGGTTATGACAAAAGGCAAGTGTGCCCTTAAAATTATGTGCAAAATATCCAAAGTAACCTTTTTAGCATTCTTTATTAATTGGAGTGTAGATCTATCCAAGGCTTGAGTTGGTGAACAACTCTAACAACTACATGTGCTGATAACCTCCAGTAATAAGTCAATTGTGATAAGCCATTATGTGACGCCCCCAAAACAGGTATAGAACACCCATTCTGAGTCGCCAAATACATGGTACATAAAGCAAACTACAACTTCAATAATACAAATGTCGTGTGAAATACGACAATACATACTGTGAGTTTAAATACAAATATTGTCTTCTAGACAATATCCACACGCAAATAAGTCCTCATTACAATAATTCAAATACTATTTTACAGAAATAGTGAGGACTGCTAAAACATCTTTCTAGAAACCTTACTCCATACCCTGACTCGATCGTGCTATGTTCTCACCTCATGAGAAGAAAAATGGAACAAAAAGGAAAATGGTGAGCTCAACTAGCCCAGTAAGGAATATTACGACTAAGATAATATACAACAAATTATCGTTAATCTTCAATAGGGAAAAATCTGATAGAATACAATAGACAACAAGTTTTAGATCAACAAATACAACGGAAACAACAATCCATTAGAAGAGTCACGTAGAGGATGAATTCTACTATCTTCTAATATTTAAGAGTCCATCATCAATATTTTATCCCTGTAACAACAATCAATATACATCTTTAATCATCTTTGCACTACAGGCCAAAGATATGGTCATGTTCATCTCAACACCTGTTCATCTTTGCACTACGGGCCAAAGATATTCATCAGTAATCATTTATCTTTTCACTACAGGCCAAAGATATTCAATAGTATCATCATTTAGGACTGAGGATGATGAAAAATATTTTTTTAAAGAAACGAATCCAGTGAAAAAAAATGACAAGGATTAAGGATTCGTACTTTAGTTTGTCCAAATTCAAAAATACTCCATAATAAACAATTATGAGCCAAACTTCAAGAATGAAGATCAAAACATGGATACAATCAAAGCTAGTAATCATAATAGACATTTTGGACAAAAAGGAGAATTTTTATTTTTTGGTGAATAGTGTCGTATCCGTGAATAGTGCCGTAAACGTGAATAGTGCCGTATACGTGAATAGTAACCCCGACACAACAAGTTCTAAATTTGATTAAAAAGTTCACCAATATTTCGGCATAATGATATTAAAGAAAATAATATCATTTAAGAAGAAAATAACATCTCTTACCTCAAAATAACCGTACTTCTGACTGAATTTCGGTATAGTGCTGATAGAAACTCGCACCGTATAGCAATACTCAAAGTATACTCACAAGAATACGCTCTATAATATAGAGAGAAAAAGAGAGAAAACTTGTTTCTGGTGTGATTTTCAATTCTAACTTAGCCCTCTATTTATAGGAAAATGCTAGAATGCCAAAGGAGACTAAAATAATAAAATATTAATATTTTAATTCAAACTTCTTACGCATGCTTTGTTAGGCCAAGACCAGCCACCACCTTGGAAAATTTCCAGCAGCCCACATGTGTAATCACACCAACCAAAGTGGGTCCCACCCATAAATTTAATAAAAATTATTTTATTTTTCGAAATTTAAACAATTCATAGAAAATAGACCGTTTATCAGAAAAATACAAATTTTTTGTCCATTCTGCCTGAAATCGAATTCTCTACAACTTTATAAAAGAAAGTTTTTCCAAATTTCCAACAGAAAATATCCGAAATCCATAAACAGGTGATTTTTAATTCTTCCAGTCCGACAAAATATTGATAAAACACCTCAGCATTAATTCCTTCAATTATATTCACATAAAATAATATATTCATCAATTATATCCTCATCAAATAAATATTTCCTTATCATATGAATCAATAATTAATTATTCTTAAATAATATTACAGAATCACAATTATGACAACCAGGCCGTTTCCAGGAAAGAGGGGCTTTCAAATAAGGATTTCTCCTTACTGCCGCACAATTAGATGACCAAACCTCTCCTTGACAGAACTTTCTAGACATTGCCAATAATGTTATCTAATAATATTATTCAAATAATATGAATTATTGATCTGATAATGGAAAATACTGTGCAGTGACAATTATTGAAACAATAATAATATAAACCAACAACGCAGCAATTATTGAATCAATAAAATAAAATATTGAACAGTAACTACTGTAACCATTATTGAGTAGTGCCTTCTTACGTACGAATCAATAATTCAACAATACTGTGCAATACCGTGGGCTATTGTGCAACCACGCGTATTACTGTATTTTAACCACCAGGTAACCCAACAGTGTTAACAGTAACAATTTACGCCGTTATTTATAAAACTCAATCTTTGTCATTTTCTTTCATCCAACCGCTTTCCATTATGGGGCCCACAAATGACTGTGCCATCGTACGGAGATTCCCGACAATAAGAATATTCCACGACCAAACGAATATTCCCCGACAAAAAGAATATTTTGTAACCACTTTCTTATTTTGTAAATTTTTCACATTTCACCCATA
Source organism: Panax japonicus (assembly GCA_020205505.1). Classification (NCBI taxonomy): domain Eukaryota; kingdom Viridiplantae; phylum Streptophyta; class Magnoliopsida; order Apiales; family Araliaceae; genus Panax; species Panax japonicus. The sequence continues at coordinate 23,936,732 of CM035100.1, forward strand.
ACCAAAGCATTATATCAAATTAACCATTATTAATTTAGAATAATGAATAAAGGAAAATTTAATTTTATTTATAATAAGTTGGGGTCTTACAACCTCCCCTCCTTATAAAATTTCGTCCTCGAAATTGACGTACGTACCTGGTGTTTCGAACAGGTGAGGGTACCAAGCTTTCATTTCCGATTCTAACTCCCATGTCATTTCCTCAATTGCATGGTTTCTCCATAAAACCTTTACTTGTGGTATAACCTTCGTGCGTAAGACATGCTCTTTCCTATCCAAAATCTCAACAGGTATCTCCTCGTATATTAAATCTTCAGCTATCTCGTCTGGTTCTAACGCAATAATGTGGTTTGGGTCTTTCACATATTTACAAAGCATAGATACGTGAAAAATATTATGAAAATAAGACATGTTTGGAGGTAATGCGAGTCTATAAGTCACATTTCCTATTCGGTCAAGAATCTCAAATGGACTAACAAATCTTGGATTGAGCTTTCCTCTTTTTCCAAATCTTGTAACTCCCTTCCATGGAGCAACACGCACCAGTACATGATCCCCAATATTAAATTCCACGTCCTTTCGATGAAGATCAGCATAACTCTTTTGTCGATCTTGTGAAGTGTGAATACGTTGTCGAATCATTTTGATCTTTTCTGTAGTCATGCGTACTAACTCTGGTCCCAACAACGTTGCTTCTCCCACCTCGTCCCAGCATACTGGAGAACGACACTTTCGTCCATACAACGCCTCAAATGGATCCATGCCTATACTTGCTTGATAACTGTTGTTGTAGGAGAATTCCACCAGTGGCAAGTACTTATCCCAACTTCCATTGAAATCTTGAACATAGATTTTTAATAGATCTTCAAGGGTTTGAATAGTCCTCTCTGATTGTCCGTCCGTTTGAGGATGATATGCTGAACTGAATCGTAAGTCCGTGCCCATAGCTTTCTGTAAGCTAACCCAAAATCTTGAAGTGAATCTTAGGTCACGATCAGAAACTATGGATACTGGCATGCCATGCAATCTCACAATCTCGTTCACGTATATACGAGCAAGACGTTCAAGTGAATAAGTCTCACGTATTGGCAAGAAATGGGCGGACTTGGGTTAATCTATCAACAATAACCCAAATCGCATCTATACCTTGAGAAACCTTGGGAAGACCCGTAACAAAATCCATAGTAATGTGTTCCCACTTCCATTCCGAAATCTCAAGTGGTTGTAATGGACCTTTTGATATTTGATGCTCCACCTTTACACGTTGACAAGTTAAACACCTCGAGATAAACTCCGCGATCTCTCTCTTCATATTGTTCCACCAAAATGTGTGTCGAATATCATGATACATTTTGGTACTCCAGGATGGATTGCAAACGGGGTGTTGTGTGCCTCCATCATGATTCTATGCTTCAAGTCAAAATCGTTAGGAACGCAAAGTCTAGAGTTGACTCGAAGTATTCCTTCTTCATCGATTCTTGCTTCTGGAATAGCACATTCTTGCACTTTCTTCTTCATTTGTATCAGCCCCAGGTCCGTAGCTTGAGCAGCTTTAACTTTATCAATTAAAGTCGGTTCTACTCATATATTCGCCATCATCATGTGGGTCCTTGGAGTCTTTAATTCTACCTCCATCCTTTGCAAGTCATACAAAATGGGCCTTTGCGTTGACAATATTGCACTCGTACTCGCATATGATCTTCTACCCAATGCGTCAGCTACTACGTTCGCTTTTCCAGAATGATATTGAATAGTGTGATCGTAATCTTTCAACAGCTCAAGCCAACGTCGTTGCCGCATGTTGATTTCTTTTTTGGTGAAGAAATATTTGAGGCTTTTATGGTCCGTATAAATCTCCACTTTCTCCCCGTACAAGTAGTGTCTCCATATCTTCAACGCGAATACGACTGCTGCCAACTCCAGATCATGAGTAGGATAATTCCTCTCATATTCTTTGAGTTGTCGTGAGGCATAGGCTATGACTTTCCCATGTTGCATGAGAACACATCCTAACCCCTTGCCAGAAGCATCACTGTAGATAACAAATCCATCCGAACCATATGGTATTGTCAAAACAGGTGCCGAAATGAGTCTCCTCTTGAGCTCTTGGAAGCTCTTCTCGCATTCCTCGCTCCATACAAATTTTGCATCCTTCCGAGTCAGCTGAGTTAATGGAGTAGCGATTCGAGAAATTCCTTCCACGAATCTCCGATAATAACCAGCTAAGCCCAGAAAGCTACGCACTTCGGTCACCGACTTTAGCTGCTCCCAACTTTGTATTGGTTCAATCTTCGCCGGGTCCACAGATACTCCATGTTTTGACACCACGTGCCCAAGGAATGCTACTTCCTCAAGCCAGAACTCGCATTTCTTTAGCTTGGCATAAAGCTTGTGTTCACGAAGTCTTTGAAGTACTAGCTTCAAATGGTGCTCATGATCTTCACGGCTTTTGGAATAGATGAGGATGTCATCAATAAAGACAACAACGAATTGATCCAAATATTCCTTGAATACTCGGTTCATCATATCCATGAAGACAGCAGGGGCATTAGTCAATCCGAAAGACATCACTAAGAATTCATAATGCCCGTACCGAGTTCTGAAGGCAGTCTTTGGAATATCCTCAGTTTTAATCTTCAGCTGATGATATCCAGAACGAAGATCGATCTTTGAAAAGAATTGTGCTCCTTGCAACTGGTCAAACAGGTCTTCAATGCGAGGTAGTGGATACCTATTCTTGATGGTGACATGGTTTAATTCTCGGTAGTCAATACAAAGTCGTATACTCCCGTCTTTCTTCTTTACGAATAAAACAGGAGCACCCCAAGGAGATGTACTAGGATGAATGAAACCGATGTCTAATAATTCCTGTAGTTGGACTTTTAACTCCTGAAGTTCAATAGGAGCCATTCGATATGGGATTTTAGAAATGGGTTTTGTACCCGGTTCAAGATCAATAAATAATTCAACTTCACGTTCCGGGGGTAGACCGGGAAGCTCTTCAGGAAATACATCAGGAAATTCTTTAACCACAGAAATATTATTCAAATCTGACTTGTCTTTATTCAAATCCATAACATGGGCTAAGAAAGCTTGGCATCTGTTTTTCAATAAACGAATAGCTTTGTGGCTTGATATGACATTAACTGATTTTAGTGGTTTAGTAGTTTGAATTCGTATGACAGGTTGGTTAGGAATATGAAAACTAACAACCTTACGAAAACAATCAATTTTGGCATGATGAGTGGTTAACCAATCAATTCCTAAAATCACATCAAAAGCAAGTATCTTTAAAGAGATAAGATCCACAGGTAATGTGATAGTGCCGACTTGGATCATGCAAGATTTATAAACTGTAGATGTAATGAAGGTTTCAGCCAACGGAGTTTTAACAGATAAATCAAAATCTAATTTCTCCGGAGTCAAGTTTAAACGTTGAGCACAAGCAGGAGAGATAAAAGAATGGGTAGAACCGATATCTAGTAAGGTATAAACTTCGCCAGAATTCCAGATTAGCTTACCCGTGATCACTTCGTTTGGGTTCCTCACGTTTTGGCCAGTCACGACGAACGCTCTTCCAAGAACCGCTGATTTTGACTTATCCGGGACAACCCTTGGAATCACCACTCCCGCTGAACTTGGTTTTGATATAGTACAATCTCGAGCGATGTGGCCTTCCTTTCCATAGTTGTAACATACCTTAGATTGTTGTGGACAGTTTGGGCTGATATGTCCCTCCTTCTCGCATTTGTAACATCTAACTGGCGGTCGTTCACCTCCCCTAGAATTTGTTGTTAGTGCTGGTGTTGGTGCTGTTGCTGATGTCTTTCTGTCGTTTTTGAATCTTCTCTTTCTGAAATTTCCACTTGAGTCACCTCTTCTATTATCATGGCCATGATTACTACCTGAGTGGTTACCGCATTTGTCCATATTCTTCCTTCCTCGCTGGTTATCATCGTTTTGATGACTGCTGTCACCGATATGACCCTGGTTGTGGTCCCTCGATTGAGTATACTCACTATCTCGCTCTAACAATTGAGCCCTGTTTACAACATCTGAATACAGAGAAAATTTATGAGATATAAGGTATTGACGAATCTCGGGTTTTAGACCTCTCAGAAACATCCGCGTCACACGTTCCTCATTCTCCACCAAATGAGGTGCAAACCTGGACAACTCTGCGAACTTTGCCTCGTATTGAGACACCGTCATGTTATTCTGTTCGAGTCTAATAAACTCTACCTCTTTCATATGATGAATACTTTCAGGAAAGTACTTGTCATTGAAAAGTTTCTGAAATCTTTCCCAAGACATGTTGAGTGCATCTGGTTGGGTACGCTTCACAGATTCCCACCAGTAATCTGCTTCACCATAAAACATAAAGGTAGCGAATGGAACCTTCTGTTCCTCCGTGCATCCCAAGATATCGAATTTCTTGGTAATTTGTTTGACCCATGTTTCTGCCATGATCGGATCCGGTTTTCCCTTAAATTCTGGTGGTCCCAACTCCTTAAACTGCTTGGCTGTGATAGACCACGCGTTGCCATCATTTCCACCCATATTTTGTACACGAGTCTCCCTCGTCTGATTTTGCATGAACTGCAAAAAGCTCCTAAACATTCCATCGTTCATCGTTTGCTCGGTAGTGTTGTTTACAGGAGGAATATTGCCTTCCTGTTGCACGTTCTCCTAGTTTGTGACTAAAGGTTGCTCCACAGTCTCGTACCCTCCATTGTTAACGTTCTCAGCAGCCATTCTTAAATACTGCCATAAAACAAGGGTTAATTAAACATATCACATAATATCCCTATATTATGACCAACCAACAAATAAGCTTAGTAGGACATACTAGCAAAGGATTTACTCATCTCTCCCCTCCTAGTTCTATTCTCGGATCTCCGCCAGAGACCATATCCCTAAGCTTTGATACCAACTGTGACGCCCCCAAAACAGGTTTACAACACCCATTCTGAGTCGCCAAATACATAGTACATAAAGCAAACTACAACTTCAATAATACAAATGTCGTGTGAAATACGACAATACATACTGTGAGTTTAAATACAAATATTATCTTCTAGACAATATCCACACGCAAATAAGTCCTCATTACAATTATTCAAACACTATTTTACAGAAATAGTGAGGACTGCTAAAACATCTTTCTAGAAACCTCACTCCATATCCCGACTCGATCCTGCTATGTTCTCACCTCCTGAGAAGAAAATGGAACAAAAAGGAAAAGGGTGAGCTCAACTAGCCCAGTAAGGAATATTATGACTAAGATAATATAAAACAAATTATCGTTAGTCTTCAACAGGGAAAAATCTGATAGAATACAATAGACAACAAGTTTTAGATCAACAAATACAGCGGAAACAATAATTCATTAGAAAAGTCACGTAGAGGATGAATTCTACTATCTTCTAATATTTAAGAGTCCATCATCAATATTTTATCCCTGTAACAACAATCAATATACATCTTTAATCATCTTTGCACTACAGGCCAAAGATATTCATTTATATCACTGGTTGGTCATGTTCATCTCAACACCTGTTCATCTTTGCACTACGGGCCAAAGATATTTATCAGTAATCATTTATCTTTGCACTACAGGCCAAAGATATTCAATTGTATTATCATTTAGGACTGAGGATGATGAAAAATATTTTTTCAAAGAAACGAATCCAGTGAAACAAAATGACAAGGATTAAGGATTCGTACTTTAGTTTGTCCAAATTCAAAAATACTCCATAATAAACAAATATGAGCCAAACTTCAAGAATGAAGATCAAAACATGGATACAATCAAAGCTAGTAACCATAATAGACATTTTGGACAAAAAGGAGAATTTTCATTTTTTGGTAAATAGTGCCGTATTCGTGAATAGTGCCGTATACGTGAATAGTGCTGTATACGTGAATAGTAACCCCGTCACAAAAAGTTTCAAATTTGATTAAAAAGTTCACCAATATTTCGGCATAATGATACTGAAGAAAATAATATCATTTAAGAAGAAAATAACATCTCTTACCTCAAAATAACCGTACTTCTGACTGAATTTCGGTATAGTGCTGATAGAAACTCGCACCGTATAGCAATACTCAAAGTATACTCACAAGAATACGCTCGATAATATAGAGAGAAAAAGAGAAAAAACTTTTTTCTGGTGTGATTTTCAATTCTAACTTAGCCCTCTATTTATAGGAAAATGCTAGAACGCCAAAGGAGACTAAAATAATAAAATATTAATATTTTAATTCAAACTTCTTACGCATGCTTTGTTAGGCCAAGACCAGCCACCACCTTGGAAAATTTCCAGCAGCCCACATGTGTAATCACACCAACCAAAGTGGGTCCCACCCATAAATTTAATAAAAATCATTTTAATTTCCGAAACTCAACAATTCATAGAAAATAGACCGTTTATCAGAAAAATACGAATTTTATGTCCATTCTGCCTGAAATCGAATTCTCTACAACTTTGTAAAAGAAAGTTTTTCCAAATTTCCAACAGAAAATATTCGAAATCCACAAACAGATGATTTTTAATTCTTCCAGTCCGACAAAATATTGATAAAACACCTCAGCATTAATTTCTTCAATTATATCCATATAAAATAATATATTCATCAATTATATCCTCATCAAATAAATATTTCCTTATCATATGAATCAATAATTAATTATTCTTAAATAATATTACAGAATCACAATTATGACAACCAGGCCGTTTCCAGGAAAGAGGGGGCTTTCAAATAAGGATTTCTCCTTACTAGCGCGCGATTAGATGACCAAACCACTCCTTGACAGAACTTTCTAGACATTGCCAATAATGTTATCTAATAATATTATTCAAATAATATGAATTATTGATCTGATAATGGAAAATACTGTGCAGTGACAATTATTGAAACAATAATAATATAAACTAACAATGCAGCAATTATTGAATCAATAAAATAAAATATTGAAAAATAACTACTGTAACCATCATTGAGTAGTGCCTTCTTACGTACGAATCAATAATTCAACAATACTGTGCAATACCGTGTGCTACTGTGCAATCACGTGTATTACTGTATTTTAACCACCAGGTAACCCAACAGTGTTAACGATAACAATTTACGCAATTATTTATAAAACTCAATCTTTGTCATTTTCTTTCATCCAACCGCTTTCCGTTATGGGGCCCACAAATGACTGCGCCGTCGTACGGAGATTCCCGACAATAAGAATATTCCACGACCAAACGAATATTCCCCGAGAAAAAGAATATTTTGTAACCACTTGCTTATTTTGTAAAATTTTCACATTTCACCCATAACCAAAGCATTATATCAAATTAACCCTTATTAATTTAGAATAATGAATAAAGGAAAATTCAATTTTATTTATAATAAGTTGGGGTCTTACACATTATATAGCAACATGTTATATATAGAGTTAGAGTGAGAAAACCCACTCACTTTACTTGTAAACTTGTCCAAGACTTGTCTCTCTCTAAAATTTTGAGAGTTGGAGTGAAAGAGGGTCATGTGTAAAGCCATTTTCAGTTCTTAACTTACCAAGAACAAATTCAAAAGCCAGAATCAAAAATCAAAGTGTAAAAGAGGTATAAACCCTAATCCTAGAAATCTTTTGATTTGATGTTAAATGTTGTTGTTGATTAGTTAAAGTTATGTTATATGGTGTCATTTGATGATCAGGGTTGCTAAAACTTAGATCCATATCACTTTGATGCTCGAAATTTAAGTTTTTAGAACTAATCTATGAACCCTAAAACATGGTCTGACAGCCTAATGTCAGGGCTCATGGTTCCTTTCATGTTTCTTGTTTATGTGTTTTAAGAGTTCGTACTTGTAGTATGTTGTAAGGACTTTGATCTAGAACTTGAATCAAGTCCAGATCAAGAGTAGATTAAAAGTTACAAGCGGTCAAAAGGCGTTGACCGACCACGAAAGCTGAAATCTAGGCAGCACATATTTCCCAAGAAATGCCTGACAAGATTTTCGAAGTGCTTGATCTTGTTGTATGTTAATGTTTTGGCCAAGTTATTGTGTTGTTGTTGTAGCCTGACATGAAGACTACATGTTAAAGGCTTTATATCACCCAGATCCTGTACATAATAGTATATAATCATGGTCAAACTAAGTTGACCGATCACGAAATGAGTTTCTGGGCAGCCCAGTTTTGCCAAGAAAATTCTGACAACGTTTTGCAGGGCTTGAATCTTGCAGTGTTTTATGTTATTGGTCAATTTGTTGATTGAAGATTGAAGAGTGGTATATGAACTGCAAATTCATACTATTAGATCACCCAGAATAACAGTAGAATCAAAGATAAACTAGGTCAAACCATCGTTGACCGACTGGCCGGATGAAGATTCTAGAAAACCCAAAATCTTCAAGAACAAAGTTTTTAACAGTAGTTTGACTAGCCATGATCTCTTTTGTATGTTGTTGTTAGACTAGATTGGTGATATATTATAGTACCCTGGCATGACTGCTACACGATTGAACCTTAATATTACACTAACAAATTCTAGAACGCTAGATTCAAGGCTTGCAAACTTGATACCTTGGTTGTTCTTCTTTTCTGGGAAACCTAGAAAATGAAGAACATGCCTGACAAGAATTTCGAAGGCCAATAACTTTCTGTGGTGTGATAGGATTACTAGTAAACAAGTTATTGATTGTAGTACTACATTAATATTACAATTATAATCAAATTACAAGTCCAGAAACCTATTGATCAAAGATTTATCACTGGTCAAACCAAGCCTCTCGAAGTTTGACATGAAGCTCAAGAACAGGCTCAAGAACACATATAACGACGGTTCTGTCACTATAGGGCCCTTTATTAATAATTAAATTCCAAAAATTAATTACGTTAATAAATAAATTGAAATAAATAGTTTTTAATTATTAAAAATACAAAATAAATTCCTAAAAATTATTTTAAAGTCTAAAAATTAGTTTTTAATTATTTTGAGAATATTTCATAAATATTTAATATTTTTTGAATATAGATGGTATTTAATTTATTTAATTATAATATTAAATAAATTATTTAAAAATGAGTTTAATATATGAAAAATCATGAAAAATTATATTATGGTAAAAGAAAATATTTTAATTTATTTTTAATGACTTTTAATATTTTGTGATGAATTTTATTAATTAATTAATATTAATGATAATTAATTTATTTAAAAACTATATTAAATAAATTATGGAAAAATAGAATTCATGTTCTAAAAATCATATAAAATGATTTAAGTGTTATAAAAATTTTTGAAATTATAAAATATAACTTTTGATATTTTGTCATGAAAATATTAATATTTTGGATATTAAAAGCAATTATCGGATAATAAATTTAATTGTTTACAAATTATATAAAGGTGATTTTAAAGTATTAAAAATACTTTATGATATTATAAATATATTATAATATTATGACATGTATTTCATTAATATTTGGTAATAAATAGATATTAATGATAATAAAATATTGTGGTATTTATATTATATAAATACGATTTTATTGATTGAAAAATTATGATAAATGATAATAATTATGTGAAAATTATTACGAACTTATGGAAAAAAAAATTGACTGCTATTAAAATTATCTGAGATTATTGTTAAGAGTTAAGCAGAGTTTAATTAAACTAACACTCGAAATTTTGTCCGACTAGACCGTCGGGACGTTAGATTTGTACCGAACTCGACTCAGACTGTAAAAGTTTGACTTGAGGTTAGGTCTTATGTGTGTTTTAGACTGATAGGTTATGTGATAATGTGTTTAGGTTATTTTAAATATTGTGATGATATTATTCTAATTAGTATATCGATATTATTTATATATTAGGTTCAAACAAAGCTTATTATTTGCATAGCAATAATCAACTGTTCAGGCAATTTTTACTTAACTCTACTTAGATTTATTTCATTCAGATATGCTTATAGATAATCATTGCTGATTGCCATTGTAGAATTGTACTATGTATATATTGCATGTATAAGTCAGGTATAAAAGGCTAATCACCTTCATTACCATTCGATCAAGATATATTTTTTCATGTTTAATACTTGTTCAGTCAAAAGTTTGCTCGTGCTAATTCACAATTGTATTGTTGAATTATAGACAGCTTATTATTCAGATTCTTTCAATTATGATATATCGTTAAATTATTGAACTTAAACTTGTTGGGAAAACTTATGCTCACCATTTCTATATCATGATAAAGCATTGCAGATTAAGGCGAATGCGTTGGATACAAGGAAAGGTTAAAGACAGTTCCAACTTTAAGATAATGTGTGCAGCTAGATTTGTAATAGTATAGTATGATAATAATGTTATATGTTAGACAAGTTATGAATTGTGTATAAGTTAAGGTTACTCGACCTTAGGGAAAAATGTGTAAAGTTATTGTATAAACAATTTATGTTTATATCTTCCGCAATAGTTGTATAGTGATAGTACCGGATCCGCGGTGATTCGGGACCCGAATTCGGGGCCCTCACAGTTGGTATAAAAGCTGTAGGTTATGAACCTTAGGTAGGAATACTTGAGACTAATAACCACAGTGATTAGGATAAGTACTAACTCAAATAGAGTTAGTTGGTCGGTAAGATTCAAAGACAAATCTCGGCGAGTTATAAGATACAGAGTTCCCTAACTCTGATAATAAAGTTGAACAGTAGTGGTGTATAGATAGAGTCTAAAAGACTAAAAGTGCAGTGCTAGAAGATCAAAACGCAAAATGATCATAGTATAGAAATGAAATATAATATATACGATGAGATCACCCCGTGATCGGATAAGGTTTTAGTATGGAGAAGAATCAATCAAATGATTGAAAAGTTTACGGCAATAATGTTGTGTGAAAATTGTACTATGAATTGGTATAGATTCAGGAAAGGATTATGAATATAAGTTGAATGAAATTTGTATTGAGAAGGGAGTTAAGATTAGGTGGGGATTTCAATTGAGGACTCATCTCAGCAGCTGAGTTGTATGATTCCTTCTTTGGGCGGGGAATTGTACTTGGTGTAAAAACCACTTAGTTTCTAGCAATGATAATCATTGAAATGTTTTTGTCGCGCTATTTTCTATATGCATGTTAAGAGGGTGATTCCTTTTTCATGTGTATAACAGATATATATGTTATAGGTAGAGAATATAAGGTTAAGTACGAGTTCTTAAAACTCATACTTATGTGACATTCTTGATTCATAGTTATATGAAATATTTATGAACCCCTCTGCGAATGGACGCCAACGGTCTGACTAGGACAACTTCTTAAACTCATATGATTGTGGCAAGTTCATGAACTCACAAGTGTGGTTTGACGAACTGGGTATAGTTGTGTGTAAATGGAGTATTAAAGATAATAGGAATAGATATATTATTGAAGCAAATGATGATTAGTGAAGATTTAAGTTTTCCAAAACTCCTAGCTATGCTAGACTTCGAAATTTTGACATCAACCTAAATACGCACTATGTGCTTTTAAAATAAAAAAAATGTAGACTCGTAATCATTTTTGGAACGGTTTAAAGTATAGTCTATGCTAATTATTTCGGCTAGATGCAAATGATTTGAAATATCAAAATATATTTTTATTTATCACTCATGTACCCTGTAACCTGGTGCATAGATGATAAAAGTTGATAGAATTATAAATGCAAGAATACTTAGTGTGAATTCGATCTAAAAATCATTGTTCCACTATTGTATGATGTGTTATGACAAAGTCATGCAATGACGGCATCCTCAAACGGAATGTTAATACAGTACGGCAGCATGACATCATTCTAAAAAAAAATTCAATAATTTTAATTTGCCAACGGGGTTTGGCTACATTTAACTAATTCGATTGAATTGAAATATTGATATGAGTCTATGCTATTTGTTTCAGCTAGACAAACATTTATAAAACTCTAAGAGTTCTTTGAAAATTTAGCCGAACCAAATTGTTTTGGTGCAGAATCCATTAAGACCGAGGTAAAATTTTTGTGCCTATGGGGGAGACGAGAAACAGATTCGATGAGCAGTACTTAATAAGTATAGGGCATATCGGGCTAATTACCCACTATGTTCGTAAGTTATGACGGGTTGTGGATGAACTTTAATAAAACCTTTGCGAAAACGACAGACAATAGTCTGTATAACTCCTCAACACAATTTCAAAATTTTTATTCTTGTAAGGAATGTATTGGGTAGCATGTGATGATGAGAATGAATGGTGTATGGTGTTAGGTGTAAGGTAAATTTTGGGGATGCAATTTTTAGAAGAAGGGGTGAATGTGACAACCCGAGAATTTAAATTTTTTTAAAATTTTAATTGATTGATTTAAGGTTTAATATTAGAACCTAAACATAAAATAAGTGTATGCATTTGATATTTTTGAGAAGGAATTTTGAGGATTTCAAAATTATGTGAAGGATTTAGGTGAATTATTCAGGATTAAGGGTATAAGAGTATATGTTATGTGTATATGGTTATATATGTGTACAATATGTGGTTAAGGGTCAAGGGTTTCCAGTCAAACCCTAAGTATATATTAAGAACGTCAACGTTCAATTAGAAAACCCTAGCAATGGATAAGAAACCCTAGAAACCGGTTCTGAAACCCTAATTTCAATTCCGAGAATCCGAAACCCTAATTCGGAAATTTAAAACCCTAGTTTAGGAATGCGAATGTTAGTATAAGGTTTAAACGTTGTTAATGATAACATAATTAGGGATAACCCTAATTGAATTGGAAACCCCTAATTTTTGGATTAGAAACCCTAATTTATAATTAGGGAAAACTTAATTGTTAATTTAAGAATTGTAATGTTAATTAGGAAACATTAATCCTAATTTTCAAGATATAAGTAATTATAAAATCCTAATCTAATTAGGAAACCTAATTTCTAAATTAGAAAAATTATTTTTCTATTTAAAACCCTAATTCGTGGGTTATAAACCCTAATGTACTATTTTGACCCTAATTGCTAAATTAGTAATTTTAATTAGGAAATAATAATCCTAATTAGCATGATTGAATTTATGATTAAGAAATCTTAAATATAATTATAGAATCCTAATTATAATTTAGAAATATTAATTTTATTTTGAAAACCTAATTTGGAAATTCTAGAATTTATTTTTAAAACCTAAGGGTTCAAACCCTAAACCCTAAGGGTTATGGCAAAAAACAAGTATGCCCTTAAAATTATGTGCAAAATATCCAAAGTAACCTTTTTAGCATTCTTTATTAATTGGAGTGTAAATCTAGCCAAGGCTTGAGTTGGTGAACAACTCTAACAACTACATGTGCTGATAACCTCCAGTAATAAGTCAATTATGATCAGCCATTACATATCAACATGTTATATATAGAGTTCGAGAGAGAAAACCCACTCAATTTACTTGTTAACTTGTCCAAGACTCGCCTCTCTCTAAAATTTTGAGAGTTGGACTGAAAGAGGGTGTGACAATCCCAAAATAGGTCCATTCAATATAACCCATTCTTAGTCGCCAAATACATGGTACAGAAAACAACTACAAATTTATTACAACAATTGTCGTGCAAAATACAACAACACATATGCTGTGAGTGTGGATACAAATATATACCAACTGTGACTCTTATCCTAACCTTGGATATCACGTCACAATGACACTTTACATAAAGGTATAGTCAAAAGCTGTTTTAAAAATTAGAATCTTTGGGAAGTGCTCAAGGAAACCTTCATATATGGGAGGCTATGCTTCTAGGTTATGATAGATATCATATGGCCACATAATTATCCTTGATTGACCCAATAGACCACAAAGAAAAACGAGAAGATTACTATCATATTCTTCCCAATGGTGAGTCTTCTCTTGACATATCATTATCTCCACTGTCTCTAATTGAGAATTGTACTTCAAACAAACACCCAGATTATATAGGTAGTGCTCGTAAATATACTCAGCAAGTGGATGTGCACAACCTTGTCTTATGATGACACGAGGTTGTATGTCATTAGACATCTTGTATGATAGTGGCAAAACACCCTTCCAACGTTGGGTTCGCCTCACCCTATTTGATTCACCAAATATAACTACTAAATGATGACCACCGTTCTATTCCCATGTTACCCCCGCTCTACCCAACTACACTCTTATTACCTGAAAGGAATTGTAAAGAAAAAGGGTGAGCACAACTAGCTCAGTAAAGAATATCATGACAAAAGATAATTAAATTATCAATAGCCTTCATCAATAAAAAATCAGAGATTTAGAACATATGGTAGATGATAAAAATTTCAACCATAGTTACAGCGGAACGAGCAATCCATTAGAAGAGTCAAATAGACTATAAAGTCTATTATATTCTCCATGTTAAAAATCCACCAACAATGTTTTATCCCTGTAACATCAATCAACAATTCTGGTCTCAATCATATGAATAACTCATAATCATAATTGTAGTTCTAAATTCCTCTTCTCATCCAGGACGAAGATAATTTTCATCACCTATCTTTACCTGAAACATCAAAGATCATGGTTACACCAAATCACATTTCCTATTCATAATCATACTAATAACTTCATCTTTGCACTACGGCCAAAGATATTCATTTGTATCACCAGTTGGTCATGTTTATCTCAACACCTGTTCATCTTTGCACTACTGGCCAAAGATATTCAACAACATGTCATATTTGCACTACGGGCCAAAAAATATTCATCAACAATTCATCTTTTTACTACAGGCCAAAGATATTCCTCGACAGTTCATATTTGCACTACAGGCCAAATATGTTCATCAACAGTTCATATTTGCACTACAGGCCAAATATATTATTATCTCAACGAAATATATAATGATTTCAGAATTTATATAAACAATAATTATAACCATGTTGATCATTTCACCTTTGCACTTAAGCTAAAGATATTCAATTATAAATTCAATGGTCATGATCATACCAGTCAACAATTCAACTTTGCATTACTGGCCAAAGAGAACCCATAGTCATGATCATACTAATAATCTACCCATCTTTACACTCAAGTCAAAGAGAAATTAATATCATCATTAGGGTTATAAAAATGTTATATATGATAATAAAAATAATATAATCAACATATAGATTTAATCCCAAGAGTAATATTCATAACTCAACTATAATTTAGTTAGAAAAAAAAAACTAATTTTGTCATGAATAGTAACTCGTGAATAGTAACCCATGAATAATAACTTTGTGAATAGTAACTCATGAATAGTAACTCGTGAATAGTAACTCATGAATAGTAACTTCGTGAATAGTAACTCATGAATAGTAACCCGACACAAAAAGGTAGAAATTTCACAATAAAATCCATACCAATATTTCGATATAATGATATTGAAATAATATTTCTTAAACTTATAAACAATTTATTTTAATTGTTTACACTTTACTAAATAATTCATTTAATCATCCTAAAATTCCAAACACATAAGATTTCATCACCAGTAACCAAAACCCTCATCAAAAATCTGCATATAACTCATATATGATTCTCAAGCCATAAAATCATATTTTCTAATTTTTTACTTCACATAACATATTTAATTCATTTACTCATAACTAGACCATTTTCATGAAAAATATTAAATCAGTTCCAAAAATATTTCTTTTCTGAGATTTAGCAGAATATATGTGATAACCCGAGAATTTGGGCAATTTATTAAAATCTTAAATGATTGATTTAAGGTCAAATAATAGACCTAGACAAGAAATAAGTGTGTGCGTTTGATGTTATTGGGAAGGAATTTTGAGGGTTTCAAAATTCAGTGAAGGATATAGGTGAATTATTCAGGATTAAGGATTTATGTGAATATGTTTTGTGTTTATGGTTATGTTCTGTGTACAGAATGTGGTTAAGGGTCAAGGGTTGACCAGATAAATTATATCTGTAACAAACCCTAAGAATATATTAAGAACGACAGTGTTCGGTTAGAAAATCCTAGCATTTAACAAGAAACCCTAGAAATCGGTTCTGGAAACCCTAGTTTCAGTTCCGGGAAATCCGAAACCCTAATTCGGTGAATGGAACCCTAGATTGGGAATGAAATGTTATGAATAAGGTTAAACAGTATTAATTATAATTTAATTAGGGAAAACCCTAATGAATCACTTGAAATCTTAATTGATTAAATAAAGGTTAAATAATAAGACCTAGATTGAAAATAGAGTTTGGATTTAAAATTTTTATGAAGAACTTATGTGATTGTTTATACTTGTTTATTATATAAACAAATAAAAGAAAATTATTTAACCTAATGTTATATATTAGGAATGAGAATTAAATAACCTAAGGGTTATAACAAGTGTAAAATACTAGTATTTAAATTTTATACTAGTATACTAACTTAAGAGATTAATTTTATTATCTCAAGTTATTGATTATTTTTAAACCTAGCTTAATTGGGTTACATTATTAAATTATCTATGTATTTTAATTCCATAATGAGTGATTTAGAAACTCTAACTAAATAATTAGGGTAAGATAAAATTAGTGTGTTGGACTATGTTATATTTTTACTCAAACAATTTAATTAGAAAGTCCAAACAAGAAATCAAATGGCCCAAGCTATGGCTCAATTTTTATGGACCTTCTAGATGGTTAAATAACAAATAAATTGATAAATAAAAATTGGCCAAATATGGAGCATTAATCCGGCTATGCAAGTAGGAGAAAGGAGCACATGATTCATTGCATTACTCTTCCATTTTAGTTGGTCAAGAGTTGTTTACCCACTCACCTAAATATAGCCTACTAGCCTTTTTAGCATAATAAATAATTATCAAACAAGGCAAGCAAGCTTAGATGTTGGGAGATTTATATATACAAGTTATATATATGCATTTTTCTCCTACTATAAATACTCCCACATTTCATTTCAATTAAAAAGTTTATTTCATTGTCCAAAAGAGCTAAGAAAAATAGAATAGAAAGAAAAGAAAGGTGAGAGAATCCGTGGATATCAAGGAGGGAGAAAAGAAGAAAATTTCCTTCACATCATCTAGCTTGGTAGGAGAAGGAGAGATCATCCAACCAAAAAGGTATAAAAAATTTCCAAAACTAAAAATCTAGTTAGCTTTAAATGTATTCCCTTGTGGTTATTTTTGAAAAGATCATGAGCTTATAATTCTAAACTCAAAAATCTTAGATCTTCATGTTTAATGATGTGTTATGTGTAGATCTAATCATTTTGGATGCTAACTAGTTTGTTCCAAAGAAAGAAAAGCAAAACAGTTTTCAAACCTTAAAAAAAAATCTAGTGGACTGCCGTCCCTAAAAGGAAAATTCGGGATTAGTTAGGATGTTCAGAAAATTCTGGGCTTTTGATATGTTGTATTACACTGAATAAGCTTTCCATAGACTCCGGAACGGACTAAATCCGACTTCGGAGGAGAGAGTTATGACATTTCAAAGTAGTAGTGTCAAAACTGTCCAACAAGTGCGGTTCTGTTCACTTGAACGGAATTTCTGGTCTGATGTGTTTGGAATTTGGAAACAAGTCAGTAGGGAAGAGTTGTAGTCCCGGAAGTTAGCTTCGCGTGGGATCAAGAATCTCTTAAAAATGTTTTAAAACGAAAACGTTATGACTGTTTTAGCGAGAGAGGGTAAATCTGGCAAAAAGTTGAAAAACTTTGATGAACGCACACTTTTGGCGCTCTGTTTGGGTACCCAGTCCTGATATTTTTTAAAATACTTGGGTATGCCATGTATAACATATCCAAAAATCAGATTAATCGGAGTTACGAGCAACGCGTACGAAATTCGTAAAATAGCGGATTTGGTATGCGAGCGGCGGAGCGGCAACGCCGCTGGGCAGCAGCGTGCGCGCACTGGGCGTGCGGCGCCGCGCTGCACTGCTGGGCAGCTGCCTGACATGCTTTTCGCGCACCGTTTTGATTAGTTTCCGTGATTCATTATCGCGGTGTGAAATTTTTCTAAAATACTATGTCATGGGGTCTATAATACGCCCGAAATTTCGTTGATATATGACTTATGGTTTGAAAGTTAAAAATGACCAAACAGCATGTCAGGATTAAAATTTGAGCGAACGCCTAGCGTCGGCGCATCGAGCGATTTGACGTTCGCCGTTCCGAATCGTGTCCCGGCGTAACAATAAGTCATAATAATTCTAATAAAGTCCTACGGGCGAGATTTGGCTATATGAAATATTTTACGTCGATAAACTTCTTGTCGGGCATAAATAAAGCAATAAAAATATGTAATAAATATAAATTACATATTTAAGTGAAATAAAAACTACAATTGCCTATAAATTATTTTATGGTGCAACGAAGAACATAAACCTTTTAAAATTGTATTAATCATAAAAATGATATTTGAGGTTTTCGGTGTTCAAAATGTGTTTTTGAGTTGAGATTTACGTAGCGAAATATATATATTTAATATATAAGTAAAAATGTGAATAATTATAAAACGATAGATAAAGCAAATGTGCTAGCGGAATAAAATATATATATATGAGAGAAATGGTCTGTGTTGACTCATGAATGGACAAAATAATATATAAAAAAAAATTATTAAAGAAATATTATAGTAAATTGATTTCTAGTATAAAAGCTATGTGATACCTGTTTCAACTCCGAAATTTTGAGTTAAGGTAAAAGATATTTCTAAAAAGGAAATAGCTTCAAGGTGTAAAATATTTATATTGTGTGAGACCTTTATTATTTATGAAATAAATAAAATATTATTAAATGATTAATAATATTAGTAAATAATTTGAATATTATTAAATGATTAATAATATTAGATAATGAATAAAAAATTCACGATAATAATATTAATTATCTGAAAATTTTTATAAGTCTTTGAAAATTATTTTGACTGATAAGAAATTATATGTGATAATTGTTAAGTGTTTAGGCAGAGTTTAATTGAACTTAAACTCGAGTATTGTCCGACTAGACTGTCGGGATGATAGAATGGTGTCGATTTCAACTCAGACTTAAATAGTTTGACTTAATATTAGGTCGTATGTGCTGTAAAGACTGGTAGGGTTATGTGGTAATGTGTTTAGGTTATTCTGTGTGTATATATATAACAGTATTATACTGTGATGATATTATTCTAATTATTGGAGATCTATATTATTAATATTAGGTCTTCGGATAAAATGTTATTAATTGCATGCTGTAATCAATGATTCAGGCAAGTTTTCTCATACTTAACTCTAATAAGAGTAGTTTATTCCAGCTTATGGTTAATCATTGCTGATTGCCATGAAAATTGTACTCTGTACATCTTGCATGTATAAGTCAGGTATGAAAGGCTGATCACCTTCAGTACCAGTTCGTTCAGAAATGTTTGTTCATGTAAAATACTTGTTCAGTCAAAATTTTGTTCCTGCTAGTTCACAATCATATTGTTGAATTATAGCCAACCAATTATTCATACTCTTCAATCATGATATATTGTTATGTTATTGTATATAAACTTGCTGGGCAACTTTCATGCTCACCCTTGCTATATCATGATAAAATATTGCAGATAAGCTATTGCGTTCGGATACAGGAAACGATTAAAGCCAAGTTCAGATTGGGTTATAAAGTGCAGCTAGTTGTAATAGCGTATTGTAATAAATATTATTGTGTAATAGATATTTTAAGAAATGTGTATTAAGTTAAGGTTACTCGACCTTGGGGAATAGTGTGTAATGTAATGTATAAACAATTTATGTTTATATCTTCTGCAAATAGTGATAGAAATAGTGAACCGGATCCGAGGCGATTCGGGGCCCGGATTCGGGGTTGCTACAATATAGTCCCATATTGAACAAATATTTTTCTCAGAATTTTTAAAATTCATTTACTATTTTTCATATGGCCAAAACCGCCGAATATTTAGACATTTATCACAAATTGTAATTTTATCTAAAAATTCCAAAATTCACAGAGTATACTGATATTATATAGATGTACTCCCAATAAAAAATTCATCAATTTTGGAGTTAACCACAAGGAGTTATAAGCGGTTACTTTTAAAATAGTCTTTTCCCGTAAAATTCATAACTCTTAATCTATACATCCAAAATTGTTATTTTTAGACACAATTAATAAAACTCATCAAATTATCATTTCAAATTTTTCCAGAATTTTCTGAAGTACGGAAGAAATATGAACTGAAAAACATAATAACCCTTAAAATCCCTTATTATCTCTTACCTCAAAAGAGCAGTACTTCTGACTGGATATCGGATATGACTGTGACGCCCCCAAAATAGGTATACAACACCCATTCTGAGTCGTCAAATACATGGTACAGAAACAACTACAACTTTATTAATACAACATAAAAATTGTGAGTTTAAATACAAATATTGTCATTTAGACAATATCCACACTCAAATAAGTCCTCATTACAATTATTAATACACTATTTTACAGAATAGTGAGGACTACTAGAACAACTTCTAGAACCATCAGTCCACACCCCGACTAGTACTCGTTACATTCTCACCTCCTGAGAAGAAAAATGGAACAACGAGGAAAAGGGTGAGCTCAACTAGCCTAGTAAAGAACATTATGACTAAGATAATATAGAACAAATTATCGTTAGTCCTCAACAGGGAAAAATCTAATAGAATACAATAGACAACCAGTTTTAAATCAATCTTCGCAGCGAAAATATAATACATTAGAAGAGTTAAGTAGAGAATGCAAACTACTATCTTCTATATATGAATTTAAAAGTTCATCATCGATATTTTATCTTTGTAACATCAATCAATATATATCTGGAATAAAATATTCATCTTTTCACTATAGGCCAAGATATTCATCAGTTGGTCATGTTCATCTAAACACCTGATCATCTTTGCACTACGGGCCAAAGATAATCATCAATTGGTCATGTTCATCTCAACACTATGGGCGAAAGATATTTATCAGTTGGTCATGTTCATCTCAACACCTGTTCATCTTTGCACTACGGGCCAAAGATATTCATCAAGAAATAATTCATCTTTGCACTATGGGCCAAAGATATTTAGTATATCATCATTTAGGACTGAGGATGATGAAAAATATTTTAAAGAAAATGAATCCAGTCACGTTATGGGTAGCACCGGTAACTAGTCATGTATAAACTTTGCATGAATTTATGATTAGCTTACCTGTGATCACCTCGTTTGGGTTTCTCGCATGTTAACCAGTCACAACAAACACTCTTCTAGGAACCGTTGACTTTGACTTTTCTGGGACAGCCTTTTGAGTCACCATCCCCACTGGGCTTGGTTTCGCTACCGTACAATCTTGAGCGATATGTCCTTCCTGTTCCACAATTATAGCATATCTTGAACTGTTGTGGACAGTTTTGGGATGATGTGTCCCTCTTTTCCACATTTATAACATACGACCGGTGGTCGTTCTCCTTCTTAAAACCAGTTGTTGCTGGTGCTGACGTCTTCACAGTGTCATTGTTGAATCTCCTTTTTTAAAATCTCCCCCGACTCGCTTCTTCTATTTTCATGGCCACGAATACCACCAGAGTGGTTGTCGCTCTTGTCCGTATTTTTTCTTCTCCCCTGGTTATCGTTGTTCTGATGACTGATGTCACCGGTATGATCCTGGTTGCGGTCTCTTGGTTGAACGTACTCGCTATCTCGCTCTAATAATTGAGCACTGTTGACACATTTAAATATAAAGAAAATTTATGAGAGATACGATATTTTGAATCGCGGGTTTTAAACCTCTCAGAAACATCCTCGTCATTCGTTCCTATTCTCTACCAAATGAGGTGCAAACCAGGAGAACTCTTCGACCTTCACCTCTTATTGGGACACCGTCATGTTGTTTTGTTCTAGTCTAATATACTCTACCTCTTCATATGGCGAATATTCAAGAAAGTATTTTTTCGTTAAAAAAGTTTCTAAAACGTTTCCCAAGACATGCGGAGTGCGGCAGGCTCGGTACGTTTCATAGACTCCACCAGTATCTGCCTCGCCACGGAATATAAAGGTGGCAAAGGATCTTGTTCCTCCGTGCATCCCAAGACATCAATATCTTGGTAATTTTCTTGACCCATGTTTTTGCCATGATCGGATCCTGCTTTCCCTTAAATTCTGGTGGTCCCAACTCTTTGAACTTCTTGGCCGTGACAAGCCGCGCGTGCTATCATTTCCACCCGTATTTTGTACGAGTCTCCCTCGTTGGTTTGCATGAACTGCAAAAAGCTCCAAAATCCCGTCGTTCATCGTCTGCTCAGTGGTGTTGTTTACATTAGAAATATTTCCTTCCTTTTGCACGTTCCCTGGGTGGTGATTAAAGGTATTTCCACGGTCTTAACTCCACGTTAATATTTCAGCTGCCATTCTTAAATACTGTCATAAAATAAGGGTAATTAAACAAATTAACCATTCACTAATACCCTTATATTATGACCGACAACAAATAAGCTTAGGTAGGCACTAGCGAAGGATTTATCGTCTCTTCCCTCCTAATTCTATTCTCCGATCTCCGCCAGATATCATATCCCTAAGCTCTGATACCAACTGTGACGCCCCCAAATAGGTATACACACCCATTCTGAGTCGCCAATACATGGTCAGAAATAACTACAACTTTATTATACAACATAAAAAAACTGTGAGTTTAAAACAATATTCATTTAGCAATATCACACTCAATAAGTTCTCATTACAATTATTAATACACTATTTTACAGTAGTGAGGACTACTAGAATAACTTCTAGAACCATCATTCACCCCCGACTATACTCGTTACATTCCGCCTCCTGAGAAGAAAATGGAACAACGAGGAAAAGGGTGAGCTCAACTAGCCTAGTAAAGAACATTATGACTAGATATATGAACAAATTATCGTTAGTCTCAACAGGGAAAAATCTAATAGAATACAATAGACAACCAGTTTAAATCAATCTTCCAAGCGGAAAATAATAATTTTAGAAGAGTTAAGTAGAGAATGCAAACTACTATCTTCTATATATGAATTTAAAAGTTCATCATCGATATTTTATCTTTGTAACATCAATCAATATATATCTGGAATAAAATATTCATCTTTTCACTATAGGCCAAAGATATTCATCAGTTGGTCATGTCATCTAAAACCTGATCATCTTTGCACTACGGGCCAAAAGATAATCATCAGTTGGTCATGTTCATCTCAACACTATGGGCCAAAGATTTATCAGTTGGTCCATGTTCATCTCAAACCTGTTCATCTTGCACTAGGGCCAAAGATATTCATCAAGAAATAATTCATCTTT
>CM035100.1:23960141-24127641 GCA_020205505.1 Panax japonicus
AACCGAGGATGAGGTGACAATAATAAGGGCCATACTAGTGGCAGCTCAAGATCGCCAGAAAAAGTATGCGGATTTGGATCGGCAAGACCGGGATTTGAAGTCGAAGTTTTGTATTCTTGAAGGTATCCCATGGAAGGGAAAGATCCGTTTTGGCAAGAAGGAAAACTAAGTCCAAGATTCATAGACCGTTCGAGATACTAAAGCGAGTGGGAGAAGTAGCATACAAAGTTGCACTACCACCTGAGTTGGAGCACATCCATAACGTGTTTCACATATCCGTGTTGCGTCCGTACAAGCCTGACTACAAATGTGATTTCTTATGAACGCATTCAAGTGGAGAAGAATTTAGCGTATGAAGAAATTCCTGTCCAAATTCTAGATTGGAAAGAGCAAACTTTAAGGAACAAAGTCATTTCTTCAATAAAAGTACTTTGGCGTAACCATGATGTCGAGGAGGCAACGTGGGAGTTAGAAGGTAGGATGAATGAGGTATTATCCCCATCTATTTGTGTAACCTTGTAACAATTCCAAGACATAATTTTTATAAGAGGGGAGGATGTAATACCTGAGAATTTCCACGTGTTATTAAATGAATATTAATGGAAATAATATTTATGTGAATATAAGTGTTAATGTTTGGTAAGTTGATTAATTCAATTGAGTGCACTAGATTAACGCGTATTGAGAAGTGTGGATTTGACAATGAAAATGGTGGAATGTGTAACACCCCCAAAATAGGTCCATTCCACCCAACCCATTCTGAGTTGTCAAATACATTGTACAGAAACAACTACAACTTTTACAACCCATAAGCTGTGAGTTTGAATACAAACATTGTCATCTAGCAATATCCACATGCAAATAAATCCCCATCATAATTATTGATACATAATTTTACAAAAAAAGGTGAGGACTACTAAACAACTCTCTCTAGAACCTTCATTCCATACCCCGACTAGTACTCGCTACATTCTCGCCTCCTGAGAAGAAAAATGAACAACAAGAAAAGGGTGAGCTCAACTAGCCCAGTAAAGAATATTATGACTAAGATAATGTACAACAAATTATCCTTAGTCTTCAACAGGGAAAAATCTGATAGAATACAATAGACAACAAGTTTTAGATCAACAACTGCAGCGGAAACAACAATTCATTAGAAGAGTTAAGTAGAGAATAAAATCTACTAACATCTATGAATTTAAAAGTCCATCATCAATATTTTATCCCTGTAACATCAATCAATATATTCTCAAATCAAATCAAATATTCATCTTTGCACTACAGGCCAAAGATATTCATCAGTTGTCATGTTCATCTAAACACCTGTTCATCTTTGCACTACGGGCCAAAGATATTCATCAATTGTTCATGTTCATCTCAACACCTGTACATCTTTGCACTACGCCAAAGATATTCATAATAAAATCCCATCTTTGCACTACAGGCCAAAGATATTCAGTAACACCATCATTTAGGACTGAGGATGATGAAAAATATTTTAAAGGAAACGAATCCAGTGAAACAAAATAACAAGTATTAAGGATTCGTACTTTAAACAATCCGAGTTCAAAAATACTTCATAAATAATCATACTGAAGTAAAATTCAAGAATGATCAAAACATAGATCAATCAAAGTATCCAGAATAGATATTTTGGACAAAAAAGAAATTTCATTTTTTGTGAATAGTGTCGTATCGTGAATAGTAACTCCGACACCAAAAGATAGAAATTTCACAAAAAACATCTCACGCTTCGTGAATAGTACTCGTGAATAGTAACTCATATAGTAACTCGTGAATAGTAACTCATGAATAGTAACCCCGACATGAAAAAGTTCCAAATTTGATAAAAATTCCAACCAACATTTCAGCATAATGATATTGAAGAAATAATATCATTTGAGAAGAAATAACATCCCTTACCTCGAAAGACAGCACTTCTAGTTAAAACCGGATATAGGCTATGACTTGAACTTGCACCGTATAGCAATACTCAAAGTATACTCAAAATACTCACAAGAATACGCTCGATAATATAGAAGAGAAAACTTCAGTTTCTGGTGTGATTTTCAATTCTAACCTAAGCACCTATTTATAGGAAATTGCTTAGAACACCAAAGCAGAAAATTTAATATAATATTAATTATATAAAATTCTACGCCATTCTTAGAATCTGATCATACAACACATGCTCCTTCTAGAAAAAAAAAAAAAGTTTTTATTATTAAAATATTAAACTTCCAAAAATCAATTATTTCGGAGCTTCGGAACTTCAATAATTCATAATAAATAGCCCTTTTGTCCAGAAAATTCGAATCTCGCGAGTTTTTATAGGAAATTCAATTCTCTACAACTTTGCAGAAGAAGTTTTTCCAAATTCCAAACAGAAATTGACCGAAATCCAAACGGACGATTTTACAGCTATAATCAAATTTCAGTCAATAATTGTGTCCACACACACAAATATGTGTTAAACATTTAATGCCACAAAAATACTCTTCCTCCTCATATACTCATATATCCCACATTCATTATAAAATATCACCGTTAATATATTATTAAAATATATATTTAAATGAATTATTTTATCAGAAAAAGATAAAATATTAATTTTCAACAATTGTCACATTAAAAATTTTCTCCATCTATATCCACATAAAATCAATATTTTCCTCATCATATAAATCAATAATTAATTATTCACAAATATATTACAGAATCACAATACTGCAACCAGGCCGTTCCCAGGAAAGAGGGGGCTTTCCAATAAGAATTTCTCCTTACTGGCGCGCAATTAGGTGACCAAACCTCTCCTTAGACAGAACTTTCTAGACATTGCCAATAATGTTATCAATAATATTATTCAGATAATATGAATTATTGCTTCGATAATGAAAATACTGTGTAGTGACAATTATTGAAACAACAGTAATATAAAATATCAATGCAGCAATTATTGAATCAATAAATAAAATACTGAACAGTAATTACTGTAACAATTATTGAGTAGTGCCTTCTTACGTAAGAATCAATAATTGGTGCAATACCGTGCACTACTGTGTTTTAACCACCGGGTATTCCAACAGTATAACGGTAACAACTACGCCGTTTTTTAAACAACTTATATTTGTCGTTTTCTTCATCCAATCGCTTTCCGTTATGGGGCCACAAAAGACTGCGCCGTCGTACGAATATTCCGACCAAACGAATATTCCACGACCAAATGAATATATTTATAACCACCTGCTTATTTAAATATTTGCGCATTTTACCCATAACTAACCACATTAATCAAATCACCCTTACTATTTCAAAATAATAAATAAAGGAAATTCCTTTTTATTTAAAAATTTTCGGGGTCTTACAACCTCCCCTCCTTATGAAATTTCGTCCTCGAAATTGACGTACGTAACTGGTGTTTCGAAAAGGTAAAGATACCTCGCTTTCATTTCCGTTTCCAACTCCAAGGTCATTTCCTCTATAGCATGATTCCTCCACAAAACTTTAACTTGTGGTATGACCTTCGTGCGTAGGACATGCTCCTTCCTCCAACATCTTGACAGGTACCTCCTCGTACGTTAAGTCTTCGCTATTTCGTCCGGTTCTAACTCAATACGTGGTTCGAGTCGTCCACATCGAACACATAAAAAAACGTTATAACACGCGACATACTTGGCGTAAAACGAGTCTATAGGCCACAGTTCCTATTCGATCGAGAATTTCAAATGGATTAATAAATCGAAGGTTTGAGCTTTGCTCACATCGCCAATTCTCGCTTTTGAAATAACAACTTCTTGCACCTCCTTCTTCAATTCATCAGCTCCGTGTGTAGCTTGAACACTTTAACTTTATCGATTAAAGTCGATTATACTCGTATATCATCACGTGGTACCTAGAGTTTTCATCTCCATCTCTATTATTAAAATTATACGAAATGAGTCTTTGACAATATCGTACTCGTACTTGTATACGATCTTCTACTCAACACGTCAGCTACCACGTTCGCTTTTCCAAGACATGGTCAGAACATGTGCTGAAATGAGTCTCCTCTTGAGTCTTCCCACATTCCTTGCTCCATTCGAATTTTGTATCTCTACGAGTCAGCTGCGTTAATGGAATAGCGATTCGAGAATATCCTTCAACGAATCTCCGATAATAATCAACTAAGCCTAGAAAGCTACGTATTTCGATTACCGACTTAGGTTGTTCTCAACTGTGACTCATATCCCAACCTTGGATAGCACGTCAATGACACCTATCAGTTTACTATCGCACGAATATTGTCTCCCCTACGAGAGTCTGGCTTCGGTGCATTCCACAAAGGAAGTCACCAGATAAAGGCTCGGGTATCAACTTCTACAGTTGGGTTTTTAACTCCTGAAGTTCAATAGGAGCCATTCGATATGAGATTTTAGAAATGGGTTTTGTACCGGATTCAAAGTCGATACAAAATTTAATATCACGCTCTGGGAGTAAGCCAAGAAATTCTTCAGGAAATACATCAGGAAATTTACTAACAACAGAAATATCATTCAAATCTGATGTACTTTTGTTCAAGTCCATGACATGGGCTAAGAAAACATGACATCCATTTTTCAATAAACGAATGACTTCATGGCTTGATATAAAAATGTTTGACTTCAATGGTTTGATTGCTTGAGTTCGAATATCAGGTTGCTTAGGAATATGAAAACTAACAACCTTACAAAAGCAATTAATTTTGGCATGATGAGTAGTTAACCTTAAAATCACATCAAAAGCAAATATCTCTATAGAAATAAGGTTAACAGGTAATGTGATAGTGCCAACTGAATCAAGCAAGATTTCTAACAACCGGATGTAATGAAAGTTTCTCCTAACGGAGTCTCCATATAGGTCAAAGTCTAATTTCTCCGTAGTCAAGTTCAAACGTTGAACGCAAGCAAGAGAGATAAAAGAATGGGTAGAACCGGTACCTAGTAAGGTATAAACTTCGCAAGAATTATAATTAACTAACCCGTGCTAACTTCGTTCGGGTTCCTCGCATTTTGACCGGTCACGACAAACGCTCTTCCAGGAACCGTTGACTTTGACTTTTCTGGGACAGCCTTTTGAATCACCATCCCCGCTGGAATTGGTTTCGCTACCGTACACTCTCGAGCGATATGTCCTTCCTTTCCACAATTATAGCATACCTTGAACTGTTGTGGGCAGTTTGGGCTGATATGTCCCTCTTTCCCGCATTTGTAACATACGACCGTGGTCTTTCTCCTCCCTTGGAACCAGTTGCTGCTGGCACTGTCGTCTTCACATGGTCGTTGTTAAATCTCCTCTTTTTAAAATCTCCTCCCGACTCGCTTCTTCTATTTTCATGGCCACGATTACCACCAAAGTGGTTACCGCCTTTGTCCAGTATTCTTCTTTCTCTGCTGGTTATCGTTATTCTGATGACTGCTATCTTCGGTATGATCCTGGTTATGGTCCCTCGGTTGAACGTACTCGTTATCCTCGCTCTAACAACTGAGCCCTGTTGACAACATCTGAATAGATAGAAAATTTATGAGAAATGAGATACTGACGTATGCCGGTTTCAAACCTCTCAGAAACATCCGCGTCATACGTTCCTCATTCTCCACCAAATGAGGTGTAAACCTGGATAACTCCGCGAACTTCGCCTCGTACTGGGACACCGTCATGTTATTCTGCTCTAGTCTAATAAACTCCACTTCCTTCATATGGCGAATATTTCAGGAAAGTATTTTTCGTTGAAAAGTTTCTGAAACGTCTCCCATGACATGCTGAGTGCGGCTAGATGTGTACGCTTCACAGACTCCCACCAGTAGTCTGCCTCGCCACTGAACATAAAGGTGGCGAATGGAACCTTCTGTTCCTCCGTGCATCCCAAGACATCGAATATCTTGGTAATTTGCTTGACCCATGTTTCCGCCATGATCGGATCGGGTTTTCCCTTAAATTCTGTGGTCCCAACTCTCTGAACTGCTTGCTGTGACAACTCGTGAATTGCTATCATTTCCTCCTGTATTTTGAACACGAGTCTCTCTCGTTTGATTTTGCATGAACTGCAAAAAGCTCCTAAACATCCCGTCGTTTATCGTCTGCTCAGTGGTGTTGTTCACAGGAGGTACATTGCCAGCCTGTTGCACGTTCTCCTCATTGGGGAGTACAGGCATCTCTACGGTCTCATTTACTCCACTGTTAACATTCTCAGTCGACATTCTCAAATACTGTCATAAAACAAGGGTTAATTAAACAATTTAACAAATCACATATTACCCCTATATTATGACCAAACAACAAATTTGCTTAGGTAGGACACACTAGCGAAGGATTTACTCGTCTCTCCCCTCCTAGTTCTATTCTCCGATCTCCGCCAGAGATCATATCCCTAAGCTCTGATACCAACTGTGACACCCCCAAAATAGGTCCATTCCACCCAACCCATTCTGAGTTGTCAAATACATGGTACAGAAACAACTACAACTTTTACAACCCATAAGCTGTGAGTTTGAATACAAACATTGTCATCTAGGCAATATCCTCGTGCAAATAAATCCCCATCATAATTATTGATACATAATTTTACAAAAAAAATGGTGAGGACTACTAAACAACTTTCTCTAGAACCTTCATTCCATACCCTGACTAGTACTCGCTACATTCTCGCCTCCTAAGAAGAAAAATAGAACAACAAGAAAAAGGGTGAGCTCAACTAGCCCAGTAAAGAATATTATGACTAAGATAATGTACAACAAATTATCCTTAGTCTTCAACAGGGAAAAATCTGATAGAATACAATAGACAACAAGTTTTAGATCAACAACTGCAGGGGAAACAACAATTCATTAGAAGAGTTAAGTAGAGAATAAAATCTACTAACATCTATGAATTTAAAAGTCCATCATCAATATTTTATCCCTGTAACATCAATCAATATATGTCTCAAATCAAATCAAATATTCATCTTTGCACTACAGGCCAAAGATATTCATCAGTTGGTCATGTTCATCTAAACACCTGTTCTTCTTTGCACTACGGGCCAAAGATATTCATCAATTGTTCATGTTCATCTCAACACCTGTACATCTTTGCATTACGAGCCAAAGATATTCATAATAAAATCAGCCATCTTTGCACTACAGGCCAAAGATATTCATTAACACCATCATTTAGGACTGAGGATGATGAAAAATATTTTAAAGGAAACGAATCCAATGAAACAAAATAACAAGTATTAAGGATTCGTACTTTAAACAATCCGAGTTCAAAAATACTTCATAAATAATCATACTGAAGTAAAATTCAAGAATGATCAAAACATAGATCCAATCAAAGATAGTATCCAGAATAGATATTTTGGACAAAAAGAAGAAATTTCATTTTTTGATGAATAGTGTCGTATTCGTGAATAGTAACTCCGACACCAAAAGATAGAAATTTCACAAAAAACATCTTCACGCTTCGTGAATAGTACTCGTGAATAGTAACTCATGAATAGTAACTCGTGAATAGTAACTCATGAATAGTAACCCCGACATGAAAAAGTTCCAAATTTAATAAAAATTTCCAACCAACATTTCAGCATAATGATATTGAAGAAATAATATCATTTGAGAAGAAAATAACATCCCTTACCTCGAAAGACAGCACTTCTAGTTAAAACACCGGATATAGGCTATGACTTGAACTTGCACCGTATAACAATACTCAAAGTATACTCAAAATACTCACAAGAATACGCTCGATAATATAGAGAGAGAAAACTTCAGTTTCTGGTGTGATTTTCAATTCTAACCTAAGCACCTATTTATAGGAAATTGCTTAGAACACCAAAGCAGAAAATTTAATATAATATTAATATATATAAAAAATTTCTACGCATTCTTAGAATCTGAAAATCAGAATACAAACCACATGCTACCTTCTAGAAGAAGTAAAAAAAATGTTTTTATTATTTAAAATAATTAAAACTTCCAAAAATCAATTATTTCGGAGCTTCGGAACTTTAATAATTCATAATAAATAGCCCTTTTGTCAGAAAATTCAAATCTTGCGAGTTTTTATAGGAAATTCAATTCTCTACAACTTTGCAGAAGAAAGTTTTCCCAAATTCCAAACAAAAATTGACCGAAATCCATAAACGGACGATTTTACAGACTATAATCAAATTTCAGTCAATAATTGTGTCCACCAACACACAAAATATGTGTTAAACATTTAATGCCACAAAAATACTTTTCCTCCTCATATACTCATATATCCCACATTCATTATAAAAATATCACCGTTAATATATTATTAAAATAATATATTTAAATGAATTATTTTATCAGAAAAAGATAAAATATTAATTTTCAACAATTGTCACATAAAAAATTTTTCTCCATCTATATCCACATAAAATCAATATTTTTCTCATCATATAAATCAATAATTAATTATTCACAAATAATATTACAAAATCACAATATTGACAACCAGACCGTTCTCAGGAAAGAGGGGGCTTTCCAATAAGAATTTCTTCTTACTGGCGCGCAATTAGGTGACCAAACCTCTCCTCAGTCAGAACTTTCTAGACATTGCCAATAATGTTATCTAATAATATTATTCAGATAATATGAATTATTGATTCGATAATTACAAATACTGTGTAATGACAATTATTGAAACAACAACAATATAAAATATCAACGCAACAATTATTGAATCAATAAAATAAAATACTGAACAGTAATTACTGTAACCATTATTGAGTAGTGCCTTCTTACGTAAGAATTAATAATTGGTGCAATACCGTGTACTACTGTGTTTTAACCACCGGGTATTCCAACAGTGTTAACGGTAACAACTACGCCGTTTTTTTATAAACAACTTATATTTGTCGTTTTCTTCATCCAATCGCTTTCCGTTATGGGGCCCACAAAAGACTGCGCCGTCGTACGAATATTCCCCGACAGCTAGAATATTCCACGACCAAACGAATATTCCACGACCATAATGAATATTTTATAACCACCTGCTTATTTAAAATATTTGCGCATTAAACCCATAACTAACCACATTAATCAAATCAACCCTTACTATTTCAATATAATAAATAAAGGAAATTCCTTTTTATTTAAAAATTTTCGGGGTCTTACAGAATGCCTTGTGTGGCATAATTTGAAATGAGGAAATTCACTAAGCGAGTTAAAAGGGAATTAGGAAGATTAATCGTGTTTGATCATGTGATTTCATGTAGTTAATGAGTACACTCTTAGATTGGCAATATCACTCTTGTGGACATTAATTCATGTCGTGTAAAACGAGTTTGGCGATGGAGGTTGATACTGGCTTGAAGATAAACCAGTCTTGGCCATGTCAGGGTACGACGCAGCTGCGTCGTCCCAGCAGTACAAACTAGCACAGCTGCACCAGTGATCAATTGGAGTTGGTTACTTTCTATTGTAGCACTGAACTGGGACATTAATGTTATATATGTGACATAAATAAAACCATATGATAGGAGTATATTGCAATGAAATGAGGTACCTAGTAGCACAATGCCATCATATGAAGTTGTAATGCGTAAATGATTAATTATCTGGGTATTCTAGAATCTGAGAAAGGAATTCAATATTTTAAATAAACATTAATATTAAATAAGGTTATAATGTGGTTATGTGAGTGGTAGAGATAATTATGGGACTACCCAGACAATAATGCCTAACTGCGATATTTTATTACGTGTAGTTAATGTACATGGATTATATGATGTGAGTATAAAATTTATCTTTAAGTTCCTAATATGGTAACAATTGTACCTTAATATTACATTAGGGGAATTAAAAGAACCAAACCAAGCTTTACATGACCAAATGCTGATATTTTTCTTTCTTAACCCAAATTGAGTGTCACCAAGTACAATGAACAGTAACATAAAACTAAAACACTTATTTTCCAAAAAAGGCTAAATCCTAGGTGATCATTGCTAGCTAAGTGGCTGGTATGAAGTTGTTAAACCACTCTTCATTAACCTATGTATCCTTCCATTACACCATGGACTCCAAGATTGTGTAATGTCAAGACCTAGTCCATGCTTTTTCTATAAATATAAGCTACAATTTCAGTTTTTGTGTTGCTAAAAGAGTTGTCTAAAAAGTCTAAGTGAAGAGTTCAAGTGGCTGAACAAATATAGATGTAACGACCGAGAAATTCGGATCTAATGTAAAATAATTTTATTTAATTAAATAATGAATAAAATTATATTTATTATTATTATTATTATTATTATTATGTGTTAATAAGATGAATGTCGTTCTATAACCTAAAAATGTCGGAAAGTCGTAGTATTTTAACTATGTGAAGAAATTAAAGTGTTTGAATTTCCAAGATGAAATTAAAAGCTTTCCGAATTTTTTTTTGAAAAATACTATTCATCGATTTCCGCTCGGGAATTATTTTTGAACTTCCAGAAAATACATAATGATAGAATACCGAGGTGAGATGGATTATGTAATAATAATTCGAATATGGAAAATGTAATTTTTCGCCTGCGGACTTAATTTAAGAACATTATGGAAAATAAAGCGTTAAGAAGTTAAAGTAATGATTGCATGATATGTATGTATTGTACGAGGTAATGAATACGAGTATGATACGAAGTATTATATGAGTATGTATGAATGATGGTATGTCATATATGATGATTGAGTATACGAGTTAGATTACGAGAATAATACGTAGAGTATACGTTCTAAGGCTTTAAGCCAAATGAAATGGACTTGTAGGATTGTGTAGCAATTTATAAAGTCCAATAGAAGTTAATGTGCAAGCCCAAATGTAAGTAATGGTAAAGCCCAAGTGAGTTTGTTAATACAAGCCCAAGTGTAGGATAAGTTAATTAAACCTAAAGCCCAAACTATTAATCCAATGGGTTAGGGTGACCCATGAGGCAACCCATGATCATATGGTTAATCTTGGTGACCAAGGAAAAGTTGTGATGGCCAAGCAAAAGATTTGATGACCAAGTTAACTTAGTGATTAAGTAATGAATAGTAAGGAGGTGGGATTTTTCTATTGACTATTATACCATAACCTTGGAAATCCTATAAATAGAGGACTTACTAGCTCATTTGTCACTTGTTCATTTCATCCAACACATTACAACTTATTTGTTAGAGAGAATAAGTGAGAATAAGCTAGACTTTTATTGTTAGAAAAGAAGAAGAAAAGCTTGATCATCAAAGGTAATGATCCTATGTCATTAGTCTTCCATCTCTACAATTATAGGTTGATAAGAGAAGTGTTGATTGATAAACATATATGCTAAGAAGTAAAGAAAATGGATGATCAAAGTACTTAAGTCTTAATAAGTCGTGAATAAGCACTTTGTTCATAAATAAGTTATGAACTAAGGAAGAACTTGTAAGGACTTGTAACTTGTGTACATGAATGAAGTTTGGATGATAAGAAGATGTAAGGATGATGGTTAGAAGACTTAAGCTATGATAAGTCATGTAAATGAAATCATAAGTGGTTTATACTTTTATAAGTTATAAACTCATGAAGAACAAGTTATAACTTATCATGAAAATAAGTTGATGTAATATATATGCTAAGATGTTAGTTTGATGGATAGACTCCATTTGAAACGGTGAGCAAATCATAAGTAACGAGGTTATGCCGGAATTCACACGATTAGACAATAATTAGGGGTGATAATCGGTCAGGGTAACTCGGTACCCGATTCAGATTCGACCCGAAAATATGATTCGGGTCTCGGGTTCGGTAGCCTTCTGAGTCGAATATGGGATAAGGGCTCGTTTTTGGGTTATAAGATAGATCTCAAATTTGAGCAGAGTACTATTCGCTCATTTTATGGTTCGAACTCGCCTCCTTCATCTGAACCTTACTCGATCCTTACTCGATGAACCTTACCCGTTTAAGAGTTCGGTACTTACTCGATCTTTGATAAGGAAGTGGAAAGGTTAGTCGCTTGATTCTTCAAAGTTCAGACTTGAGATTTCTCACTTCACAGTTCAAACTTCAATCGCGAAATCGCCTCTTCGTTTACATAAAAATTAAAAGTTTATAGGCTCGAGTGGGTGAGATTTGAGAACTGATGACTGAATTCTTCCCATTAAAGAGGCTTGATACATGAATATTTAGTGATTCAATCTCAGAATCACTAAAGCCCTATTCCCAAAAGATAATTGATGAAGCTAAAGCCATGAAGATCGAAGTGTAAATGCAAGTTGTATAAGTCAGTTCTTACTTATAAATATATTCTTCCTCTGATTACTTCTATAATCTATAGTTTTGTTATACCAAAAATCCCCAATCAAAAAATTAAAACCCTAATTTTTAGCTTTCAAGTTTCAATTCGATCTTATTCAATGGAGCACTTTGATGCTTCAGGTATTTGCATTTCTTGTCTATTTAGTATAGTTCTATACTTTAAGATAATACAAATATTGCACTTGCGGATATCTTTTATTGCATCTTTTAGCTTTTCCCTTGAATGAAGTTTTTCTGTAAAGGGAACGAACCTGCAGATGGCACTAAGCATAATATATCGATCATAAAAATGATTTCAATGGAACATGAGTTTAAACTTTCTCACAATTCTCAAACTTCAAGTTTTACTAGAGTGATGACTGATGAGTAATGAGCTACTAGCTGAGATTGTTTCAGTGACAATGATAGACTGAGAAATCATATGGTGAAGTGTCTTAATATTGCTTTTATAGTGTAGTTTTCCCTTGATTTTCCTTGCTTGGAACTCCCACCAATGATTAGTTGTAGGAACTTGAGCGTTCTGTAAAATGAACTTACAATTGCCATGCTCATGTTACTGATTTTGTAGTGTTATTAGTGTTCATGTCATGGTAGTTCTGCTAGTGTTAGTACCAATAAATGTTATAGAGCTCCAAATATTCTTCAGCGTATCCTTAGTCTCCTTATTAATGTCCGCCCCGAATCTGATCTCATCCACTTAGAGGCATGTCTCCAAACAATCAAATCTATCCATCAATTTTTGTTTTTATTATTACTCACTTTGCTTTTACAATTTTATACTCAAAATTTTCAAACTAATTTTATGTTAATTGGTATCCATCGACAAATCAGCTGTTGCCTTACTTTGGATACTAGTTCAATTACTGGTCGTGTCCTTCTAGTGAGTTTACTACTATATGGGTTAGTCTTCACTGCTGTAAAAATAAGTGAACAGATCAATATGGGAATTTTGTAACACCATAACTTTAGCAATTCCAAGGAGAGAGACCCTACAAATTAAAATATACGAACCCTGAACCATTCTTTAATCATCTTTAAACCATTCACCCCTTTTTTCAGTCATATAGAGATCCACTTCGATTTGTATAGGGATATGAATTGACTATGAAAATCATAGACTCAATTAGACTGATAGTTACATAATACATGAAGAATGCATAATACATGAAGAATGCTTTTTCTTCACAAATATTACTTTGATCCATATTTGTAAGTTTAGTAAAACAAGAGTAATTTTCCTTTCATACTCTTGTTTGCAAGTATGAAAGAAAGGAAAGAGTAATTTATTGCAAATTCATTATCACTTAGTTTAATGAACTTGCAATTGCTATGCTCCTGTTACTGAATTTGTACTATTATTTGATATGCATAGAGGATAACTGTTCTAACTGTTAAATTGTGAGCCACCATTTCAATGAATATATTTAATAAAAAAAAAGAGGTGAGACAAGAAAGCAGATAGGTTGTTGGTTCAGCCGGCAGTTGTAATCCTGTTGTCAAAACACTTTTTATCATGTCCAACTTACATTTATTTGACATTGTATTTCAAAATATATTTAGTTGAATGTAATACTCAATAAGATAATTTCATTGTGCATGCATATGTTAAATCCTTTGTCTCTAATTCTGAATTTCTGATAATTTTTTGTTTGTTTATTTGAGGCAACAATGAGATCATAAGTTTGATTGAAGACCCATCTGGACCATCTCAAGTGCCAAATACTCAAACTAAAAATCAGCCTGAAAATGCTATTGAGGTTGAGGCTGAAGCTGAGCATAGAAAAAAAGAAAAAAGACCTAAAAAACATGCGATGAGTTTACTATTGTGACATTAAGAGATGGAACCAAAAAGGTTGAGTGCAAGCATTGCCACTCAAGGCTTGCTCTTCATAATACGGGGTCTACCAGTCATTTGAATAGGCACATGAACTCCTGCTCTATTCGGTTGGCTTCAATTTCTTGTTCCGAAAAACCCAAGCAGTATGTATTATCTTATCCTACTTTAGAAGTTGAAGGTAAATCTGTTAACTAGAATTTCTTCAAGTATGATAAAGAAAATGTAAGGGAGCTTTTTGCTAAGATGATATGTGTGCATGAATACCCTTTTTGTATGATTGAGCATGAATTTTTCATACTATTTTTGAAAACTTTGAATCCAAGATTTGATCTCATTTCTAGGATGACAGTAAGGAATGACTGCATGAAGCTTTATACTTTAGAGAAGAGAAAAATTAAGTCTTTGTTTGATGGTATTAGTAGAATAAGTTTGACATCTGATTTGTGGACTTCTAATCAAACTATTGGTTATATGTCTCATTTTTTGGATTCGAATTGGAACTTGCATAAAAGGGTTATTAATTTTTGTAGCATGACACCTCCACACATTGGTCTTATGATTTCTGATTCTATTTTGCATTGTATAACTGAGTGGGGAATTGAAAATAAAATATCAACTGTGACTCTTGATAATGCATCCGCAAATGATTCAACTGTAAGACATCTTAGGGATAATTTTACACTGAAAGGTGGCCTTTATTTTAGTGGAAAAATATTTCATGTTAGATGTTGTGCCCACATTCTTAACTTGATGGTGCAAGATGGTTTGGGGATTATCCAAAATGTTATTCAAAACGTTCGTGAGACTGTCAAGTACTTGAAAATGTCTCCATCTCGTCTTCATAAATTTGGTGAGATTGTGAAAAATTTACAATTACCATCTTCAAAAAGATTGATCTTAGATGTCCCCACTAGGTGGAACTCGACATATGCCATGTTAGAGTCTGCTTTGCAATTCAAGGATGTGTTCCCATTGTACAAAGAGAGAGACCTTCATTATAACTCTTTGCCTAGTAGGGAATATTGGGACATGGGAGAGAGGGTTATTAAATTTTTAGAAGTGTTTAATGAAGCAACAAATGTGTTTTCTGGCTGTGAATATCCTACTTCCATTTTGTTTTTACCTGAGATTTGTAAAATCAAGGAGTTGTTGAATGAAACTATTGTTGATGATTGTGAATATATAAAAGAAATGGCTTACAAGATGAAAGAGAAGTTTAATAAATATTTGGGACAATGCAACTGACTTATGGCTATTGCATCTATCTTAGATCCAAGATATAAGATGTAATTAGTTATATTTTGTTTTCCAAAGATGTATGTCAGTGAATTTGAAGCAAAAAGGAACTTAACACTTATTCAAAATGCTTTGCAAGAACTATTTGATGAATATGTAGTAGTTTACAATGCAGAACAAGTTGTTAATAGTCAATGTGAAACTTCAAGTGCTAGAAATAGTGTTAAACCAATGGTTTCTGTTGGTGGATCTAAGAGTAAGACCAAGAGTAGAGCAGAGTTTGACAATTGGGCTCAAAACATGGACATTGCATCCCCATGTTTGAAGTCTGATTTGGAAATTTACTTGGAAGAAGGGAGATTGGTTTGTAACGTTGATGATAATTTTGATGTTTTAAAATGGTGGAAGGCAAACTCTTTAAAATTCAAGGTCTTGTCTTGTCTGATTTTAGGTACTTCACCCATTCACAATTAATTAATTGGTAGCCTTGAAATAATGATTCTTATTATACGGAGTCCATTTGAATAAAATATCATTTTAAATGAAAGATTCTTATTATACGGAGTCCTTTTGAATTTGACGGTCTTTATGAGGACTTTAAAACATTTCTTTCAGGCACATGAATTGTTGAAGCATAAGAAACTAGAAAAAGAAGGTAAATTTGTTGAGATGACAAGTACCTAAAATTAGAAAAACTGAATTTAGACAAGTATATGAATCATGTGTTGATCCCTCATATTTCATTTCTTTAGCAGCAGGACATAACGCAACTAATTTGATTCCAAATGGCCATGTTCATCCAGAAACGCAGGAGAACTATGGAGCATTTGGAAAGGTCACATATGAAAAATGAGTTGAGCTTGTGCGAGGATTTGTCAGATTCTAAGGGTATTAACCAAGTCAACGTCCCATTGCAACTTGCAAGAAAGTTCGAGTGGTGGGGCTTTAGTTGCATCTTTTTCAGGGACTTTGTCGTGAAACTTTGTTTGTCTTTTAAATCTCAAAACCAGTTCCCATCAATTGTAGTTATCATTGTTGCTGCGATCTTCCTTCTAATGCAGGTTTGTAATTTTTAATTAGCATTACTTTTGTTTTGTCTGGCTGCTATTTTTCCTAGTCCTAGTGTTATTGCTCTTTTCAAGTGATACTGTTCTTTTCAAGTGATACTATTTTTCCTATTTTTCCTAGTGCTACTACTCTTCCTCCTAGGTGCTGGTACTTGTGACACCCCCAAATCCGGGTACTTCGATTTCCACAGGATTGGGTGTTCACTGTACAAATATCATTTATCTATCTACCCATAATAAATTCAAACCATGCAATAGATAGAAATAAAATCCTCCACTTATGGGGTCACAACATCTGAATAATAAATACAATCTCAGGTCAAACTAACCTTAAACATATGTGCAAAAACATAAATAAATAAGTCTTAAACAACATCAAGTCTTTACAATAACATTCTTAAAATTAAATAACAAGTCTTCATCACTTATTAGCTTTGCCTTTGCCTTTGCTATTAGAAGGCTCATCGTACCTTTCGTTCTTAACTGCAATGTTATTATTACGCAAG
The DNA here is from genome assembly GCA_020205505.1 of Panax japonicus. Classification (NCBI taxonomy): domain Eukaryota; kingdom Viridiplantae; phylum Streptophyta; class Magnoliopsida; order Apiales; family Araliaceae; genus Panax; species Panax japonicus. The sequence continues at coordinate 23,977,064 of CM035100.1, forward strand.
AGTGAGCATGAATGCCCACAACTATAAAATGAAATAACACTATGTAATAACATGCGAGTGAATCAAAGACTTCTGAAATAAAAGCTCAAGTTTTGAATCAAGAATGAATAACAAGAATTCAAAATATTTTTGAGGGTCATAAGACCTTGAACTATGTCCTAGGTTATCAAGGGTTATACTTGAAACCTTTAATAGTCATAAGACTATGGACTCTTCTACTCGTACTTAGGGGAATCAGCCCTAAGTACCATACTGTGCACAATATCTTAACGCTAACGCATAAGTAAATCCCTTTGCAGGGTTGTTCATCTAAGTTTGACATTAGAGTCTGCACCAAAGGAAGTTTGGTTTGGATAAATCAATAAGGGTTCTGAATTTAGAACATTCATCAACTATGGACTAGTTGAATCAATAAGGATTCGCTAGTTTAACAAGGTTCAACAATAAATGATATTTATAATGAATAACAATCTCAATAGGTATACAATAGAATAATTATTGTTTAACAGAATCATACTTTGAAAAGATAGTAAATCTTTAACATAACAAATGAACTTGATGTATAACTTGAATAATGATAACAAGTAGGGTTAGAAAATTTGCCTCGTGCGTAGGTTACACGGTAATTAAACACGTTCCTTGAATTTAATCCTACATATCATTTCCATTCACAACTATAGTTAATTATAATGTAACTAGTCATCATAAATTCATTCTCTTTGTCTAACTTTGATTATGACCATACTTAGTCAATTTATCACATTCATTATCACATAATTTACACTTCACGAATAACAAGCTAATTATGTATTCAATAATTCAATCTACATGTAATTATGTTATTAATATGCTAAGCATCTATTTTAACATCTCATTATACTTCTAACATATTTCTATGCTCCTTAAATTAGGTTAACATCACATTCGTGGACTTTCACACTTTAAAACAAAATTAGTTTCTGAACATTCTGGAGAGTGGCGTTGCGGCGCCACTTTTGTGCTTGTTCTCGGCGCTGCGGTGCGATGGTGCCGCGACTAAACGTTTGGCTCTGCTGCACGGGCCTTAAGGCGTTGGACTGGCGTCGCGGCGCGGAGAACCAGTTACAGAAATTGCAGTTCGCGAAAAATCGCAGAACATGCCAATTTCTACCAATTTGTTATTTCATACGCGAAATTTGACACACCCATATACTAGAATTTGTATATAATCATTACCCAACAATTATAGAGTGGTTTTAACCAATTAAAACACATAATCAGATAATTAAAATATATAAATTTCACTGTTCTTGAAGGTTTTGAAAACAAAACATGAAAATTACTACTACGGATTCGTTATCACACCGAATCCGTTCATTTAAAGTTTGGTCTCTTCGTATCAACATGCATAATAACATACAAGTGTAAAATTTTCAAAACCATTTATGTTTGACATATTAAAATCACGTATAAGGGCCATATAACCATATCTCATACTCTGTAAATTTTGAAGCAATCATATACGATGTATTTTCATGAAACTTAAGATATGGTTTATACAATATATATAATCAAATATGATATGATAACATTTATTACATATATCAACACATAATTCATACCATTTATAAATATAGAGACCTTATAGAACTTTGAAAGCCATATTCATAAAAACTTTAATAACGTAATTTATAATTTGGGAAGGAGGAGATTACCCTGAGTGTAGAGTATAAATTAGTAGGCTTAGATGCTCTTCAATTCCTCACTCTCAATCTCCTTCACAATCTCTAAATTTTTCTCTGATAATTTATCTCTGTGATTGCTTTGTTCTTAGACTTAGAAAATAGGAAATAAGAAGACGTATATATGAAAGGAACTGACGCACTGAGTGGTTAGTTAACCCAATCATGGGTTAACTGCTATTAACTCCCCATAAGGTTTTGTTTGGTTAGGCTTAATTGATTCAGAGTCATTTAATTTAATAAATCTCTTATACTAAAGTTTAAATCGTGTCACACCCAATTATACCATAACTCAAATATATTATTTAATTTAATTTGGATAAAATATAATAATTTCTCATTAATTCACATAGTCATATAATTAATTTTCTTATTAATTATAAAATAATATTAGGCTTATTAAATATTTCATTTAATTTAATAAACTCACATAATTACATACTTTGACTAATAATTATTCTCCACATTAATTTAATAAATATAACACATATCATTAAATTAATTTATCACAATTGCATCAATTAATTATTTAATCTAATAATTAAATCATCAAAAATATTAATTTAATTCAATAAATATTAAGAATTAAATTTAAAAAATTTTGTTCGTCACATCTTTCCCCCCATAAAAGGATTTTGTCCCCAGAATCGCGACTCAATAATTTTGAACCGTTACATTATCCCCCCTTACAAAGATTCTGTGCCCAGAATCGCTTACACAAAATTAAGTAAATAAATGAGGGCAATTCTTCATCATATTCTCTTCGAGTTCCCACGTAGCTTCTTCAGCGTTGTGGTTCCTCCAAATTACCTTAATATAAGGTATTACCTTAACAGAAGGTATTACTTTGTTTATGAGAACTTGTTCTTTTTTGTCGACAATTTGAACGGGAATTTCTTCGTAAGATAAGTCTTTTTCAAAATGTAGGGGTTCGTATTCAATTACATGCTTTTAATCGGGTTTGTAGGTTCGTAATACAGAAACGTGGAAGACGTTGTGGACATTCTCGAGTGCTGGAGGCAGGGCTACCTCATACGCAACTTCTTCGATTCTTCTAAGTACTTCAAATGGTCCAATGAATCTTGGGCTTAATTTTCCTTTCTTTCCGAACCTAATCTTTCCCTTCCAGGGAGAAACCTTTAAGAACACGTAACTACCCGGTTCAAATTCAACATTCTTACGGTGTGGATCAACGTATTTCTTCTGTTTATCTTGAGCTGCTATCAGTCATGGTCGGATCAGTTTGACTATTTCTGTTGTCTGCTGTACCAATTCTGGCCCTAGCAATTGTCTTTCGCCAACTTCATCCCAATATAGTGGAGTTCTGCACTTTCTGTCGTATAACGCTTCATAAGGCGGCATGCCAATACTAGCGTGGTAACTGTTGTTGTAGCCAAACTCTACGAGTGGTAGGTGATCATCCCAATTTTCTTTAAAGTCCATCACACATGCACTTAACATATCTTCTAATGTCTGAATCGTTCTTTCGCTCTATCCATCTGTTTGAGGGTGATATACCGTACTCATCCGCAATTGCGTACCCATGCACTCCTGTAGACGTTTCCAGAAGTTCGATGTGAAGCGCGAATCTCTATCATAAACAATTGACACTGGCACTCCGTGCCTCGAAACAATCTCTTTTACATATAACCTTGCCAACTAATCTAAGTTGAATCTGATTTTGATCAGAAGAAAGTGCGCGGATTTCGTCAGTCGGTCAACGATGACCCATACTGCGTCGTAGCCTTTCTGAGTCGTCGGTGGCCAACCACGAAGTCCATTGTGATATGTTCCCATTACCATTCTGCAATCCACTTGGTCTCTGATGTTCTGCTTTCACTTTCTGACAGGTCAGACACTTGGTAACACATTCTGCAACATCACGTTTCAAATTTGGCCACCAGAAGTGTTGTCAAAGATCTTGATACATCTTGGTACTACCAGGGTGAATCAAATATCGTGAGCTATGAGCCTCACTCAAAATGTCTTCCTTAATCTCTGGTACCGGCGGTACACAAATTCTGCTCTCGAATCTTAGTATTCCTTCCTTATCCATCTTAAATCTTGGTTCGGTTCCTTCAGATATCTTCCTTATCACCTTTTTGCATTCATCATCCTGAAGTTGAGCCTCCTTAACTTTATCCAGTAGGGTTGTATCAGATTGCATCTAAAATAGCTTATCATCAATTTCCATAGGATACCTCACTTCCAACTCCAGTTTCTCCATTTCTAAAATTAGTTCCTCCTGAGAAGTCAACATCATCAACTTCTCCCTACCCTTTCTACTTAAGGCATCGGCAACGACATTTGCCTTACCCGGATGGTATAAAATCTCACAGTCGTAGTCCTTAATTAATTCCAACCACCTTCTTTGAAGCATATTCAAGTCCTTCTATGTTAAAATATATTTCAGACTCCTGTGGTCTGTATATATTTCACACTTCTCCCCGTAGAGTTAGTGCATCCAGATTTTTAAAGCAAAAACTACTGCAGCTAACTCCAAGTCATGGGTCGGATATCCCTTCTCGTAATCCTTCAATTGTCGTGATGCATACGCAATGACTTTGTCGTTTTGCATCAGCACACAACTAAGTCCTTTATGCGACGTATCACTATAAACAACAAAATTTCTTGTATCGTCCGAAAGAGACAACACAGGTGCTGTACTCAACCTCTTCTTCAATTCTTGAAAGCTTTCCTCACACTTCTCGGTCCAAACAAATTTCACAGTTTTTTAACTTAAATTCGTTAACGGAGTTGCAATCTTGGAAAAGCCTTGTATGAATCTTCTATAATATCTTGTCAATCCAAGAAAATTTCATACTTCCGATGGAGTTCTCGGCTGATCCCAATTAATCACGGCTTTAACTATGGATGGATCTACCGAAATTCCGTTTTTATCGATCACGTGCCCAAGAAATTGCACTCGCTCGATCCAAAATTCGTATTTTGAAAACTTGGCATACAACTTTTCCCTTCTCAATACTTCCAATGTTAATCTCAAATGCTCTTCATGTTCTTCCTTGGTTTTTGAATAAACCAAAATGTCGTCTATAAATACCACTACGAACTTGTCCAAAAACGGCTTGAACACACCATTCATTAGTCCCATAAATACCGCGGGAGCATTCTTAAGACCAAACGACATAACCAAAAATTCGTAGTGACCATATTGTGTTCTGAACACTGTCTTCGGTACATCTTCTGGTCTCACCTTCAGTTGATGGTAACCACTTCTCAAATCTATCTTGGAAAAGCATTTCGCTCCCTTCAATTGATCAAACAGATCATCGATCCTCGGTAATGGATATCTATTCTTAATTGTGACCTTGTTCAGTTCTCTGTAATCAATGCAGAGCTGCATCGTTCCATCCTTCTTCTTCACAATCAACACCGGCGCTCCCCACGGTGATACGCTCGGTTGAATATACTTCTTGTCTAGTAATTCTTATAGTTGTACCATTAATTCTTTCATCTCTACCGGTGCCATTCGGTACGATGCTTTCGATATTGGAGTCGTTCCTGGCGCCAAATTGATCACGAAATCAACCTCTCTAACTGGCGGAAGTCCTGGTAAATCATTTGGAAAGACATTGACGAAGTCTCTCACTACCGATATTTCCTCTACTTTCAGATTCTCTTTACGACTATCGACTATGTAAGCTAAATATCCTACACAGCTCTGTCTTAACAACTTCCTGGCCTGCATCATCGTCAGACAACTCTCTTGTCTAGGCGACTTGCTACCATAAAACACAACCTTTGACGGAGTCATAAGGTTAATACGTTTATTTTGGCAATCAATTACAACCCCATAATTGAATAACTAGTCCATTCCCAAGATAACGTCAAATTCCTCAAGTCGAATAGGGATAAGATCTACGTTCATTATATTACCCTTAATATCCACTCTACAGTTCTTATGTACATACTTAACAGGGATTATTTCTCTATTTGCAATTTCTATGTTCATGGGGTAATCCAACTCATCCTTAGGAAAATCTAAATTCTTAGCAAAGTCATCGGATATAAAGGAACAAGTAGCACCTGAATCAAATAAAACATAAGCATTAATTTTATTGATCGGAATGATACCTGACACCACATCACGAGACTGAATTGCATCCTGCACTGTCATGTTAAATGTCCTAGCGGTCGGTCTGTGGGTTGTGGTTGGTCCTGTGATAGTCAAGGCGTTTCCACTATTATTTCCCTAGTTTCCTCCTGATCCTGCCCCTCCAGATCCCTTCTTAGGACAGTCTTTTGCCAAATGATCTTTTGAACCACAGGTGAAGCATGCACCCTTCTTTGGGTTAGGACAGTTAGGTGCTATGTGGCCTTCCTGACCACAATTGTAGCACACTCTTTTTCCCTTCATGCAAACTCCCAGATGAGCTTTCTCGTAGGTCGGGCATGCTTCAATCCTCTTCTTCTGACCTCCTTGCTGATTCCCTGATGATGAGTTTTCATTCCACCTCTTCTTCTGATTAAAATTACCACCTCCTGTGCCACTTCCACTAGTCTTGTTATTTCCTTCACTTTCATTCTTCTTCTTCTTCTGATCTTGATTGTACTTGGTCACCGCATCACTTCCACCTTCAGCAAATGTGTTTAGCTGAAACATTGATACCTTGCTGTATACCTAGGGCTTCAGTCCTTGTTCAAATCGTCTCGCCTTTCTCTCATCCGTGTGAACTTGATACGAGGCGAACCTCGCCAACTCTTTGAATCTAGTCGCATAATTAGGTACGGACATATTCCCCTGCTTCAACTCCAGAAACTGAACCTCCATTTGGTTCTGTGAGCTGGTCGGGAAATACATCTCGAAAAACATCTCTTTGAATCTCTCCCAAGTAATCACACCTTCACCTCCACGGACCTTGTTTGCTTGCCACCAGTAATTGGCTTCAGACTTCAGTATAAATGTTGCAAAAATGGTCTTCTGGTCTTCTCTAACTCTAGTAACATCGAAAACCTTCTCCATTTCCATAACCCACGTTTGAGCTTCAATTGGGTTCATTGAACCTTTAAACTCTGGCGGTCCCACCGCCTTGAAATCCTTAAACGTAGTATTTGGTGGAGCTTGAGGTTGATTATTTATTTCTCCAGCTAATAAATTAACCAATTGCTGAACAAGATTAGCATTGGCGTTATTGTTGTTATTAGTAGATCCTTCTTGAGCTGGTTGACGTTGTTGTCTTCTTCTTGGCGTCATATTTCTATTAAAATATATGCTTATTAGAACTTTATTTATTTCTCTAAATAGTTAAGGCGTTACTCAACAATTTAACATAATTATTTAACACATTATCTCAAACAACTTGATATATTAAGTCAAAAGTTTTAACATCAAACGATTGCATCACTGCTATTTATATCAACTATCCTGAGATAAAGAATCCACAGGATTTAAATATTTAAATATTACTTCGTTCATAAACACATCAGAATTTACATATAAAAACTAATTAAGTCTTTCTCATAATTAAACAAATCCTATCACTGCTGGTTAAGGTGCTGAATATCCTTGCTACGCTCCTCTTCCATGATGCGAGACATCGTCCTGCGATCCAGCATGTACGATGGTAGCCCTTCGAACTGGATTGGGTAACTCAAAACTCGATCCTGGGCCTCATCCATTTCCTTATTAAGTGTGGAGTACGTCTCCCCAAGTCTAGCCTTCTTTGCACGACCATCCTCTTCAACAAGATCAGCACGGCGTTACTCTCTTACCCAGCCCTCCTCTGTTATAATTAGCCTTTCCGAACTTTCCTTCAGTTCCTTCTTCAACTTCTCTATCTCCTCGGTCTTATCCTCAGTTTGACCCTTCTCGTGGATCAAATCCCATTCTACATTTCCCAGTCGTGAGTGAAGAGTCGAAATCTCCCTCTCCTTCTGCTCGAGAATTATCTGCTGAATAATTGCCCGTTCAGTCAGATCCTGCACATCATCTCGTAACTCTATGTTACGGTCGTATAACGCGCCGTACATCTCAGCATCAATGGAATGCTGTGGAAACTCCTCTTCTTCTTCTTGCTCTTCAAATTCCTCCTCAGGATCCTCCTCAAGATCAGTCTCAGGTTCATTCTCCTGACCAACAACGGTGATCAATGGAGATGACTCCCTCTGTACCAACTGTTCCCTAACGACATGAATGTCTCAGGGTTCCTCCTCTGTAGGTACTATAGGTACTCGGGGTTCCTCCTCCCCTGCTCGACTAGTTCCTCCAACATCCGACATCCTGACAACAAAATTTTGAGTTTTAGTTATAAGTCGTACTAGTGAGCACATAATTTTAACACATAAGCACATAAAGTCTTTTGTTATCTTCAGTGGATTACATAAATTCATTTCCTAGAACTCGATAAGAGTTTTCCATCACTATGTTCTTCCTATAATGCTACTACCTAAGGTTGTTCCCCCACCTAAGGTTCATAACCTACAGCTTTGATACCAACTTGTGACACCCTCAAATCTGGGTACTTCGATTTTCACGGGATTTGGTGTTCACTGTACAAATATCATTTATCTATCTACCCATAATAAATGCAAACCATGCAATAGATAGAAATAAAATCCTCCCCCTACGGGGTTACAGCATCTGAATAATAAATACAATCCTAGGTTAAACTAACCTTAAACATCTGTGCGGAAACATAAACAAATAAGTCTTAAACAACATCAAGTCTTTAAAATAACATTCTTAAAATTAAATAACAAGTCTTCATCACTTATTAGCTTTGCCTTTGCCTTTGCTAGTAGAAGGCTCATCGTACCTTTTGTTCTTAACTGCAATGTTATTATTACGCAAGAGTGAGCATGAATGCCCACAAGTATAAAATGAAATAACAATATGTAATAACATGCGAGTGAATCAAAGACTTCTGAAATAAAAGCTCAACTTTTGAATCAAGAATGAATAACAAGAATTCAAAAGATTTTTGAGGGTCATAAGACCTTGAACTATGTCCTAGGTTATCAAGGGTTATACGTGAAACCTTTAACAGTCATAAGACTATGAACTCTTCTATTTGAACTTAGGGGGATCAGCCCTTAGTACCATACTGTGCACAATATCTTAACGCTAACACATAAGTAAATCCCTTTGCAGGGTTGTTCATCTCAGTTTGACATTAGAGTCTGCAACAAAGGAAGTTTGGTTTGGATAAATCAATAAGAGTTCTGAATTTAGAACATTCATCAACTATGGAATAGTTGAATCAATAAGGATTCGACAGTCTAACAAGGTTCAACAATAAATGATATTTATAATTAATAACAATCTCAATAGGTATACAATAGAACAATTATTGTATAACAGAATCATACTTTGAAAAGATAGTAAATCTTTAACATAACAAATGAACTTGATTTATAACTTGAATAATGATAACAAGTAGGATTAGCAAATTTGCCTCGTGCGTAGATTACACGCTAATTAAACACGTTCCTTAAATTTAATCCTACATATCATTTCTATTCACAACTATAGTTAATTATAATGTAACTAGTCATCATAAATTCATTCTCTTTGTCTAACTTTGATTATGACCATACTTAGTCAATTTATCACATTCATTATCACATAATTTACACTTCACGAATAAGAAGGTAATTATGTATTCAATAATTCAATCTACATGCAATTATGTTATTAACATGATAAGAATCTATTTTAACATCTCATTATACTTCTAACATATTTCTATATTCCTTAAATTAGGTTAACATCACATTCATAGACTTGCACACTTTAAAAAAAATTAGTTTCTGAACATTCTAGAGAGTGGCGTTGCGGCGCCACTTTTGTGTTTGTTCTCGGCGTTACGGTGCGATGGCGCCGCGACTAGACTTTTGGCGCTGCGGCGCGGGCCTTAAGGCGTTGGACTGGCACCGCGGCATGGTGAACCAGTTACAGAAATTGAAGTTCGTGAAAAATCACAAAACATACCAATTTCTACCAATTTGTTATTTCTTACGCGAAATTTGACACACCCATATACTAGAATTCGTATATAATCATTACCCAATAGTTATAGAGTGGTTTTAACCAATTAAAACATATAATCATAGAATTAAAATATGTAAATTTCACTGTTCCTGAAGGTTTTGAAAACAAAACATGAAAATTACTACTACGGATTCGTTATCACACCGAATCCGTTCATTTAAAGTTTGGTCTCTTCGTATTAACATGCATAATAACATACAAGTGTAAAATTTTCAAAACCATTTATGTTTAACATATTAAAATCACGTATAAGGGCCATATGACCATATCTCATACTCTGTAAATTTTGAAGGAATCATATACGATGTATTTTCATGAAACTAAAGATATGATTTATACAATATATATATATAATCAAATATGATATGATAACATTTATTACATATATCAACACATAATTCATACCATTTATAAATATAGAGACCTTATTGAACTTTGAAAGCCATATTCATAAAAACTTTAATAACGTAATTTATAATTTGGGAAGGAGGAGATTACCCCGAGTGTAGAGTATAAATTAGTAGGCCTAGATGCTTTTCAATTCCTCACTCTCAATCTCCTTCACAATCTCTAAATTTTTCTCTAATAATTTATCTCTATGATTGCTTTGTTCTTAGACTTAGAAAATAGGAAATAAGAAGACGTATATATGAAAGGAACTGACGCACTGAGTGGTTAGTTAACCCAATCATGGGTTAACTGCTATTAACTCTCCATAAGGTTTTGTTTGGTTAGGCTTAATTGATTCAGAGTCATTTAATTTAATAAATCTCTTATACTAAAGTTTAAATCGTGTCACACACAATTATACCATAACTCAAATATATTATTTAATTTAATTTGGATAAAATATAATAATTTCTCATTAATTCACATAGTCATATAATTAATTTTCTTATTAATTATAAAATAATATTAGGCTTATTAAATATTTCATTTAATTTAAAAAACTCACATAATAACATACTTTGACTAATAATTATTCTCCACATTAATTTAATAAATATAACACATATCATTAAATTAATCTATCACAATTGCGTCAATTAATTATTTAATCTAATAATTAAATCATCAAAATTTTTAATTTAATTCAATAAATACTAAGAATTAAATTAAAAAAAATTTGTTCGTCACATCTTCCCCCCCCCCCCATAAAAGGATTCTGTCCCCAGAATCACGACTCAATAATTTAGACCCGTTACATTATCCCCCTTACAAAGATTCTGTCCCTAGAATCGCTTAAACAAAATTAAGTAAATAAATGAGGGTAATTCTTCATCATATTCTCTTCGAGTTCCCACGTAGCTTCTTCAGCGTTATGGTTCCTCCAAATTACCTTAACAGAAGGTATTACTTTATTTCTGAGAACTTGTTCTTTTCTGTCAACAATTTGAACGGAAATTTCTTCGTAAGATAAGTCTTTTTTCAAAATGTAAGGGTTCGTATTCAATTACATGCTTTTAATCGGGTTTGTAGGTTCGTAATACAGAAACGTGGAAGACATTGTGGACATTCTCGAGTGCTGGAGGTAGGGCTACCTCATACGTAACTTCTCCGATTCTTCCAAGTACTTCAAATGGTCCAATGAATCTTGGGCTTAATTTTCCTTTCTTTCCGAACCTAATCTTTCCCTTCCAGGGAGAGACCTTTAAGAACACGTAACTACCTGGTTCAAATTCAACATTCTTACTGGTGTGGATCAACGTATTTCTTCTGTCTATCTTGAGCTGCTATCAGCCGTGGTCGGATCACTTTGACTATTTTTACTGTCTGCTGTACCAATTCTGGCCCTAGCAATTGTCTTTTCGCCAACTTCATCCCAATATAGTGGAGTTCTGCACTTTTTGCCGTATAGCTCTTCATAAGGCGGCATGCCAATAATAGTGTGGTAACTGTTGTTGTAGCCGAACTTTACGAGTGGTAGGTGATCATCCCAATTTTCTTTAAAGTCCATCACACAAGCACTTAACATATCTTCTAATGTCTGAATCGTTCTTTCACTCTATCCATCTGTTTGAGGGTGATATGCCGTACTCATCTGCAATTGCGTACCCATGCACTCCTGTAGACGTTTCCAGAAGTTCGATGTGAAGCGCTGATCTCTATCAGAAACAATTGACACTGGCACTCCGTGCCTCGAAACAATCTCTTTTACATATAACATTGCCAACTAATCTAAGTTGAATCTGATTTTGATCGGAAGAAAGTGCGCGGATTTCGTTAGTCGGTCAACGATGACCCATACTGCGTCGTAGCCTTTCTGAGTCGTCGGAGGCCAACCACGAAGTCCATTGTGATATGTTCCCATTTCCATTCTGGGATCTCTAACGGTTGTAGCAATCCACTTAGTCTCTGACGTTCTGCTTTCACATTCTGATAGGTCAGACACTTGGCAACACATTCTGCAACATCACGTTTCAAATTTGGCCACCAGAAGTGTTGTCAAAGATCTTGATACATCTTGATGATTGTGAATATATGAAAGAAATGGCTTACAAGATGAAAGAGAAGTTTGATAAATATTGGGGACAATGCAACTGACTTATGGCTATTGCATCTATCTTAGATCCAAGATATAAGATGTAATTAGTTATATTTTGTTTTCCAAAGATGTATGTCAGTGAATTTGAAGCAAAAAGGAACTTAACACTTATTCAAAATGCTTTGCAAGAACTGTTTGATGAATATGTAGCAGTTTACAATGCAGAACAAGTTGTTAATAGTCAATGTGAAACTTCAAGTGCTAGAAATAGTGTTAAACCAATGGTTTCTGTTGGTGGATCTAAGAGTAAGACCAAGAGTAGAGCAGAGTTTGACAGTTGGGCTCAAAACATGGACATTGCATCCCCATGTTTGAAGTCTGATTTGGAAATTTACTTGGAAGAAGGGAGATTGGTTTGTAATGTTGATGATAATTTTGATGTTTTAAAATGGTGGAAGGCAAACACTTTAAAATTCAAGGTCTTGTCTTGTCTGATTTTAGGTACTTCACCCATTAACAGTTAATTAATTGGTAACCTTGAAAGAAAGATTCTTATTATACGGAGTCCATTTGAATAAAATATCATTTTAAATGAAAGATTCTTATTATAAGGAGTCCATTTGAATTTGACGGTCTTTATGAGAACTTTAAAACATTTCTTTCAGGCACATGATTTGTTGAAGCAGAAGAACCTAGAAAGAGAAGGTAAATTTGTTGAGATGACAAGTACCTAAAATTAACAAAACTGAAGTTAGACAAGTATATGAATCATGTGTTGATCCCTCATATTTCATTTCTTTAGCAGCAGGACATAACGCAACTAATTTGATTCCAAATGGCCATGTTCATCCAGAAACGCAGGAGAACTTTGGAGCATTTGGAAAGGTCACATATGAAAAATGAGTTGAGCTTGTGCGAGGATTTGTCAGATTCTAAGGGTATTAACCAAGTCAATGTCCCATTGTAACTTGCAAGAAAGTTCGAGTGGTGGGGCTTTAGTTGCATCTTTTTTCAGGGACTTTGTCATGAAACTTTGTTTGTCTTTTAAATCTCAAAGCCAGTTCCCATTAATTTTACTTATCATTGTTGCTGCGATCTTCCTCCTAATGCAGGAATGTAATTTTTAATTAGCATTACTTTTGTTTTGTCTGGCTCCTATTTTTCCTAGTGCTATTGCTCTTTTCAAGTGATACTATTTTTCCTATTTTTCCTAGTGCTACTACTCTTCCTCCTAGGTGCTATTACTTGTGACACCCCCAAATCCGGGTACTTCGATTTCCACGGGATTTGGTGTTCACTGTACAAATATCATTTATCTATCTACCCATAATAAATTCAAACCATGCAATAAATAGAAATAAAATCCTCCCCTTATGGGGTTACAACATCTGAATAATAAATACAATCCCAGGTCAAACTAACCTTAAACATCTGTGCGAAAACATAAATAAATAAGTCTTAAACAACATCAAGTCTTTACAATAACATTCTTAAAATTAAATAACAAGTCTTCATCACTTATTAGCTTTTGCCTTTGCCTTTGCTATTAGAAGGCTCATCGTACCTTTCGTTCTTAACTGCAATGTTATTATTACGCAAGAGTGAGCATGAATGCCCACAACTATAAAATGAAATAACACTATGTAATAACATGCGAGTGAATCAAAGACTTCTGAAATAAAAGCTCAACTTTTGAATCAAGAATGAATAACAAGAATTCAAAAGATTTCTGAGGGTCATAAGACCTTGAACTATGTCCTAGGTTATCAAGGGTTATACTTGAAACCTTTAATAGTCATAAGACTATGGACTCTTCTACTTGTACTTAGGGGGATCAACCCTTACTACGATACTGTGCACAATATCGTAACGCTAACGCATAAGTAAATCCCTTTACAGGGTTGTTCATCTCAATTTGACATTAGTGTCCGCACCAAAGGAAGTTTGGTTTGGATAAATCAATAAGGGTTCTGAATTTAGAACATTAATTAACTATGGACTAGTTGAATCAATAAGGATTCGCTAGTCTAACAAGGTTCAACAATAAATGATATTTATAATAAATAACAATCTCAATAGGTATACAATAGAACAATTATTGTATAACAGAATCATACTTTGAAAAGATAGTAAATCTTTAACATAACAAATGAACTTGATTTATAACTTGAAAAATGATAACAAGTAGGGTTAGGAAACTTTCCTCGTGCGTAGATTACACGCTAATTAAACACGGTCCTTGAATTTAATCCTACATATCATTTCCATTCACAACTATAGTTAATTATAATGTAACTAGTCATCATAAATTCATTCTCGTTGTCTAACTTTGATTATGACCATACTTAGTCAATTTATCACATTGATTGTCACATAATTTACACTTCATGAATAACAAGCTAATTATATATTCAATAATTCAATCTACATGAAATTATGTTATTTACATGCTAAGCATTTATTTTAACATCTCATTATACTTCTAACATAAATTCTATGTTCCTTAAATTAGGTTAACATCACATTCATGGTGTAGTATTCCCGAATCCGGGCCCCGAATCGCCGCGGACTCGGTACACTAATTCTATCACTATTTGCGGAAGATATAAACATAAATTGTTTATACAATACATTACACACTATTCCCCAAGGTCGAGTAACCTTAACTTAAATACAATTCATAATCTTTATAACACATTTATCAAACTATATTTTTTTTTACAAAGTAGCTGCTGATGAGTGTGTATTTTTATACACATGAATTGGATACATTCGGGCTTAATTTATTGTTGTTCTCAAGTCTTTTAGGATGTTTTTATGTTTTTGTGTCTATTCATGCATGTTTTATATTGTTTTGTAGGAATTGGGACAAAAGTTACTTGGATCGATGTTTGGGGAGGCTAGATTCGCGTTTTCGGCTTACCATTTACACATCAGTCACTTCAGAGACAATTTGACTATATCTCCAGACATTATTTCGAAGAACTTCAAGAATGAAAGTTGTATATCTACTTTTCCTCTTTCCAGAACATCTTGAATCATCTAAATCGGAGTTCGGACGAAGAAGTTATGGCCATTTTCCCAAAGGACGTCGGAGCAGAAAATGTTGGAAAAAGGAGCAAGCGCCTAGGCGCTCCAGCCAAGGCTAAATCAAGCGCCTAGGCGCTCCAAGTCAGTAACCATTCATCTGACCAAGCACCTAGGCGGTTCAGCCAAGGCCAAATCAAGCGCCTAGGCGCTAGGAAGCAGAGTTTGAGCGCGGGGAAAGGCTTGGTGCGGGCCTGGACGCGTTTTGGGCGAATTTTGACACCTTTTTGACTCCAAATTGGATTGAGTTTGTTCCTAAGCTAAAAATTAGACTTGTAACCTATAAATACATGATGTAAGGCATAGAATAAGAGGAGATTACATAGCTTAGCTTAGAGATTACATAGATTAGACTAGATTAAACACTCCTTTAGATTAGAACATAACCCTAGTTCTAATTAGATTTGGAGATTGAAGCAACTTGGAGACCATTGAAGATTTAAAGTAGGAGCAAGGAGGTAGCGTCAAGTCTACTGACAATAGATTATTTCTTCTCATCTTCTTCTATCTTTATCTTTTAATGTGCATTCAATTGTGGATTCTTAGTTTTAATTCAATAATAATGAACTAATTCTTTGTTTGAGATTACAATGGATCTTATTGTGTAGTTTATTTTAATATGCTTCGTTATCAATTAGTATTTTCTATTGTGAAGATTGTCTATTGTGGTTTGGACTTAATTGTTTAATTGCTTGGCCATCAATTACCGTGATAATCTATATGAACTCGAGAGATGAAGTATAGATTTAGATCTAATCATGATAGCATGTGTTCAGGATTTTGTTAATAGCTTAAACTTGATGTGTGTTAAGGTAGAGATATGCTTGACATCGCATGTAATCTTATAGAGAACTTGTTCTTCAACTTTCTTCAATTGTAATTCACATAGAGATATAGTGGGTTAGTTGGTTAAGGTGTTTAACGGATTTCTATCTTAATTGTGGATTGACGTTAATACGGTATTAGTGCATCGAGAGGTGGTTAATACTACTTTCGTGTTCTTGATTAACAATTTGGGATAGAGAATAATTGATAAAAAGTGTGTTAACCTAAATGAAGCAATAGGTGAAGTTGTGATCTTAATTCTCCATAATCTGATTTTTAATTAGTGGTAATTAGAATTAGTTTAGTTAAATATTTTAATTTATAACATTAAATTCATTTGTTTAAATAAGATTGAGTTGGTTACGGGTTAGTACTTGGTGATTTTTATTAAATAATTCTCTGTGAGAACGATACTCAACTTATCACTTTATTACTTGTTGACCACGTATACTTGCGTGTTGTGCGTATATAGATTTTACCCAACAAGTTTTTGGCGCCGTTGCCGGGGAATTAGTTTAATATTTTTACCAATATTAATTTCAATCAAATTAGTCTTAATTTAAATATTTTTATTTTTATTTTTAATTCTCTTCCTATATTTCTCTCTTTTCAGGTACCATGGATGACTTTGCGTATCAATGGCCATACACGAACATGACTCAACCAAAAGAAAAGGAGATTGACAGACTCGCGACACTTTTCGCAATGTCAGCACAAATTAAAGAACTTTCGAGGAAGTTGGACGTTATCGCAGCCCAACAGAGTCAAAGGATGGCAATCATGTGTGACTATTGTGCTGGCAACCATCCGAGTCATCAATGCACCGTTAGTTTTGGGCGGCGAAAACAAGGTGGTGTATACCTCAACCAGTATGCATATGATAATTACCATCAAGTTTGGGGGTATCACCCAAATTCTTCATGGATTTACAACTATCAAGACCAATACTCTGCTCCAAATCCAACATATCCATCAAATTTCTCAAATCCACCTCCAATGCAACAAGAAGACAATTCAGATTTCAAGGAATTCATGTTAAGGATTATAGCAGAAAAAGAAGAGATGATAATGAGTCAGGAGTTATCAACCCAAAATTTTAATAATCGAATGGAACAACTCCTCACTGCCTCAACCAATGGTCCTCAATACATGGCTTCCGAGACTGAAAAAGAAAAGTCAAGGTTGGAGGAATTGGTGTCCAAGTTCATAGCATCAAATGAGGAGAGAATGAGTAATCAAGCGAGGTCAATTCAAAATCTTACGGATCAGATAGAGCAAATGACCAAAGCCGTAAGCAACCTTCCTCCAAACACTTGGTTTTATGACATGGATGACGAAATTGACGAAGAACCTGGACCAAATCTACAACTAGATGAGCCTCGAGATGTTGAAAAAGAGGAGACAAGTAGGGATAATGACAACAAGGTCGGTGAAGAACTAATTGTGAGAACCAACGATGATGAGCCGATGTTATTTATGCCTCAAGTGACTTCTCCTCCACAGTTCAAGAATCTGGTTAGATTTACAAAACCTTGTCCAATTGGTAGTCATGTCATTGGCAATACTCCATGTGACATAAAAGCGAGTACAACTTCGAAGCCATGGTGCGATGAGTTGGAGAAGATAGAAGAAGAGATTGTTGTGTCTGACAAGCCTCAATGCCGGAATATATTCGCAGACACAATGGAGAAAACGCCTAGATGTTGGACGTTCTTCAATCTAATCTTATATAAACAAAGCATGCTAGGTGACTTTAACTTGATGGCTATCACAAATGGGAACCTACCAAAAGCTATATTATTTCCGATGGATGGAGGGTTCCTCAACTTTCGAAGAGGAATTGGATAGCATTGACCAGAAAAAGTCAGGCTGAAAGACTATAAAACAAGCGCTTATTGGGAGGCAACCCAAGTTTAATTTTTATTTTTAGTTTTTATTAAGTTTTATATTAGTAGTTTTGAATTTGCATTTATTTAGGATTTAATAAAATTGCTTCTATCATGGTTTTACAGGTTATTCAAGTCAAATTCAAGTGTGGTGCCCAATTTATTCCATGTGCTTAGCCTATTCTCCAAACTTAGCGGGCAAGGAGGACGATTGCTATATTTTCAGGGAAGTCCTCTGCTTTAATTTTTTCTATTTCAGTCATTGAGGACAATGTCTAGTTTAAGTTTGGGGGCATTTTAGTGTCGTATTGCATGTAGTTAGTTATTTACATTGTAGTTCGTTATGTTTTAGGGTTATTTACATTTAGTTTTAGCATTCAGTTTTTTTGTTTAAAAAAAAAAATTAAAAATCGCAAAAATAGTAGTTAGTTTATATTTGTATGATTCCAACTGTTAGATAGTAAAAGTCTATTTTGGCCAATGATGAGACTTGAGTTAAGTAGATAAGTATAGTATTGAATATTCAGGCTTTGATGTGATTTCTTGTTATGAATTGAATCTTTTCCTGTTTGAAACTGGTATAATTAAGGTTAGCACGTTAATAACAGATATGTTGACTGATTAAGTTTAAATTGATACATAATGGATTTCTTAAGGATAATACTAATGTGAAGGAATGAAAGACATGAATAGGCGGAGATGGCTAAATTTTGATAAAAATTTAAGTTTGGGGGGAAAATTTGGGAAATATAAGCTTCGTTAAAAAAAGAAAAAGAAAGAAAAAATAAAATAAAAATTACCGTGGCTAGTTTTGTTTCGGAGCCTTTGTTACTTGAGTAAGTACGCCCGAAGGGGTATCTTAAAACCTAGCGCCCTAAGGTCTTATATGGTCTGGGAGTCGTTGGTCGAAAGCTCGCTAAGGGGTGACACTGTTAGCTTAATGGAATGAGACATTGCACAGTCATGGTTAAAAAAAAGGAAAAAAAATAAAAAAAAGAAATATAATAAAACGGGAAAAGAGAAAAAAGCCCCCGTGATGAAAAGTAAAGCATAAGTATCCCGGATTGGACTCTTGAACTTGGTGGATGTTTGACTTTAGTTGGATCTAGCTTGTTCGTGAATTTTGTGAATTTGCACTGTATGATGCCTTCGAAGATATCTATTATGTCTTAAATTTGACTTTATATCAGTTAACATTGTTGTGGAGCACACACGCACTATATCAGTGATAACAGTCTAAGATTTGATGATTGATTGGGAAATTACTGATTTGTTTAAATATGATGTATTATCATGTTTACTTGATTTCTCTAAGGCCGGTTAAATATACTTATTTCTGTCATTACTGTTGGATTCGTAGGCATATAGATTAGTTTCATTACATTGTATTGCATAACATTTTTGTGTTTTTGCTTGAGGACAAGCAAAGGTTTAAGTTTGGGGGTATTTGATGAGTGAGTTTTATACACATGAATTGGATACATTCGGGCTTAATTTATTGTTGTTCTCAAGTTTTTTAGGATGTTTTTATGTGTTTGTGTCTATTCATGCATGTTTTATATTGTTTTGTAGGAATTGGGACAAAAGTTACTTGGATCGATGTTTGGGGAGGCTAGATTCGCGTTTTCGGCTTACCATTTACACATCAGTCACTTCAGAGACAATTTGACTATATCTCCAGACATTATTTCGAAGAACTTCAAGAATGAAAGTTGTATATCTACTTTTCCTCTTTCCAGAACATCTTGAATCATCTAAATCGGAGTTCGGACGAAGAAGTTATGGCCATTTTCCCAAAGGACGTCGGAGCAGAAAATGTTGGAAAAAGGAGCAAGCGCCTAGGCGCTCCAGCCAAGGCTAAATCAAGCGCCTAGGCGCTCCAAGTCAGTAACCATTCATCTGACCAAGCGCCTAGGCGGTTCAGCCAAGGCCAAATCAAGCGCCTAGGCGCTAGGAAGCAGAGTTTGAGCGCGGGGAAAGGCTTGGTGCGGGCCTGGACGCGTTTTGGGCGAATATTGACACCTTTTTGACTCCAAATTGGATTGAGTTTGTTCCTAAGCTAAAAATTAGACTTGTAACCTATAAATACATGATGTAAGGCATAGAATAAGAGGAGATTACATAGCTTAGCTTAGAGATTACATAGATTAGACTAGATTAAACACTCCTTTAGATTAGAACATAACCCTAGTTCTAATTAGATTTGGAGATTGAAGCAACTTGGAGACCATTGAAGATTTAAAGTAGGAGCAAGGAGGGAGCGTCAAGTCTACTGACAATAGATTATTTCTTCTCATCTTCTTCTATCTTTATCTTTTAATGTGCATTCAATTGTGGATTCTTAGTTTTAATTCAATAATAATGAACTAATTCTTTGTTTGAGATTACAATGGATCTTATTGTGTAGTTTATTTTAATATGCTTCGTTATCAATTAGTATTTTCTATTGTGAGGATTGTCTATTGTGGTTTGGACTTAATTGTTTAATTGCTTGGCCATCAATTACCGTGATAATCTATATGAACTCGAGAGATGAAGTATAGATTTAGATCTAATCATGATAGCATGTGTTCAGGATTTTGTTAATAGCTTAAACTTGATGTGTGTTAAGGTAGAGATATGCTTGACATCGCATGTAATCTTATAGAGAACTTGTTCTTCAACTTTCTTCAATTGTAATTCACATAGAGATATAGTGGGTTAGTTGGTTAAGGTGTTTAACGGATTTCTATCTTAATTGTGGATTGACGTTAATACGGTATTAGTGCATCGAGAGGTGGTTAATACTACTTTCGTGTTCTTGATTAACAATTTGGGATAGAGAATAATTGATGAAAAGTGTGTTAACCTAAATGAAGCAATAGGTGAAGTTGTGATCTTAATTCTCCATAATCTGATTTTTAATTAGTGGTAATTAGAATTAGTTTAGTTAAATATTTTAATTTATAACATTAAATTCATTTGTTTAAATAAGATTGAGTTGGTTACGGGTTAGTACTTGGTGATTTTTATTAAATAATTCTCTGTGAGAACGATACTCAACTTATCACTTTATTACTTGTTGACCACGTATACTTGCGTGTTGTGCGTATATAGATTTTACCCAACAAGTTTTTGGCGCCGTTGCCGGGGAATTAGTTTAATATTTTTTACCAATATTAATTTCAATCAAATTAGTCTTAATTTAAATATTTTTATTTTTATTTTTAATTCTCTTCCTATATTTCTCTCTTTTCAGGTACCATGGATGACTTTGCGTATCAATGGCCATACACGAACATGACTCAACCAAAAGAAAAGGAGATTGACAGACTCGCGACACTTTTCGCAATGTCAGCACAAATTAAAGAACTTTCGAGGAAGTTGGACGTTATCGCAGCCCAACAGAGTCAAAGGATGGCAATCATGTGTGACTATTGTGCTGGCAACCATCCGAGTCATCAATGCACCGTTAGTTTTGGGCGGCGAAAACAAGGTGGTGTATACCTCAACCAGTATGCATATGATAATTACCATCAAGTTTGGGGGTATCACCCAAATTCTTCATGGATTTACAACTATCAAGACCAATACTCTGCTCCAAATCCAACATATCCATCAAATTTCTCAAATCCACCTCCAATGCAACAAGAAGACAATTCAGATTTCAAGGAATTCATGTTAAGGATTATAGCAGAAAAAGAATAGATGATAATGAGTCAGGAGTTATCAACCCAAAATTTTAATAATCGAATGGAACAACTCCTCACTGCCTCAACCAATGGTCCTCAATACATGGCTTCCGAGACTGAAAAAGAAAAGTCAAGGTTGGAGGAATTGGTGTCCAAGTTCATAGCATCAAATGAGGAGAGAATGAGTAATCAAGCGAGGTCAATTCAAAATCTTGCGGATCAGATAGAGCAAATGACCAAAGCCGTAAGCAACCTTCCTCCAAACACTTGGTTTTATGACATGGATGACGAAATTGACGAAGAACCTGGACCAAATCTACAACTAGATGAGCCTCGAGATGTTGAAAAAGAGGAGACAAGTAGGGATAATGACAACAAGGTCGGTGAAGAACTAATTGTGAGAACCAACGATGATGAGCCGATGTTATTTATGCCTCAAGTGACTTCTCCTCCACAGTTCAAGAATCTGGTTAGATTTGCAAAACCTTGTCCAATTGGTAGTCATGTCATTGGCAATACTCCATGTGACATAAAAGCGAGTACAACTTCGAAGCCATGGTGCGATGAGTTGGAGAAGATAGAAGAAGAGATTGTTGTGTCTGACAAGCCTCAATGCCAGAATATATTCGCAGACACAATGGAGAAAACGCCTAGATGTTGGACGTTCTTCAATCTAATCTTATATAAACAAAGCATGCTAGGTGACTTTAACTTGATGGCTATCACAAATGGGAACCTACCAAAAGCTATATTATTTCCGATGGATGGAGGGTTCCTCAACTTTCGAAGAGGAATTGGATAGCATTGACCAGAAAAAGTCTGGCTGAAAGACTATAAAACAAGCGCTTATTGGGAGGCAACCCAAGTTTAATTTTTATTTTTAGTTTTTATTAAGTTTTATATTAGTAGTTTTGAATTTGCATTTATTTAGGATTTAATAAAATTGCTTCTATCATGGTTTTACAGGTTATTCAAGTCAAATTCAAGTGTGGTGCCCAATTTGTTCCATGTGCTTAGCCTATTCTCCAAACTTAGCGGGCAAGGAGGACGATTGCTATATTTTCAGGGAAGTCCTCTACTTTAATTTTTTCTATTTCAGTCATTGAGGACAATGTCTAGTTTTAGTTTGGGGGCATTTTAGTGTCGTATTGCATGTAGTTAGTTATTTACATTGTAGTTCGTTATGTTTTAGGGTTATTTACATTTAGTTTTAGCATTCAGTTTTTTTGTTTAAAAAAAAAAATTAAAAATCGCAAAAATAGTAGTTAGTTTATATTTGTATGATTCCAACTGTTAGATAGTAAAAGTCTATTTTGGCCAATGATGAGACTTGAGTTAAGTAGATAAGTATAGTATTGAATATTCAGGCTTTGATGTGATTTCTTGTTATGAATTGAATCTTTTCCTGTTTGAAACTGGTATAATTAAGGTTAGCACGTTAATAACAGATATGTTGACTGATTAAGTTTAAATTGATACATAATGGATTTCTTAAGGATAATACTAATGTGAAGGATTGAAAGACATGAATAGGCGGAGATGGCTAAATTTTGATAAAAATTTAAGTTTGGGGGGAAAATTTGGGAAATATAAGCTTCGTTAAAAAAAGAAAAAGAAAGAAAAAATAAAATAAAAATTACCGTGGCTAGTTTTGTTTCGGAGCCTTTGTTACTTGAGTAAGTACGCCCGAAGGGGTATCTTAAAACCTAGCGCCCTAAGGTCTTATATGGTCTGAGAGTCGTTGGTCGAAAGCTCGCTAAGGGGTGACACTGTTAGCTTAATGGAATGAGACATTGCACAGTCATGGTTAAAAAAAAGGAAAAAAAAATAAAAAAAAGAAATATAATAAAACGGGAAAAGAGAAAAAAGCCCCCGTGATGAAAAGTAAAGCATAAGTATCCCGGATTGGACTCTTGAACTTGGTGGATGTTTGACTTTAGTTGGATCTAGCTTGTTCGTGAATTTTGTGAATTTGCACTGTATGATGCCTTCGAAGATATCTATTATGTCTTAAATTTGACTTTATATCAGTTAACATTGTTGTGGAGCACACACGCACTATATCAGTGATAACAGTCTAAGATTTGATGATTGATTGGGAAATTACTGATTTGTTTAAATATGATGTATTATCATGTTTACTTGATTTCTCTAAGGCCGGTTAAATATACTTATTTCTGTCATTACTGTTGGATTCGTAGGCATATAGATTAGTTTCATTACATTGTATTGCATAACATTTTTGTGTTTTTGCTTGAGGACAAGCAAAGGTTTAAGTTTGGGGGTATTTGATGAGTGAGTTTTATACACATGAATTGGATACATTCGGGCTTAATTTATTGTTGTTCTCAAGTTTTTTAGGATGTTTTTATGTGTTTGTGTCTATTCATGCATGTTTTATATTGTTTTGTAGGAATTGGGACAAAAGTTACTTGGATCGATGTTTGGGGAGGCTAGATTCGCGTTTTCGGCTTACCATTTACACATCAGTCACTTCAGAGACAATTTGACTATATCTCCAGACATTATTTCGAAGAACTTCAAGAATGAAAGTTGTATATCTACTTTTCCTCTTTCCAGAACATCTTGAATCATCTAAATCGGAGTTCGGACGAAGAAGTTATGGCCATTTTCCCAAAGGACGTCGGAGCAGAAAATGTTGGAAAAAGGAGCAAGCGCCTAGGCGCTCCAGCCAAGGCTAAATCAAGCGCCTAGGCGCTCCAAGTCAGTAACCATTCATCTGACCAAGCGCCTAGGCGGTTCAGCCAAGGCCAAATCAAGCGCCTAGGCGCTAGGAAGCAGAGTTTGAGCGCGGGGAAAGGCTTGGTGCGGGCCTGGACGCGTTTTGGGCGAATTTTGACACCTTTTTGACTCCAAATTGGATTGAGTTTGTTCCTAAGCTAAAAATTAGACTTGTAATCTATAAATACATGATGTAAGGCATAGAATAAGAGGAGATTACATAGCTTAGCTTAGAGATTACATAGATTAGACTAGATTAAACACTCCTTTAGATTAGAACATAACCCTAGTTCTAATTAGATTTGGAGATTGAAGCAACTTGGAGACCATTGAAGATTTAAAGTAGGAGCAAGGAGGGAGCGTCAAGTCTACTGACAATAGATTATTTCTTCTCATCTTCTTCTATCTTTATCTTTTAATGTGCATTCAATTGTGGATTCTTAGTTTTAATTCAATAATAATGAACTAATTCTTTGTTTGAGATTACAATGGATCTTATTGTGTAGTTTATTTTAATATGCTTCGTTATCAATTAGTATTTTCTATTGTGAGGATTGTCTATTGTGGTTTGGACTTAATTGTTTAATTGCTTGGCCATCAATTACCGTGATAATCTATATGAACTCGAGAGATGAAGTATAGATTTAGATCTAATCATGATAGCATGTGTTCAGGATTTTGTTAATAGCTTAAACTTGATGTGTGTTAAGGTAGAGATATGCTTGACATCGCATGTAATCTTATAGAGAACTTGTTCTTCAACTTTCTTCAATTGTAATTCACATAGAGATATAGTGGGTTAGTTGGTTAAGGTGTTTAACGGATTTCTATCTTAATTGTGGATTGACGTTAATACGGTATTAGTGCATCGAGAGGTGGTTAATACTACTTTCGTGTTCTTGATTAACAATTTGGGATAGAGAATAATTGATGAAAAGTGTGTTAACCTAAATGAAGCAATAGGTGAAGTTGTGATCTTAATTCTCCATAATCTGATTTTTAATTAGTGGTAATTAGAATTAGTTTAGTTAAATATTTTAATTTATAACATTAAATTCATTTGTTTAAATAAGATTGAGTTGGTTACGGGTTAGTACTTGGTGATTTTTATTAAATAATTCTCTGTGAGAACGATACTCAACTTATCACTTTATTACTTGTTGACCACGTATACTTGCGTGTTGTGCGTATATAGATTTTACCCAACAAGTTTTTGGCGCCGTTGCCGGGGAATTAGTTTAATATTTTTTACCAATATTAATTTCAATCAAATTAGTCTTAATTTAAATATTTTTATTTTTATTTTTAATTCTCTTCCTATATTTCTCTCTTTTCAGGTACCATGGATGACTTTGCGTATCAATGGCCATACACGAACATGACTCAACCAAAAGAAAAGGAGATTGACAGACTCGCGACACTTTCCGCAATGTCAGCACAAATTAAAGAACTTTCGAGGAAGTTGGACGTTATCGCAGCCCAACAGAGTCAAAGGATGGCAATCATGTGTGACTATTGTGCTGGCAACCATCCGAGTCATCAATGCACCGTTAGTTTTGGGCGGCGAAAACAAGGTGGTGTATACCTCAACCAGTATGCATATGATAATTACCATCAAGTTTGGGGGTATCACCCAAATTCTTCATGGATTTACAACTATCAAGACCAATACTCTGCTCCAAATCCAACATATCCATCAAATTTCTCAAATCCACCTCCAATGCAACAAGAAGACAATTCAGATTTCAAGGAATTCATGTTAAGGATTATAGCAGAAAAAGAAGAGATGATAATGAGTCAGGAGTTATCAACCCAAAATTTTAATAATCGAATGGAACAACTCCTCACTGCCTCAACCAATGGTCCTCAATACATGGCTTCCGAGACTGAAAAAGAAAAGTCAAGGTTGGAGGAATTGGTGTCCAAGTTCATAGCATCAAATGAGGAGAGAATGAGTAATCAAGCGAGGTCAATTCAAAATCTTGCGGATCAGATAGAGCAAATGACCAAAGCCGTAAGCAACCTTCCTCCAAACACTTGGTTTTATGACATGGATGACGAAATTGACGAAGAACCTGGACCAAATCTACAACTAGATGAGCCTCGAGATGTTGAAAAAGAGGAGACAAGTAGGGATAATGACAACAAGGTCGGTGAAGAACTAATTGTGAGAACCAACGATGATGAGCCGATGTTATTTATGCCTCAAGTGACTTCTCCTCCACAGTTCAAGAATCTGGTTAGATTTGCAAAACCTTGTCCAATTGGTAGTCATGTCATTGGCAATACTCCATGTGACATAAAAGCGAGTACAACTTCGAAGCCATGGTGCGATGAGTTGGAGAAGATAGAAGAAGAGATTGTTGTGTCTGACAAGCCTCAATGCCAGAATATATTCGCAGACACAATGGAGAAAACGCCTAGATGTTGGACGTTCTTCAATCTAATCTTATATAAACAAAGCATGCTAGGTGACTTTAACTTGATGGCTATCACAAATGGGAACCTACCAAAAGCTATATTATTTCCGATGGATGGAGGGTTCCTCAACTTTCGAAGAGGAATTGGATAGCATTGACCAGAAAAAGTCAGGCTGAAAGACTATAAAACAAGCGCTTATTGGGAGGCAACCCAAGTTTAATTTTTATTTTTAGTTTTTATTAAGTTTTATATTAGTAGTTTTGAATTTGCATTTATTTAGGATTTAATAAAATTGCTTCTATCATGGTTTTACAGGTTATTCAAGTCAAATTCAAGTGTGGTGCCCAATTTGTTCCATGTGCTTAGCCTATTCTCCAAACTTAGCGGGCAAGGAGGACGATTGCTATATTTTCAGGGAAGTCCTCTACTTTAATTTTTTCTATTTCAGTCATTGAGGACAATGTCTAGTTTAAGTTTAGGGCATTTTAGTGTCGTATTGCATGTAGTTAGTTATTTACATTGTAGTTCGTTATGTTTTCGGGTTATTTACATTTAGTTTTTGCATTCAGTTTTTTTGTTTAAAAAAAAAAATTAAAAATCGCAAAAATAGTAGTTAGTTTATATTTGTATGATTCCAACTGTTAGATAGTAAAAGTCTATTTTGGCCAATGATGAGACTTGAGTTAAGTAGATAAGTATAGTATTGAATATTCAGGCTTTGATGTGATTTCTTGTTATGAATTGAATCTTTTCCTGTTTGAAACTGGTATAATTAAGGTTAGCATGTTAATAACAGATATGTTGACTGATTAAGTTTAAATTGATACATAATGGATTTCTTAAGGATAATACTAATGTGAAGGAATGAAAGACATGAATAGGCGGAGATGGCTAAATTTTGATAAAAATTTAAGTTTGGGGGGAAAATTTGGGAAATATAAGCTTCGTTAAAAAAAGAAAAAGAAAGAAAAAATAAAATAAAAATTACCGTGGCTAGTTTTGTTTTGGAGCCTTTGTTACTTGAGTAAGTACGCCCGAAGGGGTATCTTAAAACCTAGCGTCCTAAGGTCTTATATGGTCTGGGAGTCGTTGGTCGAAAACTCGCTAAGGGGTGACACTGTTAGCTTAATGGAATGAGACATTGCACAGTCATGGTTAAAAAAAAGGAAAAAAAATAAAAAAAAGAAATATAATAAAACGGGAAAAGAGCAAAAAGCCCCCGTGATGAAAAGTAAAGCATAAGTATCCCGGATTGGACTCTTGAACTTGGTGGATGTT
Organism: Panax japonicus; assembly: GCA_020205505.1. NCBI lineage: Eukaryota > Viridiplantae > Streptophyta > Magnoliopsida > Apiales > Araliaceae > Panax > Panax japonicus. The sequence goes on from CM035100.1 coordinate 24,005,191, forward strand.
TGACTTTAGTTGGATCTAGCTTGTTCGTGAATTTTGTGAATTTGCACTGTATGATGCCTTCGAAGATATCTATTATGTCTTAAATTTGACTTTATATCAGTTAACATTGTTGTGAAGCACACACGCACTATATCAGTGATAACAGTCTAAGATTTGATGATTGATTGGGAAATTACTGATTTGTTTAAATATGATGTATTATCATGTTTACTTGATTTCTCTAAGGCCGGTTAAATATACTTATTTCTGTCATTACTGTTGGATTCGTAGGCATATAGATTAGTTTCATTACATTGTATTGCATAACATTTTTGTGTTTTTGCTTGAGGACAAGCAAAGGTTTAAGTTTGGGGGTATTTGATGAGTAAGTTTTATACACATGAATTGGATACATTCGGGCTTAATTTATTGTTGTTCTCAAGTCTTTTAGGATGTTTTTATGTGTTTGTGTCTATTCATGCATGTTTTATATTGTTTTGTAGGAATTGGGACAAAAGTTACTTGGATCGATGTTTGGGGTGGCTAGATTCGCATTTTCGGCTTGCCATTTACACAGCAGTCACTTCAGAGACAATTTGACTATAGCTCCAGACATTATTTCGAAGAACTTCAAGAATGAAAGTTGTAGATCTACTTTTCCTCTTTCCAGAACATCTTGAATCATCTAAATCGGAGTTCGGACGAAGAAGTTATGGCCATTTTCCCAAAGGACGTCGGAGCAAAAAATGTTGGAAAAAGGAGCAAGCGCCTAGGCGCTCCAGCCAAGGCTAAATCAAGCACCTAGGCGCTCCAAGTCAGTAACCATTCATCTGACCAAGTGCCTAGGCGGTTCAGCCAAGGCCAAATCAAGCGCCTAGGCGCTAGGAAGCAGAGTTTGAGCGCGGGGAAAGGCTTGGTGCGGGCCTGGACGCGTTTTGGGCGAATTTTGACACCTTTTTGACTCCAAATTGGATTGAGTTTGTTCCTAAGCTAAAAATTAGACTTGTAACCTATAAATACATGATGTAAGGCATAGAATAAGAGGAGATTACATAGCTTAGCTTAGAGATTACATAGATTAGACTAGATTAAACACTCTTTTAGATTAGAACATAACCCTAGTTCTAATTAGATTTGGAGATTGAAGCAACTTGGAGACCATTGAAGATTTAAAGTAGGAGCAAGGAGGGAGCGTCAAGTCTACTGACAATAGATTATTTCTTCTCATCTTCTTCTATCTTTATCTTTTAATGTGCATTCAATTGTGGATTCTTAGTTTTAATTCAATAATAATGAACTAATTCTTTGTTTGAGATTACAATGGATCTTATTGTGTAGTTTATTTTAATATGCTTCGTTATCAATTAGTATTTTCTATTGTGAGGATTGTCTATTGTGGTTTGGACTTAATTGTTTAATTGCTTGGCCATCAATTACCGTGATAATTTATATGAACTCGAGAGATGAAGTATAGATTTAGATCTAATCATGATAGCATGTGCTGAGATTACAATGGATCTTATTGTGTAGTTTATTTTAATATGCTTCGTTATCAATTAGTATTTTCTATTGTGAGGATTGTCTATTGTGGTTTGGACTTAATTGTTTAATTGCTTGGCCATCAATTACCGTGATAATCTATATGAACTCGAGAGATGAAGTATAGATTTAGATCTAATCATGATAGCATGTGTTCAGGATTTTATTAATAGCTTAAACTTGATGTGTGTTAAGGTAGAGATATGCTTGACATCGCATGTAATCTTATAGAGAACTTGTTCTTCAACTTTCTTCAATTGTAATTCACATAGAGATATATTTTAACACATAACACATTCCATCCACAAACATAATAGAACTGAAAAACTTGCCTGAACCGTTGATTACCGCACGCAATTTATAACGCTTTATCCGAAGACCTAATATTAATAATATAGATCTCCAATATTAGAATAATATCATCACAATATATTACTGTTATATTTATATCCACAGAATAACCTAAACACATTACCATATAACCCTTTCCGTCTTTACAGCACATAAGACTAGGTATCAAGTCAAACTATTGCAGTCTGAGTTGGAACTGACACAATTCTATCATCCCGACGGTCTAGTCGGACGAATATCGAGTTTAAGTTCAATTAAACTCTGACTTAACAGTTAACAATTATCACAGATAATTTCTAACCAGACAAAACATTTTTCCTAGGCTCGTAATAACTTTCGGATAATTATTACCATTTATCAACATTTTTCAATCCTTAAAACCGTATTTAAATAAATTAAATACCACATAATACCTTAATCATTAATATTTATTTAATATAAAATATTAATGAAAATCCTTACATAATATTATAATATAATTATAATATCACAAAGTATTTTTAATACCTTAAAATTATTTTTATATGATTTTTAAACACTTAAATCCATTATCCGATAATTGCTATTAATATTAAAATATTAATATTTTCATGCCAAAATATCAAAAGTTATAATTTATAACTTAAAATATTTTTATAATACTTAAATCATTTTTATATGATTTATAAAGCATTAATCCCATTTTTCCTTAATTTATTTAATATATCTAATAAATAAACTAATTATCATTAATATTGATTAATTAATGAATTTCATCACAAAATATTAAAAGTCATCAAAAATAACTTAAAATATTTTCTTATACCATAAAATAATTTTTCATGATTTTTCATGAATTAAAACTATTTTTTAATAATTTATTTAATATTATAAATAAATAAATAAATACCATTTACATTCCGAAAATACCAAATATTTTTGAAATATACTCAAAATAGTTAAAAACTATTTTTCAGACTTTAAAATAATTTTTCATAATTTATTATGTATTTTTAATAATTAAAAACTATTTTTTTTCTAATTTTAAATCATTTCCGAAAAAATAATAAATAATCTGTCGCTAAAGGCCTATAGCGACACTTTCTGTCGCTATAGGTGTTCTTGAGTGTTCTTGACAGACACCGAGTGGGTAGGTTTGACCGTGATTTAATCCATGCTACACTTAATTTCTGGTCTGCTAATGCTGATGGTTATGTAGTATAAGTGTAATACTACAATTATCAACCAAGATACTAGCCAAAACACAACATAACAGCAAGATCTGGGCTCCCGAAATGTCTGACAACTATGTTCTTCATTTTCTGGGTTTTCCAGAAAATGAAGAACAGACGAGGTACTAGTTTTCGATCCTTGTAACTTGCAGGATATGCTTTGTTTATTAGATATAATGGTTTAGTCTGTAGTAAACATGCCAGGGTATAACATTATAACATAAAATTAGTCTAACAACATCACATACAAAAGATCTAGCTTGGTCAAAGTGGTAGTCCGAACTGTTCTTGAACATTTCTGGGTTTTCCAGAAATGTTCTTGAACAGCTTGGTCAACGATAGTTTGACCATTAATTTCTATAATTAGGATACAGATCTGAGTGATATTAAGGCATATATGCATAGCCTGCATGTCATTATACAAGATAAAACCAACAACATCACATAACAACTTAACCATAGTAAGATCTGAGACGTTAAAAATGTTGTCAGACCACTGAAAATCTTCTGGGTTACCCAGAATTTAACTTTTCGTGAACGGTCAACGGTCTTTGACCGGTCATATCTCTTAGTCCATTCATGATCTGGTCGTGTTTCTTGATTCAAAGCACAGTAGACATGACATAGAACACATGTATAACATAAAACACACTAATCATCTAACAGAAAAAGATCTAGAGGCTCTGACATTCATTGTCAGACCTCAGTTTTAAAATTTTTCCAGATTTCTTAAAATGTCAAATCCGAGCACTTTGATGTTATGGGTTTGTGTTTTGACAACCCAGATCATCATTTAACACCTTAAAACACATATTTAACCAATCAATTACAACATCAAACATCAGATCATAAAATTTTAAGATTTAGGGTTTATACCACTTTGAGCTTTGATCCATGATTCTGATCCTTTGATCTGATCCTTAGCTTGCTACAAGATGATCATGATCTAACTTCTCACTCTCTCTCACACTAAAATTTAGAAATAGATGAGAGAGACAAGGTTGGCAAAAATGAAATAGAGAGTGAGCTTTTCTCTCTCTTTTTTTTATATTTTTGATTGGGTGCAATGAATTTGATAGCAAGATGTGGCTGGTTGCTGAATTTGTCAAAGGCTATGCTAGGTTTAAGCTAGGGTTGTTCACCAACCCATGATCTTGGCTAGATTTGCATTTGATGAAACCCTTAATTTGTAGGGTTTGGATCATTTTAAGGTTTAGGGTTTAACCCTTTAGGGTTTATATTTTACCCCACAAATATTTAGCAACTTTGATTTCAAAATAATTCTCTAATAAAATTTAAAATAGAAAATTTTAAATTTTTAACTTATAATTAAGGCTTCCTAATTATATCATAATCTCCTAATCATGAATCAATCTTTCTAATTAGGACTAATTTATCCTAATTAAAATTACTAATTTAACACTTAGGGCCATAATTGCACATTAGATTTCAAAACCACATATTAGGGTTTTAAATAAAAATAATATTTCAATCTTAGAAATTAGATTTCTTAATCCGATTAGTGTTTCTAATAACTTGACAATTAGGATTTATATCTCCTAATTAACATTGCTAATCAAGCAATTAAATTCCACCACTGAACAATTAGGGTTTCTGACGGAACAATTAAGGTTCCAAAAATTAGAAATTAGGGTTTGTTAATTAATCAACCTTTTACCCTAATTAATACTTAATTAATACCTCATAAGCATTATAATTCTCCGTTATATTCCTAGATTAGGGTTTCATTTTATCAGAATATGAAATTAGGGTTTTCAGATCTGGTATTAGGGTTTTCTAATAATCAACTAGAATTTCCAGTAATTCATTAGGGTTTTTCCTAATAAATTTAATATTAATGACGTTTAACCTTGTACGTAACATTTCATTCCCAATCTAGGGTTTTCAATATACGATTTAGGATTTCGTACACCCAGAACTGAAACTAGGGTTTCCAGAACCGATTTCTAGGGTTTCTTATTAGACGTTAGGATTTTCTAACCGAACGTTGTCTTTCTTAATATAAAAATTAGGGATTGTCATAGATGTAATTTATCTGATCAACCCATGACCCTTAACCACATTCTGAACATATCATTAACCATATACACAGAGCATATTTACATATATCCTTAATCCTGAATAATTCACCTATATCCTTCACAAAATTTTGAAACCCTCAAAATTCCTTCTCAATAACATTAAACGCATACACTTATTTTCTGTCTATGTCTATTATTTGACCTTAATTCAATCATTTAAGATTCTCATAAATTGCCTAAATTCTCGGGTTGTCACACATGGACTTGCACACTTTAAAATTTTAGTTTCTGAACATTCTTGAGAGTGTTGTGGCGCGATGGCGCCGTGGCTGGACTTTTGGCGCTACGACGCGGGCCTTAAGGCGTTGGACTGGCGATGCTGTGTGGTGAACCAGTTACAGAAATTGCAGTTCGCGAAAAATCGCAGGACATGCCAATTTTTACCAATTTATTATTTTTTACGCAAAATTTGACACACCCATATACTAGAATTCGTATATAATCATTACCCAACAATTATAGAGTGGTTTTAACAAATTAAAACATATAATCACAGAATTAAAATATGTAAATTTAACTGTTCTTGAAGGTTTTGAAAACAAAACATGAAAATTACTACTACGAATTCGTTATCACACCGAATCCATTCATTTAAAGTTTGGTCTCTTCATATCAACATGCATAATAACATACAAGTGTAAAATTTTCAAAACCATTTTTGTTTGACATATTAAAATCACGTATAAGGGCCATATGGCCATATCTCACACTCTATAAATTTTGAAGTAATCATATACGATGTATTTTCATGAAACTGAAGATATGGTTTATACAATATATATAATCAAATACGATATGATAACATTTGTTACATATATCAACACATAATTCATACCCTTTATAAATACAGAGACCTTACAGAACTTTGAAAGCCATATTCATAAAAACTTTAATAACGTAATTTACAATTTGGGAAGGAGGAGATTACCCTGGGTGTAGAGTATAAATTAGTAGGCTTAGATGCTTTTCAATTCCTCACTCTCAATCTCCTTCACAATCTCTAAATTTTTCTCTAATAATTTATCTCTGTGATTGCTTTGTTCTTAGACTTAGAAAATAGGAAATAAGAAGACGTATATATGAAAGGAACTGACGCACTGAGTGGTCAGTTAACCCAATCATGGGTTAACTGCTATTAACTCCCCATAAGGTTTTGTTTGGTTAGGCTTAATTGATCCAGAGTCGTTTAATTTAATAAACCTCTTATATTAAAGTTTAAATCGTGTCACACCCAATTATACCATAACTCAAATATATTATTTAATATAATTTGGATAAAATATAATAATTTCTCATTAATTCACATAGTCATATAATTAATTTTCTCATTAATTATAAAATAATATTAGGCTTATTAAATATTTCATTTAATTTAATAAACTCACATAATTACATACTTTGAATAATTATTATTCTCCACATTAATTTAATAAATATAACATATATCATTAAATTAATCTATCATAATTACATCAATTAATTATTTAATTTACTAATTAAATCATCAAAAATATTAATTTAATTCAATAAATATTAAGAATTAAATTACAAAAATTTCGTTCGTCACAGTACTAATGATGACAAGCAGAGTTGAGATGCCAAAGTGTTGTAGAACTAACAGTTGGTAATTTTCTTAACTACATGGTTTCTTGTTAATCATCAAATTATTTAATAAAGTGCTCATATTGACATTGGTAATTACAGAGGTAGCAATGCAGGACTATGTGTTCGTTGAACTAGTTCTTCCACCAATAAAATATAAATAGCTCCTGTAAATATCATTGGAAATAAAGAGAGGGTGATGTGTATGTAAGAGATTGGATAAATGTAATGATGTTACTAGAAATTGTATCATAGAATAATTAATATTGTAAATTTATCATTGTAATATTTGTAACACATGTATTTTTATATATAAATGAAATTGAAGTTTTTCTAAGATTTAACTTTATGTCTCATTTTGGTGTGATCCATCTCAGACTCGAGCTCGAAAAGAATGGCTCGGAAACGTTGGTTTTCGATGGGAACAAGTCTTATTTGGCATTATAGAGTTGCGGACTCGAAATGACCGAATTCCGACTTAGAACGAAGAAACGAGCGTTGAACGTTCACGAACGTTTATCGTTTTCGTTAAAAATAAACTCAAAGGCGAATCTTGAGTTAACGAAGTTAAAAATGTAAAATTCTTGTATGAACACGTAGAGTATGTGATTTGTGAGCTAATGGCTTTTGAACGAGCCAATTCTGACTTTAAATGAGCAAATTTTGAGTCCGGGAAGTTCGTTGTGTAAAATAAAGCTGTCCAATTTGCTGCTGCACAGAGCTGGCACCGCGGAGCCAGCCCAAGGTAAATAGGTGGCGCTGCAGTGCCGAGAAAATGCTATAACTTACTGGAGTTTGGCGCCGCAGCGCCGGAACCAGGGTGAACCTACTGATGAGTCACGTCGCAGCGTGGGTCAAGGAAGGAAAGCTGGCGCCACAGCGCCAGACTTAGGGTTTACATAGAAAAGAAAGATTATGAAGATAAAAAGAAAGTAAACTAATTAGTAATGAACTAAAGCTTGAAGTAACATTGTTTAAGTTATTGTTAAACCTTAAGTATGATAACTAAAGGTTGAAGATAATCAATCGAACATGAACGTAATGGAAATGTAAACTATAACGGCAAGCCGGAACCAATAGTAACAAATCTAATACATGATTGGATTGAGAAGAAGGGTAAGATTCATCAGGAACCATGTATGTTTATTCATGACCTAATGTGTTATGTTATGTGATCATCTACTCTAGAGACCTTAAAGACTTAAAGTGAACGTGTAATAACAGTAGCAGACGCTGAAGGCAAGTGTTCTAACCCTTGTCTTAGTTCAATCTGGACAAGATTTGTGATTCATGTATTCTTACGCATGAATTGATGTATGATGAAGTCGAAGCCAATTCTTTCGGCTAGACTTACGATATGTTGGATTTCTTATAATCTATTAAAGTATTGCCAATGTTTTGCCAAATTATTTGGTGTGTTTTTCTAATGAAGACTGAGTATGCTAAACAAATGTTTTGTCGTCAAACGACAGGCACATGAGATTGCGATAACTTAAACGTACATACGTTTAAAGAATGTAGTGTTGATCAACATAGAGTACTATAGGCTTATCACCTAGACGTGCTCGTAAGATATGTCAGACTTACGGACTTAGTGTCGGGTTGTCCTTTTCAAAAAAAGTATGAAATGCTCATGGTCTTGGACCGGAATTGATGTTTTACTGAATACTATTCATTGTGAAACGTTTTAAGAAAAGTGAAGTGTTATTTTGAATTATCGATAATACTTCATAACTATTGTTCAGTTATTGAAGATATACGATTACTATGTTTCAAGCATATTGTTTAATGGAATTGTCAAACTTGCTGAGCTAGTTATGCTCACTCTTCCTTGAACCATATGAATGCAGCTAAGACCGAACGGACCGAAGGATCCGACAAGGATAAAGAGAAGGCTAAGGTGAACTAGTAGATTACTTATGTAATATTATAGGTGAATGATATTAATATTTGTTATTATGACAAGAACAAATGTAATGGTTATTAAGAACCTGGGGAATGGTAATATTATTTCATAATATATATAAGACATATTCGTTCCTTTGAGGAATTTCAATTGAGTGTATATGTGAACTTTAGCACCGTGTAGCACCATATGTCGGGTTGGAAGATACCCGGATTTGGGGGCGTCATAGTAGAAGAATATTCAGTGTGTAAGAAGTTCAATTCAAGCTCAAGGAGGTATACTTTCTAATTATGTTCTTGAAATGGGTCTTGTTTGATTCTTTGAATTTCTTGAAATTCTATGTCAAACATGATGAATTAACATGTTATAATGTGTTTAAGAAGTTTACTAGCATGTATGAACATTTTAGTAATGGTTTGGAACATGTTTGAGTCAAAGGAAATGGAGTTGGGTAACACTCTGCAAAACAGAGTCTACTTCTGCTCCTGAACCAGACATGGCGCAGCTGCGCCATAATTGTACTAAGGCGCATCTGCGCCGGATTCTGAGATCAGTTGAGCCTTCTGTTTTATAACCTGTGTCGACGTTGGGATTTTTAGTTGTCCCTTTCAGTTACTTGTTCTTTGGTGTTCTCATTTTAGGTGAGATTTGTTTTAAAAAACAAGTGAAAAAGGTCCGACATGTATAATGTTGACGGTCGACTGTTAAGAGTCACCAGTTGGTTTTTTAAATGGTTGTACCAACACAACCGAGAAAAGGTTTGCACATTGACCTAGTGATGTGACACTGCTAAACGGGTCTGTGAAACCGAGATTCATTAGGGTGTGGGGGCTTGGTTATACGGAGGGAAGGTGTTAGGCACCACCCGACATCCGTGTTACCATGGTGACCGCCTCTTTTCAAGAAACTATTATCTGAATGTATGTGTATGTGTGGGTCAATGTGCTGTTATTTGGAAGTAGTGCGAGGCCTCGTTCACACCTATATATACATGGTTTGAATTTATGTAAAAATTCAGTTTTTAGCAAGATATGACAGTGATGTTTTATAAAAGAGGTTTTTCAAACCCTGATGCTCAATAGTAATTAAGACCTTTTACACTTCCATTTTATTAAGTGTTTGGCTTGATTGATTTTATTTTCGAGATGCGAAGCATCTATAAGAAAATAATGTACAAAATAATGCAGGCTTTCTCATGGGTATGAAAACCATCTGAGGAAATTCAGACATCGCAGAATAATTTACAAGCTACTTACAACTGAAAATGTCCATCACGGGAACCAAATCTAGATCCAACAGGCTGAATCTGTGATCACATGATTCCTAAGCGCACATGATACCACAATTTATATGAAAGCAGTAAGCAGATATATATATATATAAAAGCTATAAATATATATATACAGACATGATCACCAACCACGAAGCACCTCCATGGGGGATCAGAAATGTAAATAAAGCTGTAAAAGCTATCAACCGCCATGGAGGAAACTCCAGGCAGGACAAAACATAAATAAAGTTGTACAAAGTAATCAACTGCCACGAAGTGAACTCAAGGCAGGACGAAACATAAAGAAAGCTGTAAAAGCGATCAACCACCACGGAGTAAACCCCAAGTGGGACGAAATATATATATATATATATATATATATATATATATATATATATATATATAAACGATAAACGCACCAGATGTAAAATCCAGACTCATCGAACAGAGTTCGACAACAGTTCATATATATAAGTATATATATATATAAGCAAGTAAACGCACCGGATGTAAAATACAGGCTCATCGAATAGAGTTCGACAATAGTTCATATTTATAAGTATATATATATATATGAGTAAACGCTCCGGATGTAAAATTCAGGCTCATCGAACAGAGTCCGACACATAGTTAATATATAAATATATATATATATATATATATATATATATATATATATATATATATATATATATATATATATATATATATTAAAGCAGTAAACACTCCAGACTGAAGTCTAGGCTCAATCGAGGCATAACTCGATAATGTTAGTCCATATATATAAATATATATATATATATATATATATATATATATATATATAAATATATATGTATATACAAATTGAAATAAAACCACGGACCGAAGTCCGGGAAAACACACGCAACACGACTCTCAACGTGAAGAAGGGTGTGTGCAAAGATGAAGAGAAAGACTTTAAAGTGTGTGAGAAAGCTTACAGTGGGATGCCAAAGAAGACTTCTAAATCTGTAAAGTGGGTAAACACTAGCTTTTGTAGGTACAAAAGTAGCTATATATAAGCTCACATGTTTTTAAAATGAGAAAGTACTCCGCATGGGGTGAGTACAGAAAAAATTGGGCATGGCTTCCTCGCCATTTTATCTTGCAAAATGGCCACCCCAAGCCCTCTATTTATAGAGGGTGGAGTCGCAGGTATACCTGCGGCTAAGCCGCAGGTGTACCAGAGGCTACCCTGGTTGCCCTGATTTTTTTGGGTCGGGTCATCTCGTAGTACGTGCACTCGGGCACTATAATGTCCGCTCAAACTTTCAAAAGTGCAATCCGGGCATTCGATTGAGGTATACGGGACCTATTTTAGACCGCCGTTGTTGATAGTTGTACAATGGCATGAGATTAGAGTTTCTACAAAGTCATTGAAGATGGAACGATGCCTTTCGGTCTTCAAGCTTCAAATTCTATCCGTTACCCCGCACAATAGTCACTCAGGATTGGTTCTCCTTGATTCTTATAGGACATCGTTGTGTAGAGATGTGTGTATGAAATATTGAGACGACGTGGCGTGGCATCGCGTTGGCGAGATGACGATGTTGCCCCTCACCGGTGTTATCGCCGGTTTGGGCTGATAAAGCAGACGTTGCTTAGGGCTTCGCTGAGATTGGACTGCTGCAATTGTTGAAGGTCCTCAATGTTATCTCTGAGGTGTGCATGTCCTCCCAGTGTTATCTCCGGGTTGGTACGGAGTATCCCGTTGTGAGAGTTGAGATTGAAGCTGGTTGCATTTGAAACAAGCATTTCCAGGGTTATCGCCGAAACTCCATTCCTTGGGGTGATCACCAAGGTTGGTGGCTGTTCCCATGATTAGGACTGAGTCTGGATACCTCGGGGTTATCTCTAAGATTAATGAGTCTTCTCTGGTGTGTGTTTCGATATTGGATCTGAATGCCTCGGGGTTATATCTGAGGTTGGAATTGTTACTCCCAGTGTGTGTTCTGGGGTTGATGCTGAACTTCCGGTAGTATCCGGAATGGATATGAATTGTCTTTCAGGGTTCCCTCTTGAAAGACGAATCTTTCCTCCTGCAATGTTAAAGATAGCAGTACAAAAAATTTCGAGTGTCTACAGATGCCCCTCTTTATCATACTCATGCTTGGCAATGCATGGGTAGGATAAAGAATTCTAAACACTTGAAATGCAACAAGATAAACATGGTACTATATGTAGCAACATGATGCAAATGTATGATGCATGTGTACGGGGTTGTAGCCCAACATGTTGGGGATGATTGTTGGCTCCCTGTTTCTTCAACTGGGGATTGGCAATGATGACCAGATTTGATGTGTAATCCGAATCTGTTAGGATGTTGATGTTGGGGTTATCACCAAATTCCTGGGTTCTTGATAACGACTTGATCCTGGAGATGTACCTCTTATGCGTAAGAGATCTGTGGGGATAAAACTTGGTCTGTTTGAGGACGTGTATAATATATTCTATCATCGATCCTCTTTGATAACATTGACCTTTCCTGGTTGGTATTTCCAGGACATTTCAAGATTCTGTTGGATTTACTGTCAACAACAAATGCTGTCAGGGATGCTTGACCTTCGTTGACGTGTACTTCACCGACAAGTGAATCAACGGCTAAAAAACCATGTGGGATAGACCGTCAAGGTTGCTTGACCTTCGCTGACGTGTGAATAAACGGAACATTGCATTGTGACCGCCGCCGGGGATCCGCTGGGGAAAATGAGCAATCGAGCATGAAACCCTCGAATAGCTCTGAAGCTCTAATAGGTTTAATCGCCATCGCCTGAGATAACATCAAGGCTGCTTGATCTTCATTGATATGTGTGTCAACGGCTGTATGTGCATTGTAATCCCCTTCCGGGGCTTCACATTATAACTCCCGTCGGGGATCTACGTTATAACCCCCGTCGGGGATCTACGTTGTAACCCCCGTCGGGGATCACGTTGATCTTTTAGGGTAATGACCCGGAGTTGGCGGCATTGGACATGTACAAGGTATTGTCGGATGTGATTTGTAACAAATGAGATCATTGGTCATGTTCAGGTGACTACCAATGAGCGATATACAGACTCAAAGTTTCATCCGAGAAGACCAGGATTGCATGCTGTTTTGCTTAATCGTGTGGCATTTTTATTCCCGATTTGACCTTTTTAGTTCTCAAGAACTCCTTTGTAACTCGAATTGGACCGAGCTGGAGGGGTGGGGCCCCACAAAGGGATGCCGCAGGTGTACTTGCTTCAACTGCAGATGAGCATGCGGCCAACCGTGGATGATATAATCTAGCAGGTTGGTACCACAAGTCACTCTTAATTTATTTCGCTAAGGAAAATTCGAGAGCCTCCTTCAGATCTGCTGAGTTCGGGCTACTTTCTGCAAATTCTATCACCGTACAAGTGTTTTGCACTATCCTGGTAACGTATGCATGTATTTTTTCCAGTTTTTATCCGTTGGAATTTGAGTTATCGAATGAAATGCATCTAAACACATAGTAGTGATTATGTATGCACAAATGACTTGATAAAAAATATTCAACATAGTAAGTATTAGTATTAAACCATGCTGAACATAATGATGTAAAAAAATTTGACTTTTGAGACAGTCAAATTGGCACCTTTTCTGCTATTTTTTGTCCTATTTAAGGTCCAATGAGAAAAAGGTAGAAATGCAAAGTACTCCTGATATTGAGGTTAACCTTATGCATGGATGATTTTGATTTTTAATGCATATATTATGTATATGACTTTGGGGCAGGTGTGCTACTGAATGGCCACCTACACATGCATATGTGCATATGGATAGTCCTATTTTCAAAGGGGATTATGGCAAAAATCTTCAAAATATAGGCATTGGGTAGTCATGCATTTTAACTCTATTATATGTTAAAGTAAATGCATACATGCATATAGTCATAAAATGCATTCTAGAAAGCTCCAGGTAAGGAAATACCACACCCTTTTGAGGTGATTTGGAGACTTGTTGTCCAGATATTATGGATCCGGATTAGCCGAGAAGTTCCCGTAGGACCACTTCTGGTATACGGAGGAGGGCTTCTAAAGTGCCTCGACCCCGTTCTGTCAGACAACCTCGTCAATTGGTGGAGGCTGTGATTCGTCTAGTCCGGGCTGATGTTCCAGACGTTGAGGATGAGGATGAGGATATTCCGATTGAGGATCCCGCTCCTGCTGTACATGTTCCCCGTAGGGAGCTCCCTTGTATTCAGGTGGCAAACCCAGAGCTTCTCGGTGATTTGAGCAGACATCCTTCGATGTACTTGCATGCTAACGAGGTATGACGTTAGATCTTAATCTTCCTTCTTTCCAATTGACGAGGAGTAAAGGATTCTGATGTTGATCTATATTTCATGCAGGTTCCCGGCTTCACACAGCCTCGAGGGAATTGGTTTAGTATACACTCCATGTATCAGGCTCTTCATCCTGATTACAGAACGGTAGTGCATGATTGGGGATTCGGGGCATTCTTCTCCATTTTTCCCCGTCGTTATCCCTGGGGTTACCTCAAGGCATTGTCTGAGCGATGGTTTCATCAGACTCAGTCACTCCATTTTGTGGATTGCAAGGTGATGACGACGCCGATGGATTGGCGATTTATCACAGGTATGGAGTTCGGAGGGGAGCTAGTGCTTTGCATGGCGAATATTACTCCTACTGCATTCAGATCCTTGTTAGGAGTTCCGGCGGAGGCGCTCAAAGGCAGGACTGTCCGTTCAGGTCCTTTGATTGTAAATGTTATAAGCGGGCTTTTGAGTGAGCCCATGCCTGATGATGTCAGAGTCAAGGATCGCATTCTTCGGCGATTGTTCCTGATGATCATTAGAGGCTGCTTCATAGCAGATAACTCTTCTACGGTGTCATTCGCTTTGATCAGCGCCACCCGTCATGTGGACCGTATTGGAGAGTATGATTGGGGTTCCTACACCGTTGCCTATTTTCTCCGAGGCATACGTATGCGCTCACAGGGTTTGTCCGAGGCTTGGCTAGGCTTCTACCCATTTCTGCTGGTGAGTATTTCTCTTATCATTTTCCATTTATAGGTTAAGAGTGTTTACTGATCGAAGATGTTTTGCCATTGTGTTGGCAGTTTTCGGCCTACGAGAGGTTCTCATGCTTGCATCCTGTGAGTGTGTTAAGTTTAGATACCTATCTATGAGGACGGCGATGACATCATTCCATTTTGCTGGAGGTCCCTGTAGCTGAGGGTTTCACTCACTGTCGTATGCAGCTGGAGTTATTGACAGTCGATACCATCACATGGACTCCCTTTTCAGGGGAACACTTGACTATCAGTTTTTAGGATGGATACTCGACTGGAGTCGAGTACGTGATTTCCACTAGGAGAGTTCCTCTCTTCACCGATGGAGGCTGGGAGTTCTATTTAGGAGAGCATGCTGTTAGGAGCACCACAGAGGAGATTCGTATGCCGATCTTGCCTCCTTCCAGGCGTTATTAGCCTGTATCACAGTCACCCGTCACTGATATCCCATTGTTGGGGTTCGACGGCTTTACATTATCAGAGGGTCCTTGCACTCAAGAGACGTTCCAGTATTGGTGGTTCCCTCGTACTATCGTAGCCCAGTTCCGCGCCACACAATTTATGGGGGATATGGTTCTAGGATCCGTGATGATGACGGTTAGGATATCTTGTGTCCTAGATCTGACTCATATGGCACATATTGATAGTTTGACCCGACAGTTGGACCAGACACGCATATTTATCCGATATTTGGGCAGAGATCCAACAGAGGCAGCTTCATTTGATCCTTCCAGCTCAGGCACTGGCCCCTCAGATGACCCATTCGGTTTTTTCCGGCGCAGATCCTCCTATGTATATGCCTGATATCCCTGTTGATAGAGATTCAATGACTCAGGAGGAGTTACATCAGGTGGACAGGATTGATGATGTAGATATTGACACCATTGTCTTCTTCTGATGTGTATTCTCGTTATATCTTTTGATAGGCCTCTGTTAGATATTGGGTGGCTGTACCCCATCCTCGCTATATCTTTTCATAGGCCTCTATTAGTAGTAGGGCGTCTGTGCCCCATTTCCCTGTATTTGTAGCTAATTCTTTCAGCTTATATATGTAATTGTTATTACTTATTGGGCACTCAAATGTTCATCCTTGCTTAATTTAAATGTTTTCAGCTAAGTGTGAATAACCAGAAGGTTCTGCTAAGATCAAGGGAAAGAGAAAAGTTGTTGAATGAATGCAATGCTATTTTATGTAATAGTTAACTTTATTAAGACAAGTATGATATATATTATTTATCATGATATGTAATGAATGTTTAAAGGTCTCGTACCTGGGGATTAGACTCTAATGATATGTAAATTAAGTTGATCTTTATATTATTGTTATTATTATTAGTATTATTCTGCTCATAGAAATGGTATCGTGAAGCACCGAGTTCGGGTTTCAAGTACCCGAATTTGGGGGCTTTACAAGTGTCGAGTTATCCTTTTCAATGAAATAATGAAATGATCATGGTCTTGGACCAGAATTGATGTTTTACTGAATATTGTCATTGTAAAACGTTTTGAAGGAAAAGAAGTATTATTTTAAATTATCGATAGTACTTCGTAACTATTGTTAAGTTATTGAAGATATACGATTATTATGTTTCAAGCATGCTTTTTAAATGAAATTGTTGTACTTGATGAGCTTGTTATGCTCACTCTTGCTTGAACCATATGAATGCAGCTTAGACCGAACGGATCGAAAGATTCGGCAAGGATAAAGGGAAGGCTAAGGCGAACTTGTAGATTACCTATGTAATAGTATAGGTTTGTAATGATGATATTTGATATTATGACAAGAACAAATGTAACGGTTATAAAGAACTTGGGGAATTGTAGTATTGTTTTGGAATATATATAAGACATATTCGTTCTTTTGAGGCATTTCAATTGAATGTTTGTGTGAATTATAGCATCGTGTAGCACCATATGTCGAGTTGGTAGAGACCCGGATTTGGGGGCGTCACAATATTATTGTAATTAAATCTATGTTTTATCTATATCAATATATAACAAGTCAAATACTTAGGGGGTATTTGATAAAAACTAAATGAATCTGAATTTGAATGAGCTGAATCTGAATATGAATCTGAATAAAGAAAGTTGTTTGATAATTAACATGTCTGAAATATCTGAATGACATAATTTTATTATTTTATCCCTCTAAAAAAATTCAAAATTGTTGTAAATTTATTTAATATTACTTAATATAATAGTTAATATATTTTTAATTTTTTTAATTTTTTTACTTTATTCAGCTGCTCATTCAGTCAAAAAAATCTGACTTAGCCATTCAACTCAATCATCTAACCGATTCAGCCATTCAGACGATATTTTTCCAAAACAAACGCACTTAATGCCTGACCGATTCAACCATTCAGTCATTCAGATATATCCACTCCTAAACAAGTTCCAAGTCAACTCAGTCGTTCAAGTTTGGTAACTCGCGGTAGCCCAAAAGTATATTGTTTTTTATAAATTATTTTCATGTCTTCTTGGTTATAAATTGTGTTATTCCCAAAAGTTCAACAACTCAAAAGTAAGTTTCACAAAATTTTAATAAACATTTATTGCTAAAGATACAATGTATCATTTGTCACTAAGAATTGAACAAAGATAAAAAAATTAAAAAAATAAATTTTTGAGCTACCAAGTTACCAAACTTGTATTACTGAGATGACTCAATACCAACTAAAATATTACTCAAATATGTCATATTTAAAATCTTACAAGTCATTTCTAAATTTATCCATGTTTTGCATATGTTATTAAGCTTGTGCAACTCAAAAATACAAAATCACTACTAATAATTAGGGGTGAGCAATTCGGTTATAACCGAACTGAATAGCTTATTCGGTTATAACCGAAAACCGAAATCTTCTTAATTTTAATATCCGAACAATTAATCGAATTTAAAAATAACCGAATAACCGAATAACCGAATTTACATTTCGGTTATTTCAGTTAATAACCGAAATTAAGACCTATTTTATCAAACAAAAGACTGCTAACATTCTGAAGCACCCACAACAAATGAAGCATGGGAAATATATATAGTAATGGATGAAAACAGAACAAAATCATGGGAAGAAACACTAATCCGAGAAACATTTTTAGATGATAACTGTTATAACAAATTCAGATTCCGGCAACAATAAATATCCAATCTGAAATATAAATAATATTCAATAAAAACATAAAGCCAGATCGAAACAGCCACTGAAAAACTATCAAGATCTGAAATCCCCACCTCAAATAACCCCCACACCAGATCATAACCTCCAATTTTAGCACAGACTTCATCAATACCCTACTAATCGAACAATGAAAAACCACGACCCATCAACCCTCGGACTTGGCACTGAATAAATTGGAGAAGAGACCTTCGGGATGGTCCTCAATAAATAAAAGTATAAAACCTAAGAAAGAAAAGCAGTGATCAGGGAAAGGGAGGAGATGGCGCTATGGTTGGCCGACCGCCGAAGCGAAGGGGAAGGGAAATAGGGAGAGAGGAAAGCACAAGAAAGAACTCTGAGCGCGCCTTTCAACTGTATAGAAGCATGATAAGGATTGGCTGTCATCCAAATGAACCTTCGTTGAAGATATTAATGTCGACCTTCTGCCGTTCTGCGAGAATGAGGATTATGATGGAGCAGGTGGGCTAATAAAGTAGTCTGGGTTAGTAAAGTAATAAAGTATTGGACTGACTCAAGTTATCTGGGCTAAAGTAGTTTGGGCTAGCTAAAGTAGTCTGGGTTAGTAATTAAAAGAATAATGCTTTGTTCGGTTAAAGTAGTCTGGACAATGGACTAGCTAGTAAAGTAATGATTTGTTCGGTTATTCGGGTAAACCGAATAACCCAAAAATAATGCCCGTATAAACTAACCGAAAATCGTATAAAATTTCGGATATAACCGAAATGTTAAAAATAACCGAATTATCAAAAATTTCGGTTAATTTATTTCGGTTCGGTTCGGTTAGGTAATTCGGTTATATCCGTTTTTTGCTCAGTCCTACTAATAATTATTATTGGTTCCGGCTCCCACTAAATTATTTATAACTTCACATGCAATAATTTTAATCGCACTAAAAAAGGATTCTTGACTTCATCACTACTAATAATTATGCGTTTCAAAAATTTATTAAAATGAAAGAAAAAAAATCTCATTTCTACTTTTAATCATTGGTATCAAATAAGGCCTCCCTCTTTATATTCATCAATTTACAAAATTATGAAAAGATATGGAAATAAGAACTTGGTGTCCAAGTATGGAGAATTTAAAATAAATAAAACTCCAAAAATTATAGCCCAAGTAAAAAAAAGATAAATGGAGTGAATAAATCAATACCAAAATATAACAAGTATCGAATTATTTTGATTGGTCTCGAGTTGACTTGGTAGTTCTAACTTTGAAGACTCGGTAACCCAAATTTATTTATTTATTACTTTTCTATTTTGTTGATTGAAAAAACTCAAAAGATTTTTGGATTTTTCTACCTTCCTGATCATATAATTTGAGATTCCCAAAAAAGTTTTTTTTTATTTCTTCTATTTAGCCAACCCAACAATACTTAAAAAAATCCTACAAAATACCTGACTTTTACTCCACATAGTATAAACATATATACAACAAATAAAAGATCTAGAGTTTTAATCTGTCATAATTTATAAATAATCTTTATATCAAATGAATAAAAATTAAATAATACACAGAAAAAGTTTAGAAAATATCTAGAACACTGAATGTATACAGGTCTTTAGGAAAAAGAGAAAATTTTCACAAATTTTAGTTTATATAATATATCAATATATTCAGGGCCGGCTCTGAGTTTTTAAGGGCCTAAAGCGACAACAAAAAAATAGAACTTTTGCGAATTGTTATTAAGATAGACATAAAAAATTAAGAACTTTTTCTGAACAAAAGAGCATCAATACGAAATAATACAAGTCTGCCATTGAAATTTGGGCCTATTTCATTGGGTAAATTTTATGTGGGTCTTTAAATTTAAACTGACGTGATTTGGGCTCTTTTATTTTGAATATATATATAGGGAAAAATGTATATACACAGTTGTGTATTACACAGTAGACTATGGCGACGGTTTTTTGGACTATAGCGACGATTTCATCCGTCGTCATAGCTATTCTAGGCTTATAGCGACAGTTTACCGTCGCTATAGCCCAAAAAATCTGTAGTCATAGACCTACTGTGTAATACACAGCTGTGTATATACATATAGCCCATATATATATATATATATATATATATATATATATATATATATATATATATATATATATATATAGAGAGAGAGAGAGAGAGGCCGGATCCTGTCCGGACTCCCGGACAGGTTTAAAATCCGGACCTTTTTTTTTTTTGGCTTTTTTTTTTAAACAACTAAAAAAAAAATTAGGGAATTGAAATTTTTACATAATACAGTGTTTTGGGCGTGATTTGGTTGCCTATAACAAAACATGTCTGTAGAGTCTGGGCAGACTGTACATACATTGGTTGGTGTAGGTATTAAAAACACACCCAAAACACTGTATTATGGAAAATTTTCAGTTCCATAATTTTTTATTTTTTTTAGTTGTTCTATAAAAAAAAAAAAAATTGGGTCCGGATTTTCTCCCGTCCGGGAGGTCCGGACCTGATCCTAATTCTATATATATATATATAACACAAATATCTCTTGGGGCCCTAAAAATTTATAAATTTTAGTGGGCCTAAAGCCCAAATACCTTGGGCTTTAGCCCAGAGCCGGTGCTGAATATATTCAATTAATGATTAATATAATTCCGATGACGTGATATTTCATGATTCATAAATTTAATTAATAAAACATATCTCATTCAACTCACTTTACTTTATTATAAGTATATAACACTCTATCTACACACATAATTACGTACAAAAATCTTACAAGTTTAATATGGATGAGCAATTTCCTTTGAATAAACTATATTCCAAAAAAGATGATTTACTATTAAAGTAAGAGACACTTGATTTTGGAATGGAGTAAATAAAAAAATAAACAAAATTGACAACACTAATGCTATCATATTGGAGGAACAAATGTATAATTTTTTTTCTCAATCTATTAATCAATTTCTCAATATGTAAATATTTTTTTTAAATGCCAACATAACACATGTATTAAAAATGTTATTGATTATTTCATTCCAATCATATAAGATTTACAAATGCTTTCGACTGTAAAATTCAATTAAAAAAAGTAATTTTATAAAAAAGAAGTAAGAGAAAATAATATATATATATATATATATATATATATATATATATATATATATATAGCACGGATCCGGTCCGGACCTGATCAAATTCGGACCAAATTTTTTTTTTTTTGCTTTTTTTTAAAACAACTATTTTTTTTTAATATTTTATGTAACTGAAATTTTTCCATAATACAATATTTTAGTCGTATTTTGGATACATATACCAAAAAATGTATGTACAGTCTAAACAGACTGTACATATATGTTTTGTTATATGTATCCAAATCACACAAAAAACACTGTATTATGTAAAAATTCAAGTTTCATAATTATTTATTTATTTATTTTAGTTGTTTTAAAAAAAATTAAAAAAAAATGTCTGGATTTTGGTCCGGTCCTGGAGTCCGGACCTGATCCGGTCTCTCTCTCTCTCTCTATATATATATATATATAGGAAAATGATCTATATAATACGTTAGCCAGATGGATTGTTTAAACTAACGTTCATTCAACCGTCCAAAATTTGAGCGAATGACTAAGATGAGGGCCCAATCGCTACTCCCTCTAGCGGCCAACCAAATTTTTTTTGTTGGCCGCTACTCCCTGTAGCGGCCAGTCAAAACGACTCTACGATCTCTAACAGATTCTACAGTCTTCTAAGAGCTCTACAATCTCTAACAAACTCTATGGTTTCTCAGTGTTATCTCTGAAATTTGGGTTGTTGTGGATGCTGAATGTCCTCAGGGTTATTTCTAAGGTGTGCTTGACCTCCCAAGGTTTAAGGGTGTGAACGAACCGAGTCGATCCGAATATTGAGTTGCTCAGATTTGGTTCACAAAATTTATCGAGTATAAAATAAGGTTTGATTGAGGCTCATTTAACTACCGAGTCGAGCACGATTTCGAATCAAGCCCGAACAGTTTGAAATTTTTCAACGAATATGATCCGAATATAATTAGAAAATTACAATTTGAGAATGTTCGAGTAATTTATCGAACTTTAAAATGTGCTCATATTTGACTCATTTATATTTCGAGTCGAGCTCGAATCGAACTTTTAGTCGAGCGAGTACGAATCGAGCCCGAATTGTTTGTTCATTTTACAGCCTTACCAAGGTTATCTCCAAGGTCATTAGAGTTTATAACCCACGAATTAAGGTTTTAAATAGAAAAATAATATTTCTAATTTAGAAATTAGGTTTCCTAATTAGATTAGGGTTTCCTAATTACTTATGATTAATAAGTAATACGTATAAGGATAATCTGGATAATCTGTTAATAAGTATAAGGATAAATATAAAGATAATTACTGATTATCCTTATAATTATCCTTATAATTTTTTATTATTTTATTTTATTGATTAATAAATAGAATGTATGAGGATAATTAGAATAATCAGTAATAAAGTCAAAAAATTTTGTTGGCCGCTACTCCCTTTAGCGGTCGGTCAAAATACGGTTGTTTTGACTGGCCACTAAAGGGAGTAGCGGCCAACAACAAAATTTTGTATTCTATGGATCATTTTTCATATATATATATATATATATATATATATATATATATATATATACTAGCTGGGTCCCATACTTTCAATACTGTAAGAACGATGTGATTTATTTTAAACTTTGGACGGCTCAAATAATTTATTGAGTAAACAAAAAATTCAAAATTATTTATATTTTATTAAATAGATATATGTAACGTTTTACTCAACAAAAGTACACCAAAAATAGTTTCTAAATGTGCCTGTGATTTATACGGGTTATCGTCATTGAATAGAATAAGCACTCAAACCGAGTACATACCAAAAAAATAAGACTCCTCTTCCCCTCCAAAAACAGTGACTAAAAGTAAAAGTAAAAATAAAAATAAAAATAAAAATAAAAATCACGAAAAGATAAAACAATGTGAAAAAAAATACAAAGACTTTACTAAAATAGGGAGTCAATGGCATTAAGTTGAAAAGTGCCAAAATGGGGCCCACGTGCCAAAATCAGATTCTAAAGGGTGTCAATAAGGGGAGAGAGAGTGTCATGCACAAAATCGGATGCCATGCAAATTTACCGTTTCCGTCTCTCGCCAAACGCCTCACGCCTCTTTATCTTCATCTCACCTATATTTAGAAGCCTTTTTCCCAACTTTAGCAGACCCTAGTAAAGAGGGTTTTAGAGGCAGCACACACACACACATATTACATATACACATATTTATATAGATAGATATAGAGAGAGAAATTAAGGGAAATTGAAATTGGGAATTTTATTGGGTTTTTGATAAATTGGGGAATCTGGGTTTGGTTCAATTTGAAAGATAAAAAATGGGTCGAGGAAAAATTGAGATCAAGAAGATCGAGAATGTGAATAGCAGGCAAGTTACATTTTCAAAAAGGCGTGCTGGGTTGCTAAAGAAAGCCCATGAACTTGCAGTTCTTTGTGACGCTGAGGTTGCTGTAATTGTTTTTTCAAATACAGGAAAGCTGTTTGAGTTTTCAAGTTCTAGGTAAAATGATTTTGAGGTATTTTTTTTACTTGCATGTGATTGGTACTCTTTTTCCTTTTCTTTTTTATTATTATTATTTGATTTTGATGGGTTTGGAACTTTTGACTACTCTGATTTTGAACTTCATTTGAATTTCTGAGACTGATTTGTTTTGTTTGAAAATATTTTATGGCTTGCATGTGCATTTTGCTTCACCAAATTGGTAATCAGTTTCTTGAATTTTATTATATTTTGAAAAATGGGTTATTTAGAGTTCAATTTTACTTGATTGATTTATTCTGCTGCCTAAGAAAAAGAAATTAGAAAAATGTCTGCTGAGGAATAATTTGGGTGGCCCACCAATTCTTTGTTTTCCTTTACATTTTTGGCGTGAAATGTATACAAATGGAGTGAAAATTATATAATAACATAGGGAACTTTTGAAAAAATTTATTGACTATTGAACCACTGGATACAGTAGAGTGGTGCTTTGGTCAGGATGTTCTTTTGATTGACTTAAGAAAAAAGGAGAAATTTAAAACAATTTAATAATATAAAGAACAGTTCTTTTAATTTCAGCTGGGAAACTGTCCCCACACAGATCCACTGTTTATGTATGCAGGGTTGGAGCAACCTTTGGATATGGAGGGCTAATGCCCTGAATATGAATGTTTGCATTTGTTTGAACATCAATGCTTTTGTTAGATTTTTGAGTCCCCTCCCACTATTTGGGAGTTTTAAAATTATTGAGTTCAGTCAGCTTATATTCTTGGGTTGCTTAGTGGTTGTTAATTGCTTTCTAATCTATACAATAAGGACTATTGAGTTCAGAAATTCACCTGTAGTAGAGTCCCTTGAATATGTTAGAGTCATTTGCAGTTGATTAATGGATTTCTTCTGCTGTCTATTTGTTTATGTTTTCATCGTAATTTTGTAAATAAAACTTGATAGCAAATTTTAGTAAGGGGTCAAACATATAGAGTTACAAATGATTAATCATTTTATTGTGTTTTGCATACATGCTGGCAAAATGTTCTAATTGATTGTCCATGTCTTGATCACTCAAATAATCTGATTGTGACTTTTTGGAATAAAACTAGTTCTACACTGAATATGTAATTAATTGGAAGGATTGGTGATGAATATTGAACTATCACATATATATCGCACAATTTATCTTTAGGCTTCCACTACAATGTATATTTGGTGTGGGGGTGAAGGGTTTAATGTTTTTTGGTGATTAGCTTCAAGTATGTAACCTTGTTATCCCATATTTGGGATCATCATTGGGCTGCAAAACATGTTCTCGCACTCTTGCATTATGAACTGGTAATTTAGGATGCACCAAGAAGAATTTGTTTCTCTAACAAGAAGATACACGTTGGATAGGTTTATTGCTATAGGAGTATATGGTTTTAGATCGAGCAGATTAGAGTTCCTAAGTCGAACTATTATGTCTGGAGAAATGTGTTCACTTATGGAAGTGATTAGTTATAGAGAAGTAAGCAGTAGAAGTGCACAAACACCAGAAAAACTATCATATATGTATGCATTTATATGTGTGTACATTGGCCATGTTCTTGTGTGTAGGTAGTTTTCTTTATCGGCTCATGTTTTATATGTTCCGCTTATCTTTTCTTTACTATTGCAGCATGAATCAAGTACTTACAAGATACAACAAGTGTATAGAATCTTCCGAAACTTCTGCAATAGTGCATGAGGCAGAGGTACTTAATTTATTTATTTTTGGTTTAAATTTTGCATCTGTCTCCCTCTCTCTCTACTCACACTCATGTAGAATTGCTAAGGTGCAAGCTCAAACTTTTTGTTACTTCCTCAGTGCTACTCATGACTCCTGACAACAGTTATGCACCAGAAAGTTATCCCTATTCTCTAATGATCGTGTGTTTTAGTTACAAACTTAGCATGTCTGGGAGTTTTTTAGAAATGCTTATTGTTCATTGTTAGTCTTTTAGAATTATAAGCTGAACAAACACCAGTAAACTTTTGTTCCTTGTTGAAAAGCCATTCTTGGCAAGGTAAACAAATCAGAAGGTCTCATGTAACAGTACTTCTAAATGATAATTCTTCTTGTGGAGACTGTATGACTTTACATCTTTTACAATTACATGTTTGAACAGAGTTCAAAATGAAAAGTTTAGTTAACAATGTTTATGTTCACCAGTTACACTCAATTCAGGTTGTCAGCATGCGGTTGTTTAGTTTGACGATTCTGTTAAAACTCAACTGCGGATTTCAGATGCACAGCCTATCTAGACTTAGTTACTTGAGCAGTATTATGTGCCCTGTCATTGGGATTGATTTTTTCAGTTATTGGTTTAGGAATCTGTGTAATCCATATAGAAATCAGAATCATATTCTAATGAAGACAAATTCTCTAGAATGCAGGATAAAATTTGCCCTACTTCTTTTGTTATTGAGGAAGGGAATATGCCATTTGGTCCAGCTTGTTATTATCAAGGATTTTAGTGGAAGTGATCTTTGGCTTATAATGGTATTGAAATTTTTGTTTGGTGTTCGGGGGGTTGATTCAGTGTAAACTTTTGAAGTATTCTATTATATCAATACAAAGATACTTAAATTTATTGTATTCCTTAATAGTATCACTCTCTCTCCCACCCCAGCCCTCTATCTTTTGTTATAAAATTGGTTATATCAGAAGCAAGATGTGTTTGAAAATGACTTTGTTCAAAATAATGTTTCCCAGGTTAAATGATTGTTTTCCACGGTAATTTATGGGGATAATAGTTTTATTTATTTATTTATCTCATTTTATTTTTATATAATTTTTTTAATTTATTTTTTTGCTCCTCATTATGTTATAGTATGAGGCTAAGGAGGTCGACGTTCTGAAAGAGGAGATTGCAAAGCTCAAGTTAAAACAACAGTAAGTTTGCTTTTAGCTTCCTGAGTAATGATAATCAGACTTTTACATTTTAAAGAGCCTCCTTAATTATATTTGTGATTCTGATGCTGTAGGCGGTTGTTGGGTAAGGACCTAAATGGAGCGGGTTTAAACGAATTGCAGCAGCTAGAACAGCTATTAAACGAAGGGTTATTATCTGTGAAGGACAGGAAGGTTTGTCGTTTGTGTCTGTCTCTTTTAAAAACTACAGTTTTTATGAAGAAAAATTAATCTTCTACTTTTATTATATAGTTTAAAGTTCTTAACAGGATGTTCAACCATTTCAGGAGCAAATATTAATGGAGCAACTCGAACAATCAAGAGTAAATGTACGAAACGTGCATCATACAATGTGCCTTGTTTGATTTGATAGCTCATTCTTGATATCATTATTCATTTTACCAACTTCCAAGTAATGGAAGGAAAGTTACATATGAACATATAATAAAAAGAATAAGAATCGTGTCATAAATTTAAAATGAAATCAAAACAATAAAAATATTGATTTTTCTTGATTTACAAGTGAAGTTTCTATTAAGTTTTGCTTATAAAATTCCTGCTTGCTTTGCTTAGAATGAAGTAATTTGTAAATCTACTACTGTGTAAAAAATTACAATAGCAGATAGAGAGAAGAAACTGAAAATTGCAGTACATGAATGTGCAGTTATTCCAGGAGCTTTTTGTACCAAGTAGGTATTATTGTTGCATCATGGTAACTTTTCTTTGTTCTTTCTATCAGGAACAGCGTGTCATGCTGGAGAATGCTACTTTGCGCAAACAGGCAATCAAACTATCCTTAATAATGAACTCATTATTGATCTCTTGTTTTTGTGATCTTTTGCGCATGACACTAATCTTCTCCTTTTTCTTCAATCTTTTTCCCCTCGTAATATGAACTTCAGATTGAGGAGCTTCATAGTTATTTTCCAACAAGTGCACACCCAGTGTCGGGTTTCCTCGAACACTGTCCTGAAAGAAAGAATTCCCCCACGAGACATGGTGCCTCAAGTCCAGACACATTCTACAAAAACGGAGCTGATAATGGAGATTTAATGACAACCTTGCACCTCGGGTACTTCTTTTTCCTCCAATCAAGAGTTGTGCTTTTCTTTTTCTATTTTTCATCGAATTCGAAGGAAATGTTTTTGAAGGTTAAACTACTAACAAAATATGCTAGTTTATTTGCTATTGTTTTCATATATGATTATCTGTGAAATTCTTCAACCAGTTTTATCTAGTCTTGATGTGCAGGCTTCCATCTACTGCTCATCGAAAGAGGAAGGTACCAGAGACAGAAACTCCTGAAAAGGAAACTCGTTGCGGAACCTCTGAGAGTCAAATTGACGTGTGATCCTTGCCCTCGCTCGTCTTGTAAGCCTTCTGCGATAGAACCAAGTTAACTGAATATCTAGCTGTTTATGCATCAGCCCCCTTTCGGCCAACAATTTTATGTTATTCGGATAGATTTCAAGATGATCAAAGTGTATTCGAAATTCTTCTTTCTGAAAAGGGGAGGTTTTCTACAGCCTACAGTGTGTTAAAAGACGGGAAGGAAAAACTACAGTTTTTAGAAGGCCTTACCCGTTAAAACTGAGCTATAAACATATGCCAATTATAAGTACTTTTCTCGTGTCATGGTTGAATTTTCTTGGTTTATTTGATCAGTTTTCGGAACATTCTATGCTTTCTTTGGTTGCTAAAAATCAAATGAATTGATTTTTTTTTTGTTATTCTTATACCATTTGTTTCTTGTTATCTTTTTTACCGAAGCTTTACATGTCATCAGTTGTTACTAGATATCATCTTTTATCTTGATGATGAAGCTCCATTTTTCTTGGTACTTCATATGTTACTGTAAAAGCTAGAATCGGTGGAGTTTTTTTTTTTCAATTCATATTACCACTTCTATCACAGATTGATATCCTTTGGACATCAGAATTTATCTACACAACATTTTGGATGACGTGTACTGTTGATAGATTTTTTATTTTTTTTAGACATGGTATCACAATTC
Source organism: Panax japonicus (assembly GCA_020205505.1). NCBI lineage: Eukaryota > Viridiplantae > Streptophyta > Magnoliopsida > Apiales > Araliaceae > Panax > Panax japonicus. The sequence continues at coordinate 24,033,851 of CM035100.1, forward strand.
AATCCTAGCGTATATTTTATTCTATGACCTATTTCATCCTGGGGCCTTAGGGGGAGCCGGGGAAGGAGAGCAGGGAAATTTATATTTAATATTCTGCAGCGTCTACACAGTAAAAGAACATGTCTTTACTATTAGGCTATCATCTTGAGTCTATATACTGCTCATTTGAATATAAATTCTTTGATGATTTTCCTCTTGTGCAGAACTTTTATTTTTCCTTTTTATTGGTATTTGGCGCCCAAGTACTCTCTTATGAATAACTAGTTATCTTATATTTTTAGTTAGATTTTTTTTTTCAAATAAATTTTGGATTTTGAAGTATAAAAAGTGATTTTTCAGTGTAAATACAAAATCGTTAAATTACGTAATACAAATTAAGATTGTGCGATGTAAATTTATTTCGAGAACTGGTATTTTTACATATATTTTTGATGTTTTCACAAGATTTTTTTTCACATAAGAATAAAGTGGGTCTTACTTTCATGCGAGAGGGGACCATTGTAGACACCTGAAATTTCCCTTTCCTTTTTGCTAACCCTGCAAGAGGGCAAACATGTAATTTCTCCACGATAACATGTTCAAGCAAAGATCACGAAGCTGAAGAAAAGGTCATAAAAAGCCACCACACTGATCCTTGAGCTGTAGACTGTTCAAGATAATCTAGTTGATTGTCCCGTAAATTTCAGAAGATTCCTTTCGCCTTATTTTTCCGAATCCAAAAATGGCCAAACTTGATGTCATTGCGTAGCCCTCTGAAAGAGTTTCTCGGAATGGTATGACACGCCTCCCAACTATTCTCTGATTAAAAGATACAGACGTTTCAGCGAGCGAAGGAACGAACTTCGAGATTGTGGGACCCACACGGGCCAACCGCAAGTGCAACCGCTGCTAGCCGCAGGTGTACACGCGATTGGCTTCGGGGGCCTATATAAGGGCATCAACAACTTATTTTGAGAGGGAAAACTCATTCTAGAGAGGAAATAACATTTTAGAGAGAGAGGGGGGGGGCTCAGATTTAGCAACAAAAAAACACTTGATTCAAGTTAGATCTAGCATTATATAGTTACATCTTATACATATAGAGTGATATAACATAGATTCAAGTCAATGGAAACTTGTATCTTCATTCCCTAAGGTGAAAAAATGAATCTGAACATTGTTCATTGCTTGTAAATCTAATTAGATCTATTAGATATAGTTCAATATTGTGCATATATATAATTAATGTTTCAATCTTTATATGTTGTTTATCCAAAGATCTATCTATTTTACCGAATATTTTGTATATATATAGTTAAAGATCGACTCTTTTTACTAGATCTACCCTAGATCTAGTCAGATCTAGCCCTTAACCAGTTTTAAAGCTTCAAAACTTGAACCTTTATGCTAGATTGGCTCGGATCTATGTTAGATCTAGTCATTTTCAATGTTTTAAGTCGATTTTGAACACTCTGCAAAACCTTATATCCATATCTAGTGGGGATGAGATCTTAACTAATCGCGTTACGGATTCTTACAAGTGAATCACTTGATAACGATTTTAGGATACATTTTTTATATATGCTTTCTGTGACGCCCCCAAATCCGAGTATCTTCCAACCCGACAGATGGTGATACACGGTGCTACAGTTCACACATACATTCAATTGAAAAACCTCAAAAGAGTGCATATGTCTTCTATATATTACAAAATAATATTTCCCTTCCCAAGTTCTTTGTAACCATTACATATGTTCATTGTCATAGTATCAAATAATTACAAAGTTCATACTATGCTGTTACAAAGACGACTATTTGTCCGCCTTAGCCTTTCCTTTATCCTTACTGAATCCTTCGGTCTGTTCATTCTTAGTTGCATTCATTTGGTTCAAGCAAGAGTGAGCATAACTAGCTTAGCAAGTATTACAATTTCATTTAAGCAACATCTTCGAATCATATGAATACATATATCTTCTATAACTTAATCAATCGTTATTGTGACACCCCCAAATTCGGATCGCCACTTGGTCACTCGAATTCGGTTCATCACGTGCTCATGGTAATATAATAGTAACTAAAATTACACATTCACAACGAAAGATCTAATCTAAAATAATATACAATGATTTATTATAATTATTCCCCCAAGTCTCGCAACCTACAGTACTTAATAGATTACATAATAATATTGAATAAAGACTTATTACATAATCCTACTTAAGCTTAAACATAGTTTGAAGACAGTCTTAATAGAACATAACACTTTTTAAACATAAAGGAATAAGCTAGTTGGCAGCCTTGCCCTTGCCCTTGTCTTTCCCAGAGACACTTCCATGTTCCTGCTTAACTGAAAGATTTTAAATAAGCAAGAATGAGCACAAATTGCCCAACAAGTAATATACAACAAGGGTAAAGAGTTTTATAACACGAGTTTGAAATATCGAAGTATCATCTTTAAGATAGTTCAGGGTTTCAGAATAATATAATGAATAACGAATATCAACAATTCTCGAATCAAATCCTTAGAATATGCAACGATAATTCAATATAGAACCATATATATTGAATTCAAAGGCTATCAACGTATCCAACTGGATAAAATAATTTATACTGAGCAGTCACTAAGGACTATTGAACATCTACTAGAATCATCAATATTAAACTGATAACCCAAAAGAATTAAAGTACGATAGATGATCAGTCTACAATACTCCATGTTATGCATAACTACACAGTAATATTCACGCGCGTGTTGGGGATTCCAACAATATACACTCCCCTTACCATAAGGGTTGTTCAACTCAATTTTCAAGATTTCCGCACCAGTCAATTAGTTTGGACAATTTTATAAACATACATATAGTCTAGCCGAATCAAATGGCATAGACACTTTCATAATATTCAAGAACAATTTCAAGTTCAACATGAATAATAGTCTTCACAAGAGTTTAAACATACTAGCTCAATTGAACAAGTAAGATAACATGCATTCAAAGAGATAAGATTTAAATACTTGTTTACGATATATGTTGAATAAAGAAATGTAAGGGTCTAGGATACTTGTCTTAAGCGTAGTTTACCAAAGAAAAGCTTAATACCCTCTTTCGAATCCTAACATAATATATTTACACATATAGGACATGCATTAGTTACATAAGCTCATATATATAAGTTTGAACGTATACTTAAACATCCAACTTAGTTGAAATTTTCACACCTACTACATCACATATCCTACATCTTCATAACACAAATCAGATTGTATACCACTGTAATACCCGAAAATTTACACGTATTATTAAATGAATATATTAATAGAAATAATGTTTATGAGAATATAAGTTGTGATACCCCAAATTTTATGAATAAAGATTTAAATTTTTCGAAATATTTTTTTTGAATATTATGGTGTGGATTTGATATAATGTTATAGTTGTGGGTAATATTTATAAATTTTGCAAAGTAAGCAAGTTGTTATATAATATTCGATTGGTCAGGGAATATTCTTTTTGTCGGGGAATATCCGTACGATGACACAATCATTGGTGGACCCCACAATGGAAGCATTGTCGTAGTTAGAAAACGACAGAATTATCATTTTATAAAAATAACAGCGAAAGTGTTACCGTTAAAACTGTTGAACTATCCGGTAGTAAAAGTACAGTAATACGTGTGATTGCATAGTAGCACACGGTATTGATTATTGATGCTTACGTAAGAAGTCACTCAGTTATACTCAATTATTGTTACAGTAATTGCTGCATCATATCTCTCATATTATTGATTCAATTATTGTCACAATATAATCTGTATAATATGTTATATAATTAAATCAATAATTGAGACGATAAAGTTATTCATATTATTATTTGCAATATTGATAATGTCTAGAAGTTCTATCAAGGAGATGTTTGGTCACCTAATTGCGCGCCAATAAGGGGAAATCCTTATCGGAAAGCCCCCTCTTTCCTGGGAACGACCTGGTTGTTAAATATTATGAGTTATAATATTAATATTTAATAAATTCGTGTTGATTAAAGATGAAATTGATAGTTCTATTGTGTTGAAATTATTAGTGTTAGTGAAATCAACATTTATTTTGATAATAATTGATGTCTGGAGGTTATACTGACCAATCAGGTAATTAACCGGATAAATGAACAATTAATTGCTATTAATTCACATGCTTATAACTATATGTTCACATGTGTGTACTATTGATTCACATTCTTGTACTAAAAGGGGTGGTGGTGCAAGATTGATAATACTTGCATGACTAAGTTAAAAATAGAGGTATAGATGGAGGTACTATACTGTAATTCGTATTTTCACATGTCTAGAACTATTGATTTACGTGATTTACTATTGATTCACATTATTTACTATTAGGGGAGGTGGTGCAAGTTTGATAATACTTGCATGACTAAATTAAAAATAAAAGAAAAGAAGAAGGTATTATACTGTAATATTTTGAGCCCCAAAACGTGCAATTATTGAAACTATATTTTCCTATAAATAGAAGCTCATTCCTTCATTATTTTTCACCAATTCACTAAAGCTATAGAGAAATTATTAAAGAGAGAAATTATAGAGATAAAGAAGAAGAGAAGTCTGCTACCTCACTATTCCATTATCCCGATTTCTTCTAAGGTAAGGGGTATTATTTCTTTCGTATTCATGAAGAGAGCTTATGTTATTCCATTCTTTATTATTATGTTGGAATAACCTGTCTATGCGAAGTACCGCATACATGGTGAAATTCTTCTGTTATTCCATTCTTTATTATTATGTTGGAATAACCTGTCTATGTGAAGTACCACATACATGGTGAAATTCTTTTGTTATTCCATTCTTTATTATTCTGTTGGAATATCCTGTATGTGTGTATTACGCATGACCTGGTTCCGTTGTTTATTATTCTGTTAGAATAACCTGTCTGTGCGGTCTATCGCATGCATAGTGAATTCTTCAGTTATTTCATTCTTTATTATTCTATTGGAATAACCTGTCTATGTGGACTACCGCATGCATGGTGAATGATCCTTTGTATTCATTCCTTATTAAATTGTGGAAATAGTCTGTCTATGTGGATTATCGCATGGCGGGTGAAAATTTATTTGTAGTTTCGTATATTCTATTATACACGTATGAGATATCATTTCTTTTGTACTCGTCATGGAATATCATTTTCTTTGATATTTTTTTACGAGTTACTATTCACGGGTTACTATTGACCCGGTTACTATTCACTCTAGTATTATTCACTCGGGTATTCGGGGCACTTTTTGTGCCGAAGTACTATTCACTGAGTTACTATTCACAGATTACAATTCGCCCAATTACTATTCACCCTAGTATCATTCACTCGGGTATTCGGGACACATTTAGGGTCGGGGTACTATTCACGGGGTACTATTCCCGAAGTACTATTCATGGGGTACTATTCACCCAAAAAATATATTTCTTTTATGTCCAAATTATTTTTGGTACATGAATATTATTCTTGAATTTTACTTTACAAAGCAGTATCATGTTGACAATTTGAACGTTATTGAATTCTGGATAAATTAAATTATAAATCTTTAAAATTTATCCTTGAACTTGTTTTATTGAATTGTTATGTCATGGTCAACATCCTCATGCTTATATTATGATGAAAGTCATTTTTGACTTACGTGCATAGATGAACTTGGTATGATTATGACCAGGAATTATTCGGTATAATCATGATCGTAATGCAACGAATGATGTGGTAAAAGTCCTCATTGGCCTGTAGTTCATTGATGGACAGTTAGTTGGTATGATTATGACCAGGGATTTTTTGGCATGATCATGACCATTGATGAATACACGAATATCCTTGGCCCGTAGTTCATGAATAATTTGTGGTCGTGATACTAAAGAATATCCTTGGCCGTAGTGCAGGGGTGATTCGATGATATGGATTATTTATTAAGCTGAGTCTCAACGATAAAATTGATGAAAAACTTTTTAAATCATAGAAGATAGTAGATTTTATGCTCTACTTGAATCTTCTAATGGATTGCTTATTCCGCTGCAGTTGTTGATCTAAAACTTGTTGTCTATTGTATTCTATCAGTTGTAATACTGTTGAAGGCTAAGGATAATTTATTTTGCATTATCTTAGTCATAATATTTCTTACTGGGTTAGTTGAGCTCACCCTTTCTTTCACTGTTCTCTTCAGGAAATGAGAATATAGTTGGGACTAGTCGGGGAATGGAGTGACGGTCCAGATGATAGCATTGAGGACTATTCTGTTAAATAGTGTGACAATAAATGTAATGAGGACTCCATTGAGTATGGATATTGTCTAGATGACAATATTCTTGTTTAAACTCTCAGCTATGTTTTTATCGTATTTTACTAGACTGTTGTATAATTAAGTTGTATTTGAATTTATGTACCATGTATCTGGCGACTCAAGATGGGTGATGTATACCTGTTTTGGGGGCGTCGCAGTTGGTATCAAAGCTTAGGGATATGATCCCTGGCTGAGATGTGAGACAAGAACTAGGAGGGGAGAGACGGGGAATTTCTTTACTAGTATGACATACTTAAGTTTATTTGGTATTTAATTGTTCGGTCAGAGTATAGGAATAATATGTGATATATCAATTAACCCTTGTTTTTGTGATAGTGTTTGAGAATGGCATCTGAAAATGTTGAGATAAACAATGAAGCACATGAGACCGTTGAGTCAGCTCAACTAAAAGGTAACGACCAACAACCCAATAATAATCATACCGGTGGCAACGGCCATCGGAACAATGATAACCATCGTGGGGAAATTATCATGCCAAGAATGGTAACCACTTTGGTGGTAATCATGGCCAAGATAATAGAAGTGGAAATTTCAAGAAGAGAAGGTTCAATAATGATGGAAAGACAGCAGCACCAGCACCTATTATTAAGGAAGGAGAACGACCGCCTGTCGTATGTTACAAATGTGGAAGGGAGGGACACATCAGTTCAAACTGTACGCAGCAGTCCAAAGTGTGTTTTAATTACGGAAGAGAAGGTCATTTAACTCGATTTTGTCTTGTAGCAAAATCAAGTCCAGCTGGGACGGTGGCACCAAAGGCGGATACGGACAAAACAAAGTCGGTGGTTTAATGAAGAATATTTTTTGTGACTTCTCAAAAAGAGAGTAACCTGAACGAAGTCAGCACAGGTTAGTTAATTATAAATTCTTGCGAAGTCTATACCTTATTAGATACCGGTTTTACCTATTTTTTATCTCTCTTACTTGCACTCAATGGTTAAATTTGACTACGGAGAAATTAGACTTTGACTTATCGGTTGAAACTCTGTTAGGAGAAAGCTTCATTACATGTGTTATCCAAGTCTTAGATGAGAGTTACAGTTTTGAATGATATTTCTATTGTTAATAAATTTCCTAACGTATTCTCGAAGAACTTCTTAGCCTACCCCTAGAGCGTGAAATTGAATTTTATATTGACCCCAGTACAAAACCCATTTCTAAAACCCTTATATATTTCTTCAACCAAAACGAACGTATCATGCGCCAAGGACGTTGGCTCGAGCTGTTGAAGATTGCGACTATACCATTCAATATCATTGTGGAAGAGCGAATGTGGTAGCTGACGCGTTGAGTAGAAGATCGTATGCGTTTACGAGTGCGATATTGTTAACATAAAAACCCATTTCGTATAACTTACAAACGATGAAGATAGAGTTAAAGACTCTAGGAACCCACGTGGTGATAACAAATATACGATTAGAATCGACTTTAATCGATAAAGTTAAAGCCGCTCAAGCTACATACTCAGAGTTGATGAATGTTAAGAAGAAGGTTAAAGAAGGCGTTATTCTAGAAGCAAGAGTCGATGAAGAAAGGAAATCTCAACCCTCGATTTTATTGGCCCATTTGAAATCCTTGATCGAGTAGGAACTGTGGCCTATAGACTCATTTTACCGCCAAGTATGTCGCGTGTTCATAACGTTTTTTACGTATCGATGTTGCGTAATTATGTGGACGACCCGAACCACATTATTGAATTAGAACTAGACGAGATAGTAGAAGATTTAACGTATGATGAGATACATTTTAAAATCTTGGATAAGAATGATCATATTCGACACTCAAAGGTTATACCTCAAGAGTTAGAATTTGACGAGGTATACTCACCTCTTCGGCATACCAGGTACGTACGTAAATTTTGAGGGAGAAATTTCATAAGGAGGGGAGATTGTGTGTAACACCCCAGTCCCACATTGAAAGATAATGGAAAAATTTATCTGCATATAAGAAAATAAGTTACTACCAATAGTACCTTCAAGTCATGACCTTTTTGGAGTCTGTGGTGGGCTAAGATGACCCAAAAAGATACTATTGGGCCAGTAGTTTGAGGCCTTATTTTGATGGATTTGATTCAATTCGGACTTGGGATTTGACCCGAGATTTGTTCCGGACTCGGGATTTGACCCTGGTTATTTCATATGGTATCAAAGCCGACTCTAGAAAGCTCAGGTCGGGTCATCCGATCGGGTTGCCAGAGGTGGGGACATGAAGGCTGGTGGTATTATCCCACAATGGAGAGATGGAGGTCCGGAGGTGGGGACACGAAGCCAGCCGGTATTATCCCACAATGGCTAGAGGGGAAAAGATCATTGGGCCGTGTGTGTGATCCTTTCTGTTGGGGATGTCAGAAATATAAGTGGGGGAGTTTGTAACACCCCAGTCCCACATCGAAAGATAAGAGAAAAAATTATCTGCATATAAGGAAATAAGTTACTACCAATAGTACCTTCAAGTCATGACCTTTTGGGAGCTTGTGGTAGGCTAAGATGACCCAAAAAGATACTATTGGGCAAGTATTTTAAGGCCTTATTTTGATGGATTTGATTCGATTCGGACTTGGGATTTGACCCGAGATTTGTTCCGGACTCAGGATTTGACCCGGGTTGTTTCATTGTGAAACCCCAAATTTTATGAATAAAGATTTAAATTTCTCGAAATATTTTTTTTTGAATATTATGGTGTGGATTTGATATAATGTTATAGTTGTGGGTAATATTTATAAATTTTTAAAAGTAAGCAAGTTGTTATATAATATTCGATTGGACAAGGAATGTTATTTTTGTCGGGGAATATCCGTACGATGGAACAATCATTGGTGGACCCCACAACAGAAGTATTGTCATAGTGAGAAAATGACAGAATTATCATTTTATAAAAATAATGGCGAAAGTGTTACCGTTAAAACTGTTGAACTACCCGGTAGTAAAAGTACAGTAATATGCGTGGTTACATAGTAGCACACGGTATTGATTATTGATGCTTACGTAAGAAGTCACTCAGTTATACTCAATTATTGCTACAGTAATTGCCGCATCATATCTCTCATATTATTGATTCAATTATTATCACAGTATCATCTGTATAATATGTTATATTATTAAATCAATAGCTGAGACGACAAAGTTATTCATATTATTATTTGTAATATTGACAATGTCTAGAAGTTCTGTCAAGGAGAGGTTTGGTCACCTAATTGCGCACCAATAAGGGAAATTCTTATCGAAACCCCCCTCTTTCCTGGGAACGAATATTGTGAGTTATAATATTAATGATGAATAAGTTTGTGTTGATTAAAGATGAAATTGATAGTTCCATTGTGTTGGAATTATTAGTGTTAGTGGAAATCGACATTTATTTCGATAATAATTGATGTCTGGAGGTTATACTGACCAATCGGGTAATTAACCGGATAAATGAGCAATTAATTGATATTAATTCACATGCTTATAACTATGTGTTCACATGTGTGTACTATTGATTCACATTCTTGTACTATTAGGGGTGGTGGTGCAAGATTGATAATACTTGCATGACTAAGTTAAAAATGGAGGTATAGATGGAGGTACTATATTGTAATTCATATTTTCACATGTCTAGAACTATTGATTTACATGATTTACTATTGACTCACATTATTTACTATTAGGGGAGGTGGTGCAAGTTTGATAATACTTGCAGGACTAAAATAAAAATAAAAGAAAAGAGGAAGGTATTATACTGTAATATTTCGACCCCCAAAACGTGCAATAATTGAAACTATATTTTTTCTATAAATAGAAGCTAATTCCTTCATTATTTTTCACCAATTCACTAAATCCTGTAGAGAAATTATTAAAGAGAGAAATTATAGAGATAAAGAAGAAGAGAAGTCTGCTACCTCACTATTCCATTATCCCGATTTCTTCTAAGGTAAGGGGTATTATTTCTTTCGTATTCATGAAGAGAGCTTCTGTTATTCCATTCTTTATTATTATGTTGGAATAACCTGTCTATACGAAGTACCGTATACATAGTGAAATTCTTCTGTTATTCCATTCTTTATTATTATGTTGGAATAACCTGTCTATGTGAAGTACCACATACATGGTGAAATTCTTCTGTTATTTCAATTTTTATTATTCTGTTGGAATATCCTGTCTGTGCGGATTACGTATGACATGGATCCATTCTTTATTATTCTGTTGGAATATCCTGTCTATGCGTATTACGCATGACCTGGTTCCGTTGTTTATTATTCTGTTGGAATAACCTGTCTGTGCGGTCTATCACATGCATGGTGAATTCTTTTATTATTCTATTCTTTATTATTCTATTGGAATAACCTGTCTATGTGGACTTCCGCATGCATGGTGAATGATCATTCGTATTCATTCCTTATTAAATTGTGGAAATTTTTTGTCTATGTGGATTACTGCATGGCGGGTGAAAATCCATTTGCAGTTTTGTATATTCTATTATACTTGTATGAGATATCATTTCTTTTGTACGCGTCATGGAATATCATTTTATTTGGTATTTTCTTTTACGAGTTACTATTCACGGGTTACTATTCACCCAGTTACTATTCACTCTAGTATTATTCACTCGGGTATTCGGGGTACTTTTCGTGCCAAAGTACTATTCACGAGTTACTATTCACCCAATTACTATTCACTCTAGTATCATTTACTCGGGTATTCAGGACACTTTTCGTGTCGGGGTACTATTCATGGGTCACTATTCCCGAAGTACTATTCACGAGGTACTATTCACCAGATAAATATATTTATTTTATGTCCAAATTATTTTTGGTACATGAATATTATTCTTGAATTTTTCTCTACAAAGCAGTTTCATGTTGACAATTTGAACGTTATAGAATTCTGAATAAATTAAATTATAAATCATTAAAATTTATCCTTGAACTTGTTTTATTGAATTGTTATGTCATGGCCAACATCCTCATGCTTATATTGTGATGAAAGTCAATTTTGGCTTACGTGCATAGATGAACTTGGTATGATTATGACCAGGAATTATTCGGTATAATCATGATCGTAATGCAACGAATGATGTGGTAAAAGTCCTCATTGGCCTGTAGTTCATTGATGGACAGTTGTTGGTATGATTATGACCAGGGATTTTTTGGCATGATCATGACCATTGATGAATACACGAATATCCTTGGCCCGTAGTGCATGAATAATTTGTGGTCGTGATACTAAAGAATATCATTGGCCGTAGTGCAGGGGTGATTCGATGATGTGGATTATTTATTAAGCTGAGTCTCAGCGATAAAAGTGATGAAAAACTTTTTAAATCATAGAAGATAGTAGATTTTATGCTCTACTTGACTCTTCTAATGGATTGCTTATTCCGCTGCAGTTGTTGATCTAAAACTTGTTGTCTATTGTATTCTATCAGTTTTTATACTGTTGAAGGCTAAGGATAATTTATTCTGCATGATCTTAGTCATAATATTTCTTACTGGGCTAGTTGAGCTCACCCTTTCTTTCACTGTTCTCTTCAGGAAATGAGAATATAGCTCAGACTAGTCGGGGAACGGAGTGACGGTTCAGATGATAGCATTAGTATTCTTCACTATTCTGTTAAATAGTATGACAATAAATGTAATGAGGACTCTATGCTTACGTGCATAGATAAACTTGGTATGATTATGACCAGGGATTATTCGGTATAATCACGATCGTAATGTAACGAATGATATGGTAAAAGTCCTCATTGGCCTGTAGTTCATTGATGGAAAGTTGTTTGTATGATTATGACCAGAGATTATTTGACATGATCATGACCATTGATGAATACACGAATATCCTTGGCCCGTAGTGCATGGATAATTTGTGGTCGTGATACTAAAGAATATCCTTGGCCGTAGTGCAAGGGTGATTAGATGATGTGGATTATTTATTAAGCTGAGTCTCAGCGATAAAAGTGATGAAAAACTTTTTGAATCATAGAAGATAGTAGATTTTATGCTCTATTTGACTCTTCTAATGGATTGCTTATTCCGCTGCAGTTGTTGATCTAAAATTTGTTGTCTATTGTATTCTATCAGTTGTTATACTGTTAAAGGCTAAGAATAATTTATTCTGCATTATCTTAGTCATAATATTTCTTACTGGGCTAGTTGAGCTCACCCTTTCTTTCACTGTTCTCTTCAGGAAATGAGAATATAGCTCAGACTAGTCGGGGAACGGAGTGACGGTCCAGATGATAGCATTAGTATTCCTCACTATTCTGTTAAATAGTATGATAATAAATGTAATGAGGACTCTATGCTTACGTGCATAGATAAACTTGGTATGATTATGACCAGGGATTATTCGGTATATTCATGATCGTAATGTAACGAATGATATGGTATAAGTCCTCATTGGCCTGTAGTTCATTGATGGACAGTTGTTTGTATGATTATGACCAGAGATTATTTGACATGATCATGACCATTGATGAATACACGAATATCCTTGGCCCGTAGTGCATGGATAATTTGTGGTCGTGATACTAAATAATATCCTTGGCCGTAGTGCAAGGGTGATTCGATGATGTGGATTATTTATTAAGCTGAGTCTCAGCGATAAAAGTGATGAAAAACTTTTTGAATCATAGAAGATAGTAGATTTTATGCTCTATTTGACTCTTCTAATGGATTGCTTATTCCGCTGCAGTTGTTGATCTAAAACTTGTTGTCTATTGTATTCTATCAGTTGTTATACTGTTGAAGGCTAAGGATAATTTATTCTGCATTATCTTAGTCATAATATTTCTTACTGGGCTAGTTGAGCTCACCCTTTCTTTCACTGTTCTCTTCAGGAAATGAGAATATAGCTCAGACTAGTCGGGGAACGGAGTGACGGTCCAGATGATAGCATTAGTATTCCTCACTATTCTGTTAAATAGTGTGACAATAAATGTAATGAGGACTCTATGCTTACGTGCATAGATAAACTTGGTATGATTATGACCAGGGATTATTCGCTATAATCATGATCGTAATGTAACGAATGATATGGTAAAAGTCCCCATTGGCCTGTAGTTCATTGATGGACAGTTGTTTGTATGATTATGACCAGAGATTATTTGACATGATCATGACCATTGATGAATACACGAATATCCTTGGCCCTTAGTGCATGGATAAGTTGTGGTCGTGATACTAAAGAATATCCTTGGCCGTAATGCAAGGGTGATTCGATGATGTGGATTATTTATTAAGCTGAGTCTCAGCGATAAAAGTGATGAAAAACTTTTTGAATCATAGAAGATAGTAGATTTTATGCTCTATTTGTCTCTTCTAATGGATTGCTTATTCCGCTGCAGTTGTTGATCTAAAACTTGTTGTCTATTGTATTCTATCAGTTGTTATACTGTTGAAGGCTAAGGATAATTTATTCTGCATTATCTTAGTCATAATATTTCTTACTGGGCTAGTTGAGCTCACCCTTTCTTTCACTGTTCTCTTCAGGAAATGAGAATATAGCTCAGACTAGTCGGGGAACGGAGTGACGGTCCAGATGATAGCATTAATATTCCTCACTATTCTGTTAAATAGTGTGACAATAAATGTAATGAGGACTCTATGCTTACGTGCATAGATAAACTTGGTATGATTATGACCAGGGATTATTCGGTATAATCATGATCGTAATGTAACGAATGATATGGTAAAAGTCCTCATTGGCCTGTAGTTCATTGATGGACAGTTGTTTGTATGATTATGACCAGAGATTATTTGACATGATCAAGACCATTGATGAATACACGAATATCCTTGGCCCGTAGTGCATGGATAATTTGTGGTCGTGATACTAAAGAATATCCTTGGCCGTAGTGCAAGGGTGATTCGATGATGTGGATTATTTGTTAAGCTGAGTCTCAGCGATAAAAGTGATGAAAAACTTTTTAAATCATAGAAGATAGTAGATTTTATGCTCTACTTGACTCTTCTAATGGATTGCTTATTCCGTTGCAGTTGTTGATCTAAAACTTGTTGTCTATTGTATTCTATCAGTTGTTATACTGTTGAAGGCTAAGGATAATTTATTCTGCATTATCTTAGTCATAATATTTTTTACTAGGCTGGTTGAGCTCACCCTTTCTTTCACTGTTCTCTTCAGGAAATGAGAATATAGCTCAGACTAGTCGGGGAACAGAGTGACGGTCCAGATGATAGCATTAGTAGTTCTCACTATTCTGTTAAATAGTGTGACAATAAATGTAATGAGGACTCTATGCTTACGTGCATAGATAAACTTGGTATGATTATGACCAAGGATTATTCGGTATAATCATGATCATAATGTAATGAATGATTTGGTAAAAGTCCTCATTGGCCTGTAGTTCATTGATGGACAGTTGTTGATATGATTATGACCAAAGATTATTTGACATGATCTTGACCATTGATGAATACACGAATATCCTTGGCCCGTAGTTCATGGATAATTTGTGGTCGTGATACTAAAGAATATCATTGGCCGTAGTGCAGGGGTGATTCGATGATGTGGATTATTTATTAAGCTGAGTCTCAGCGATAAAAGTGATGAAAAACTTTTTAAATCATAGAAGATAGTAGATTTTATTCTCTACTTGACTCTTCTAATGGATTGCTTATTCCGCTACAGTTGTTGATCTAAAACTTGTTGTCTATTGTATTCTATCAGTTGTTATACTGTTGAAGGCTAAGGATAATTTATTTTGCATTAACTTAGTCATAATATTTCTTACTGAGCTAGTTGAGTTCACCCTTTCTTTCACTGTTCTCTTCAGGAAATGAGAATATAGTTGGGACTAGTCGGGGAATGGAGTGACGGTCTAGATGATAACATTGAGGACTATTATGTTGAATAATGTGACAATAAATGTAATGATGACTCCATTGAGTGTGGATATTGTCTAGATGACAATATTCTTGTTTAAACTCTCAGCTATGTTTTGTCGTATTTTACATGACTGTTGTATAATTAAGTTATATTTGAATTTATATACCATGTATCTGGCGACTCAAGATGGGCGATGTATACCTGTTTTGGGGGCGTCACATAAGTGTTATTGATTTATGAGTTGGTTAATACAATTGATTTTTATCTGATCGATGCGTATTAAGATGTGTGAAGAGACAATGGGATTTGTGAAATGGCTTATGTGGCCTAATGTGAAACAAGAAAATTCACTAAGTGAGTTCAACCGGGAATTAAGAAGGTTAATCGTGTATGATCATGAGAATTTATATAAGTAATCAATACATTCGTAGACTCGTAGTAACACTCTTGTGGAGATCAATTCATGTCATATATATCGAGTTAGCGGTGGAGATTGGCACGAGCCGAAGCTAAACTAGTCTTGGCACTGTCAGGGCACGATGCAGCTGCGCTGTCCCAGCAGTACAAACTGGCGCAAATGCGCCATCAGTCAGTTGGAGTTGGTTACTTTCTATTGTAACACTGAATTGGGGACATTAATGTTATATGTGTAACATGGATGAAATCATATGATAGGAGTATATTGTAATGAAATATGTTATGTCCGACAACGGAATTATTAAACCATTAATTAATATTAATTAATTGTGGTGGAATATGGATTACTTGGTAATTAATTCGTAATATACGATTATTATTATTTGCAATATATCTATAATAAAAATTATCTCAATAATAAATGGATTAATTAATATTGGTGGTAATTAATCAAGGAAGTGAGTAAATTATTTAATTGACATAAATAAGTAAGTTATTAATATAATAATATTATATTGACAGTTATGTGCATGTGAGCAATAATACAAATATAACCATATAATGTATTGTGACATTTATGTGGCTATATGTATTAAATCTTATAAAATTAAATCGTATGAGGCAATGTGACTAAACATATTGAAACTATATGTTATAAATACATTATGAAATGTGTATGTAACAATATGTATGTGGGTAGACATTAACATAAAATGTACATGGATTATATGTATATTACATCACACCCACTACCTTGACATGTTAAGTCATAGTGTGACATTAGGTTATAATATATGGTTGGTATAACATAAGAGTAAAAATGTGTACAAGTGTGTAGGCTAAGTGTTGCTGATAGTTCCTTTGTCCCAAAATGAGTTGCACAAGGACATGAATAGTGACTACAAGCTATCATACGTATGTTTTCAAAAGGCTAAATCCTAGATGATCATTGATAACTAGGGGGTTGGTATGAAGTGGTTGAGCCACCCTTTTTGAATCATCATTTCATTGCATTGCACCATGAATTCAACCTCAATGCTAAGTCATTGCCCAGTCCAAGCTCTTCTTTAAATATCAGACCAAAGATTTCTCAGTGTTGGTTCTTGAAGTTGTCTGATAATTGCTAAGTAGGAGTTTGAGAGCATACAAGCATTCTTAGAACTTAAGAGTTCATTGGAGCAAGTTCCTTTCACATTTGCAGAGGTATAGCTCCTCCTCGTTGCTTCCATTTTCGATTTCTGTAAACAGAGTTGTCGAATTCTTAAAATTGCAAATTTTTGATTTTGTAGAATTGGATGTTAGTATGGATGAGTAATGTTCACATTGTTGTTATATCACCATACAAGTATGTTTAAACTGATACATGAGTGTTTAGGAATGATTTTGTGACTACGTTCTATGTTTGAGCTAAACAGTTGTCGAGGTTTACTGTTCCTGGTCTGAACCAGACACAACGCAGCTGCGCCGGATTTACATTGAGGCGCGACGCAGCTGTGCCGGCCTCTGAATTTTGTTTTGAGTTCTATTTTGAAATTATTTTATAGTACCATGACTTAGGATAACATGCAAGCATATGTAAGGAGTATATTTAGAGATGTGGACCTAATGTGAGCATGTTAGACTAGTTTAACATGATTAAAAAGAGTGTGTAGCTTAAAATGGATTTAAGGACTTAGGAAAGAACTTATTGTGTATGTATGCAATGTATGTATACTGACTTTGCAAGCATGTTAGTATGAATTAGAAATGCATGCATAAACCTTTAACTTGTGTTTATGTGATTAGTAAGCAAGCATGAACATATTGGACTTACTAGTAAGCGTGGAATGTGAATATTGTCAAGCTACCATGAGTACTAAAATATGATATTTGTGATCATATTTGATGACACCTTTAGACTCATTCATGTAGCATAAACGTGTATACACCATACTTATGTATCATATTTCAAAGAAAGCATAAAAAAAATCATATTTTCAACTAAAGCGGTGTTAGTATCACACATGTGTTATGAATACTCACAAGCATGTCTAATATGAGTGTTATAAATATCTTGTATGTTTAGAGAGTAAACATGATAGACTTTGTGGTTTTACGACCTTGAATGGCCTTAACTTGTTGAAATGTTTAAATTAGAATTCTATTATGTAAAGAAGGAAACTAAATTGACTTAAGGAGCATGAAAAGACCCTTAACATGACAAATATATCATGTATGACTATTTTGCTCAACCCGAACATAGACCACAAGGCAAACGCTGAATCTTGGCAAAGCTAGAGAACGGCGCAGCTGCGCTGGTCCTAGGCTTAGCCATGACGCAGCTGTGCCAGTTGCAGTCATGAGTTGGTCAGTTTTGAAATCTGATCTTGTACCAGTTAACTTGTAGAGTACTTAAGATGCTTGAAGTGGTTTAGAACCGCTTGATAAGGTTTTGCTTGAATGCCATGAGAAATGTAAGTTTAAACTTATAAAAATAAACACATGAATAGTAATGTGGTATGTGAAAGCTCCTAACATGCCTGAATGTTAGACTGTAGGAGTAAATGATATGTTAAAGTGGGACATAAACTGCAAGGAAATAGTTCAGTCCTGGTTTGGCCAGGGGACAGCACAGCTGCGCCGTCCCTAGGCCTAGACAGGGCGCAGTTGCGCCGTGCAATAGTCACAACTGAATTCTATTTTTGAAATGATGTTTGACGCATGCCTATGTGATATATTTAACTTGTAATATATGATCAACATGCTATGTAATGTGTTAAGAATCATGCTATATGGTGTAGATAGAGGTTAATTTTTGATTTTTGAATGATAAGCCCAATAGGGTGTTTGCATAATATCAAAACAAAGTTACGTGAATTGAACTTGTGATGATGTATAAACTGATTTTGTACCATATGTGCATGCTAGAATCATGTCAAGCTTGATAAAAGATTTTGTTAGCTAATGAACATCTTAAACATATAATTCGCTATAAATAGGATTCGAAAGTGTTGATTTCTTAACATGGATAAACTACGGTTAAGGCAAGTTTGTGAACCCTACATTACATTGTGCAAGTATTCTAAACTCTTGCATTACTTTATTCCAGCGAATATCGTAAACTTATCTCTTTGAATGTAAGTTATCCTACTTATTTGTTCAATCGAGCTAGTATTCTTAAACTCTTGTGTAAACTAGTGGTCATGATTAACTTGGTATTGTTCTTGAATATTGTGAAAGAGTCGATGCCATTTGATTCGGCTAGACTATATGACTGTTTATAAAACTATCCAAATCAATTGATTGGTGCGGAAATTTTAATGACTGAGTTAAACAACCCTTATGGTAAGGGGATTGCATGTTGTTGGAAACCCCAACACATGAGTATATTGTTACTGTGGTGTTATGCATAACTTAGAGTATTGTAAACTGATCCTCTATAGTACTTGTTCTTTTAGGTTATCAGGTTTAATATTGGTAGTTCTAGTATATGTTCAATAGTCCTTAGTGACTGCTCAGTATAAATTGTTATCCAGTCGGATACCTTGATAGCCTTTGAATTCATATATCTCTGTTGATTTATATTGAATTATCGTTCTTATTCCAAGAATTGTTGATATTCATTATTTATGATATTATTCTGAAACTCTGAACTATCTTAGAGAGGATACTTCGATATTTCACACTCGTGTTATAAAACTATTTCCCTTGTTGTATATTACTTGCTGGGCAATTTGTGCTCATTCTTGCTTATTTAAAACCATTCAGTTAAGGAGGAACATAGAGGTGTATCTGGGAAAGACAAGGGCAAGGGCAAGGCTACGGACTAGCTTGTCCCTTTATGTTTAAATTAATCATGTTATATTACGACTATGTTTAAACAAGTAGAATTATGTAATAAGTCTTTATTCGATATTATTATGTAATCTATTAAGTACTGTAGGTTGCTGAGACTTTGAGGAATAATTATAATAAATCGTTGTATATTATTCTAAATTAGATCTTTTGTTGTAAATATATTATTTTAGTTATTATGGTAATACTTTGAGAACGTGATGAACCGAATTCGGGTGACCAAGTGGAGGTTAGAATTTGGGGGCGTCACAAGTTGGTATCAAAGCTATAATTATAAACTTTAGGAATAAGACTCCTTAGATTATAGCTTAAGAAAACTTAGAGGTTAGGAAGGGATAAAATTCATGTAGAGTTTTCCTTGAGAGACTTAGTGTGTTATGAAATGTAACTTCATTCTATACAATGAACTTATATTATTTAACATTCTGATGAGTTGCTACTTGTCTTGTATTATGTTGGTGATTGTAGGATGACTGACATGGGAGGACCTAGCCGAGTAGTTGAGGAGGAACCGCGTGATATCCACGTAGTTTATGAGACACCTGTGATAGCGGAGCCTACATCGGTAGTTGTTCCTATTAGTGATGATAATGAGGAGGAGGAGATGGCGCCTCTACATGAGGAGTCTGATCCGGAGGAGGAGCCTATGGAGGAGGAACCCGTGGAGGAGGAACCCAAGCCCATGGAGGACTCCGACGAGACTACTTTTGAGGATCGAATGTTGGGAGAGTATGAAGAGCAGATTTTGGAATTAGGATGTAGAGTCGAAGAGCTGGAGACTGAGACTCTTGAGAGGCAGCTAGTGATGTAGGAGATGGAGGTGTAAATTGCTCACCGTAAGGAGGCAGGGATCCAGATGGGTACCTTGTTTCACCGATCGGTGGCGAGGAATGTCGAGTTGGCAGGAAAGTTAGAAAAATTGGAACAGAGATTGTTGAGTGAGAAAACGGAGAAGGAGGCTCTCCGAACTCAGCTAGAGATGGAGGTGATGGATAGGATTCACTTCGAGGAGAAGTGGGAGGATTCTAATTACAGAGTGGGTGATCTAGAAGATGAGGTGCAGTGCAAGAGGAGGAAGGTGAACAAGATGGGCTATGCTCTACGTACGACCATTGAGAGATTAATCGATGGGGTAAATCATTACCCCGCTGAGCAAGGACAGACCCGACACACCATAAGTTGGGATATGGTGGCACACATCACACAGAAGGAGTATCAGAGCGCCATGGAGCGTGGGATGTTAGATTGAGTCTAGAGGGGAAAGCTCAGTAGTATAATAGTTTTATTTATGTGTTGTTAATATGTTGTTGTAATCTCAATCTTTTGTGTAAGATGCGAGATGATGGTAACCCCAAACTTTTGAAAAATATTAGAGGGGTAGTAAGCTAGTATTGTCCCCGTCATTTGTGATGTTAGGGGATATGTGTTTTCATTTATAGCAGTATGCTAAAAAAAACGTGTATTGTAACCCTTTAGCATATGAATATAAATGATCTTATTTCAGAATCGTGTTATAAACTTTTAGTTCTTTTCATTTGAGAAATGTATAAATATGATAGTTAGATAATAAGATGAAAAATTTTGTGATGTAGAAAATACTGCCCAGACGTAGAATAACTGTCCAAGAAGAGTCAGTTAATGATGAGAGAGGACCAGTAGATCCGATACAACGACTGCTAGATTTATTGGGAGAAGGTATGAGGGGAAAAAACGAAACCGTAACACCCGTTCCCCAAGCTGTCCCAGTAACAACCTTCAAAAACTTTAAGGGTGTAGGACCCCCAGAGTTCATGGGAACTACTGACCTGATAGTGGCGCAAACCTGGATCAAGGAGATCGAGAAGGTCTTCACTATAACACGTATGGGTGAAGACCAAAAGACTGTATTTGCCACATACATGATGAGGGGCGAAGCAAAATATTGGTGGGAAACTAATCAGCAGAGAGCGAGGGAAGGAACGATAACTTGGGAGAGGTTTACGACATTGTTTTTTGAGAACTACTTCCTGAAAAGTATGAAGAGTAGGATGGAAATGAAGTTCCTAGAGTTAAAACAAGGTGACATGACGGTGGCGCAATATGCAACGAAGTTTAATGAACTCGCACGATTTGCGGAGCACCAAGTCGGGGATGAAGAAAGGAAGGCGAGACGCTTCAAACAAGGATTGAAGCCGTGGTTGTATAATAAGGTATCAGTCTTTTAGATTGATTCCTTTACGACCCTGTTAGAGAAGGCAGTCATTGCGGAAGGTGGCAGTGAGGCCTTAAGTCTATATCATAAGGAGAAGAAGAATAAGAACACTGGTAATGAGCATCGTGGAGGAAGTAGCAATGGGGGAAGTAATTCGGGAAAGAGGAAATGGGAAAACAACAACCACAACAACCACAAGAACAACAGAAACAATAACCTAGGTGGGAGTCACCAGGGAAACTTCAAGAAGAGGACCAAAACTTGCAACAAATGTGAAAGAAACTATCAGGGAGAATGCTGGAAAGGAAAGATTACTTGCTATAATTGTAATAGCCGTGAGTTTTAAGTCACTATATATGTATGTACATTATTGATATTTAAAACTTTGTGTTATACAGTGATTTAATATGTGACAACATATGTGAAGTGGTGCATGGGTCAATTAACATGTATGCTATAGTTATGGATATATACATCTATAGATTTCATTAAAAATAAAAGCTTCGTAACCTAATTATACATTAGGCGAGACAATTAAATAACCTAAGGGTTATGGTGATAATGAGAGGTTAGTATTTAATATGTATACTAACTTAAGTGGATAATCTTATTATTTCAAGTGACTAATAATTTTAAACCTAATTCTTCTGATCCTAATTAGGTTATGAGCTAAAGTCACATGTATAGGTAATTTAATTTCATAAGATTAGGAATGGAAACCCTAAATAATCAAATTGGGTAACATATATTAAAGTTGCTAGACTATGTTTATTACATAGCCCAAAACAATTAAGGAGGAAGCCCAAATGAAATAACATGCAAACCAATACTTAGCCCACTTGATTAAGGGTATTTTAGACTTTTGATTAATCAAATTGTTCATTAAAATAAAAGCAAAATAGATGAGGTGATGGGGCTAGAATGACCGGCCATATTAGGCCTTTTAAGGCAACTAATTCAGCTAAGCAATGTCCATTTGTAGTAACTCTTACACAAAAGGACATGGTTGTCAAGCTCCCATTGGTTGCCACTTTATTAAGCATCCTTAATCATGATTAGACTAATTAAAGTGATAAGGCAAAGCTTTTATCCATGGGTTAAAGAAAGTATGGGGGATAATAGCTAGATACACTAAGTGTATCTATATTTTTGTAAGTATCCTTTTACTTCATCTTTTCATTTCATTTCATTTCTTCTCTCATTCTTCCTTTTATAATTTCTCCCAAGCTAGCCACTTCTAGAGAGAGAAAAGAGAGAGCATTTCGGGCATATATATATAGAGAGAGAGGAGTGCTAATTTGTTCATGCATCCAAAGCTCATCACTTACTTTGGTAAATCTTACTTTGGTAAATCAAGGAAGGTTGCCATTAAATCAAGGTATAACCTAACCTTGATCTTCTTCTTCTACTTTATTTTTTTAGCTTGAGTTTTGTTGGGGTTATGAACAAATACTCAAGATACACTAGTCCTACATATCATCATGTATGGAACTAAGTATCTTGAGTGTTAGATCAAAGGCTTAGAGGAAGAATATGAGCATATGTTCTCCAAGGGTGAAAACTCTTGTTTTCTTCCACTAAATCTTGTGTAACTCAAGTTTTCCAACTTAGATTTGTGATCCATCGAAGGGGGGGGGGTGGTGCTAGATACTTGAGTTATCTAGTAAACCCAAGTGATAGAACACAAATCTAGCAAGTTTTGAATCCTTTGGAGTTGATTTCCCCAAAACAACCCACTTGGAATGTTAAGGGTTCAAAAACCCTAAAATAGCTTCTGTCCCATTTTTCTTGGGTCTGTTTCGGATAGTTTCATGTCCCTTAAAAATCTGGAAAAATTCACAGAGGTACCTTGAGAAGTTATCTACATGTAAGAAAAAGAACGGACACGTTTCGAATTATAGATTGTGCGTAATGACTATTTTCGTAAAGGACTCCTAAAACTTTACCTTCGGAAATATCACTGTGTATACACTGGAAAATTCTGAAATTTTTATAGTAGGTTCATATATGTTCGGAGAGCATACCCTGAAAATTACAAATTTGTCTGAGCAAAACTCAATTTATTAAAAATGAAGCAAGATCCGAGTGTTTTGGAAACTTTAAAAATATTAGATCATTTTCTATAATTCCAGAAAAATTTAGGAATCCTTGTGGGTTCATATTCTGTCAAAATACAGAAGCTGCGAATTTTTTGAATCAGTTTGCTATTTTTCCTAAAAATGATTAAGTTATGAATAAAAGGAAATAAATAGTTAAATGATGTCTTTAATAAGAAAAATGTGATTTGTATGCTTGAATACTCATAATATATCATATCATGACTAACTTAGAACACTTTGGTGATTTATGATAAGAAATATTATTTATGACCTTTTATGGATATTAAATAAGAGGTTTAATAAAGGGTGAACAATTAGAATAAATTATTTATTAATCGAATAAATTATTAAAATATTATTATGATATTAATAATATTACTCCCTCCGTCCCATAGTTATAGACTGATTTCTTTTGGCACATAATTTAAGAAAATTAGTTAAGTGGCAATTTTTAACATAAATTTTCCACATATACCCCTTAATATGGAATTAATAAATAAGTTAATTATTCCTTACTTATCACATTGGAACTCTCAACTTCATTGATTGACGTGTACAGACCATTAAAATCCATAACCATAGAACTTTAACCAAAGAGAATACAACATTAAATGTGGTGATAAAAATAATGACATTGAATGTTGTTTCTTTAAAAAAAGAGTAATGGTTGAATTTTTATTATAAGGGCATAAAAGTAAAACAATGAACCAACTAAATTTTATAAATAGTAAGTAGCCTATATATTGGGACATCTCAAAATGAAAAATCAGCCTATAACTATGGGACGGAGGGAGTATATGATATTGATAAGTAAATAAAAATATTAAGATTAAAATTTCTTTAAAATATTATTAAATGGTTAATAATATTTGATTTAAGCATTGATAAATGATTAAAGTATTATTAAATGATTAATAATATTAGTAATGGAATAAGATATTATTAAATAATTAATAATATTAGTAAATGAATAAAATATTATTAAATGAGTAATGATATTAGTAAATGATTAAAAGTATTAGTAAATGATTAATGATACTAAAGCATAAGTAAGATATTATTAAGGTAATAATATTAATGCATAATTAAAATATTATTAAGAGGATTAATAATATTAGTAAGGTATTAAAACATTATTAAGATATTAATAATATTAGTGAGCAAATGAATTAGGGTACTAATAATACTAAGAAGTGAATTAAATATTATCAAGATTAATAATATTATGTTGTTACTTAATAGTAACATTATCAAGACAAGATAATGATTATAAGAACTAAATGTAATGTATAATATTTATGTGATTACATGTTATACTATGACTAATTGAAAGATTAACTATAGGTCTCTCAAAGGAAGACAATTTAACTGCAAAGTGGATATAAATTAATTGCGTAGCCGTAATCTACAGACGAGGCAAGTTTCCTAACTCAAACTCGAGTTATTATTTTAAAAGCATATTAGTGAATAATTATTGATGATTATTTACATCTATAATGATTATTAAAATTCACACTTTGTTCAATGGGATTCCTGTTCTACTATTATTGAACTGTGAATTAAATTAAAGTTCTTCATTTATGAACTGTTTATGAGATAGATCTATGCTAATTGTATCAGCTAGATCAAGCATGTTTAAATTTGTTAAATCAAATGTGTTTTAAAAAGCTGTTCTTATTAAATTGATATGATAAGAACTTTTGACTGAGAAAAGGACGAATTTGAATAAGGCATGATATCAATGCCGGATTATTAAGTGTTTATGCATAAATCACGAGGTATGAAAGGCTGATCCCCTTGAATACCAAAACTTACTAAGAGGTCCAGTTTAAATGACTGAGAACATTGACAAATGTTCATGGTTATTTCAAAACCACTCAGTACATGTTATTCAATTATTCATATATTCAGTTGTTGATTATT
Source organism: Panax japonicus (assembly GCA_020205505.1). Lineage (NCBI taxonomy): Eukaryota > Viridiplantae > Streptophyta > Magnoliopsida > Apiales > Araliaceae > Panax > Panax japonicus. The sequence continues at coordinate 24,059,460 of CM035100.1, forward strand.
AATTCATGTTCCTTCACAATCTTATACTATTGTTGAACATTGAAAGCCAAACTTCTTTCTAGCCATGATATATCTCTCTTGTATATAACTTGCTAAGCAAATTAGTTACTTAACCTTGCTATATCAAGACATCTATTTTAGCTAAGCCCGAAGGATCCAACACTAAAGATAAGGGAAAGGGCAAGATCCAGGAGTAGCTTAGAATGAATGTTAATTTAATTATTATCTATTGGAATTCCATATAAACTTTTTGTAATATGAATGGTGTGTTTAAAGTTAAGATTATGAAAACCTTGGCACCATGTTATTGAACTTTATTATAATGAACAATGTATGTTTATTATTCTGTAATAGTTATAAAATGCTTATGATGATGATAAATCAGTGAGCACCGAATCTGAGCTTAGAGAACCTGAATTTGGGGGAATCACAATAATTACGGCCAAGAGGGGCACATCTCGCCAAATTGGCCAAAGCCAAAGAAGATCAGAGGATGTTTTGCTTGTGGACCGACAGATCACCAGATAAAGGATTGCCCGAAGAAAGGAAGTAATGGAACTGGCGGAGGCCAGAGAGGAGGGAATAAGTTAATGATTGGTGGACCTGCACTACCCAACCGATCGACCGCTCGAACTTTTAACATGATCGTCCAGGACGCAGTGGCTACTAAGGATGTGGTGTCAGGTATAATCCCAATCAATAATATAAGTTTTAATGTATTATTTGATTTGGGTGCCACCAGTTCTTTTGTATCTGAAGAATTTGCTAGTAAATTTAGTACACACCGAGAATGTTTAGAAGATTCCTTGAACATAGAAGTTGCGAATAAGAAAGAATCCATGTAGAATATGTTTATCGAAATTGTCACGCAAACATTAGAGAACATGAACTGAGCGTAGACTTGATTCCTATTAGACTAGGAGAATTTGACATAATACTGGTAATGGATTGGTAATATATCCATGAAGCGATAATTGACTGTCAGAACAAGTGTGTGAACCTTCAGACTACGAGTAAGTCTAAGGTAGTGTTTCATGGTAGCTCATCGCTTAAGAAATCGTGTTGCGTTACGATGATGCATGCCAAGAAGTTGTTAAGGAAAGGAATGTTGGGTTTTTGGCACATCAAAGTAATGCACATCGGAAAATAAATTGAACAAAACAATCCGAAACCCAAACAGGATCCATGCGAAACAGAAATTAATTCAGTGTGTAAAAGATTATACCGATTATGAAGCAGGAATTGATGCGATCGAATCTCCAACGCAATCCGAACGAACTACGTCTCTACGGTATCCACACGAACGCTCCGCGAATCATTCTACAATCTGCAGAAGAATGAATCACGTTACTAGCCACCAATGATGAGGATTTTTGAAACTATTTTCTCTAGTCTCTGTCTAAGAGCGGCAAGGTTTTGTATTTTGACATAATTCCTAAAATGACTGATATATATCATATATATAGTAGTTACGAGGAATTAATCAAAACCTAATATTATTAAAATCCGAATATATATATATATATCTTAATTAAGTCTTACTTAATTAATATACCTATATATATTAATTATCCTATTAATTTAAATTCTTAATTTAAATATTATCAATCATATTGACATATTTAAATCTTTACAATTTAAATTAATTCTATTTTAATTACGTTCTATGTGTGTGACCCTATAAGTTATTATTACGTTGGCAATAATTTTAAAATCATATTATAAAATTATAAACAGTGAGCGACATCTAGTAATGCATCACTGCTATCTAAGTAATAATAAGATCGATGATTCGATGCAACCTTTTCGTGACAAATGTTTCAATGTAATTTAATCATTTTAACCTTAATATCCTAGATTAAACTCGAGTCATGGAACGTGTCATACTCTTCATAATTTAATCTGAGCTTTTCTTGATCAATGAGTAGACTATATGAAACAAATCACTATTTGAGTATGTCCATGCATTTCATAGCCCTACTTGTAAGACCTTGAATTTTATGAAATAAAAGTATTCAATTTTTCTTATAATTACTATTCAGTAATTGGTTAAATTGATAAAAATCAAAGTTAAGGGTGATATATGAAATTTTTTTTTCAAATTAAGCAAGTGGCTATAAAATACTTATTTTTGTCGGGGAATATTAGTTTGGTCGTGGAATATTCTTTTTGTCGGGAATATCCATACGACTGGCACAATCATTTGTGGGCCCCATAACAGAATAACTGTCGGATGAAGAAAACGACAAATTTGAGTTTTTATAAATAACGACGTAATCAGTTACCGTTAATACTGTTGGAATACCCGATGTGTAAAGTAAAGTAATACGCGTTGTTGCACAGTAGCATATGGTATCGCACATTATTTTTGAATTATTGATTCTTACGTAAGAAGGAACTACTCAATAATTGTTACAGTAATTACTGTTTAATATTTTATTTTATTGATTCAATAATTGTTGCGTTGATATTTTATATTATTGTCGTTTCAATAATTGTCACTGCACAGTATTTTTCATTATCATATCAATAATTTATAATATTATTTGATAACATTATTGGAAATGTCTAGAAAGTTCTGTCAAGGAGAGGTTTGGTCACCTATTGCGCGCCAGTAAGGAGAAATCCTTATCGGAAAAGCCCCCTCTTTCTTGGGAACTGCCTGGTTGTCATAATTATGATTCTGTAATATTATTTGTGAATAATTAATTATTTATTTATATGATAAGAAAATATTTATTTGATTCATATATAAATGATGGATTTATTTATGTGGTTATAAATGAAGGAATTACTGTTGAAGTGTTTTATCAGTATTTTGTCGGATTGGAGGTATTAAAAGATCAAATCGGTGTTCTTAAAGCACTATTGCGTGAGTTATAATTTTAATCCGACCGTTGGATCGTTATAATTTTTGGATATGTTATACATATATAAGTTGAGTATATGTTCACAAATTTTGAACCGTTAAATATTAACACATGATTTGTTATGAATTTTAAGGAGTGATAAAAATCATCCGTTTGTGGATTTCAGATATTTTCTGTTTGGAATTTGGAAAAACTTAAAGCTACAAAGTTGTGGAGAATTCGATTTCGTGTGGAATGGACATAAAATTCATATTTTTCTGATAAATGGGTTATTTTCTATGAATTATTGAAGTTTCAAAAATAAAATATTTTTATTAAAATTATGGGTGGGACCCACTTTTGTTTTTATGGAATTTTTTTAGTGGAATTCAATTGTGATGTGCTGAATTCAGTTCGAAGGTGGTGGCTATGAATCTTGGCATGCGTATAATAAATAATATTATTTTATTATTTAGTCTCCTTTGCCGTTCTAGCATTTCCTTATAAATAGGCGCTTAAGTTAGAATTGAAAATCACACCAGAAATAAGTTTTCTTTTTCTCTATATTATCGAGCGTATTTTTGTGAGTATTTAGATACTTTGAGAGTTGCTATTCAGTGCAAGGTTCCTTCGACTTTACATCCGATATTCCAGTCAGAAATACTGCTCTTTGGAGGTAAGGGATTTTAAGAGTTGTTATATTTTTCAGTTTCTTAATTTTTCTGACCTTCAAAAATTCAGGAAAAATTTGAAATGATAATTTGATGAGTTTTCTAGATTGTGTCTAAAAATGGCGATTTTTGGATGTATAGATTATGAGTTATGAATTTTATGGGAAAAGACTATTTTAAAATTAAACCCTTATAACTCTTTATGGTTAACTCCAAAATTTATGAAATTTTTATTGGGAGTACATGTATATAACAGAAGTATACTCTGTAAAATTTGGAATTTTTGGATAAAAGTACAGTTTATGATAAATGTCTCTAAATATTCAGTTGTTTTGGAAATATGAAAAATAGTAAATGAATTTTAAAAATTCTGAGAAAAATATATGTTCAATATAGAACTATATTATGCTAAATCTCAAAAAAGAAAATTTGTTTGTACTGATTTGGTATTTTTTATGAAAATATATTAGTTATGAGTAAATGAATTAAATATGTTATGTGAAGTAAGAAAATTGGAAAATAAAATTTTATGGCTTAAGAATCCTATATGAGGTATATGCAGATTTTTGATGAGGGTTTTGATTATTGGTGATGAAATCTTATGGGTTTGGCATTTTAGGATGATTAAATGCATTATTTAGTAAAGTGTAAATAATTAAAATAAATTGTTTATAAGTTTAAGAAATGTTATTTTTTAATATTATTATACTGAAATATTGATATGGATTTTATTGTGGAATTTCTACCTTTTTCATGTTAGGGTTACTATTCATGAGTTACTATTCATGAGTTACCATTCACGGGTACTATTCACGACAAAATTGGTTTCTTTTTCTTACCAAATTATCGTTGATTTATGAATCTTACTCTTGAAATTAAATCCATGTTTTGATCATATTTTTTTTATCATTATATATAACATTTTTATAACCCAAATGATGATAATTCTCCTTGATTTGGGTGTAAAGATGGGTAGATTATTGGTATGATAGTGACTATGGGTTCTCTTTGGCCAGTAGCGCAAAGATGAATTGTTGACTGGTATGATCATGACCATTGAATTTATAATTGAATATCTTTAGCTTAAGTACAAAGGTTAATTGATCAACGTGGTTATAATTATTGGTTATATAAATTCTGAAATGATTATATATTTCTTTGAGATACTAATATCTTTGGCCTGTAGTGCAAAGATGAACTGTTGTTGAATATCTTTGGCCCGTAGTGCAAAGATGAACTATTATTGAATATCTTTGGCCCGTAGTGCAAAGATGAACTGTTGATGAATATCTTTGGCCGTAGTGCAAAGATGAATTTATTAGTATGATTATGAACAGGAACTGTGATTTGGTATAACCATGATCTTTGATGTTTCAGGTAAAGACATGTGATAAAAATTATCTTCATCCTAAATGCGAAGAGGAATTTAGAATCCCAATTATGATTATGAGTTATTCATATGACTGTGGACCAGAACTGTTGATTGATGTTACAGGGATAAAACATTATTGGTGAATTTTTAACATGGAGAAGATAACAGACTTTATGGTCTATTTAACTCTTCTAATGGATTGCTCGTTCCGTTGCAACTATGGTTGAATTTTTTTATCATCTACCATATGTTCTAAATCTCTGATTTATTACTGTTGAAAGCTATTGATAATTTATTTATTTTTAGTTATGATATTCTTTACTGGGCTAGTTGAGCTCACCCTTTTGCTTCACAATTCCTTTCAGGTAATAAGAGTGTAGTTGGGTCGAGCGGGGACAATAGGGGAATAAAACAGTGGTCTCTAGCTGTGGAGATTCTCCTGAAACAGTATAGAAAAGTGTGCTGTATTTTATACATCATTTAGTAGTTATATTTGGTGAATCGAATAGGGTGAGGTGAACCCAACTTTGGAAGGGTGTTTTGCCACTATCATACAAGATGTCTAATGACATACCACCTCGTGTTATCATAAGACAGGGTTGTGCACATCCACTTACTGAGTATATCTACGAGCACTACCTATATAATCTTGGTGTTTGGTTGAAGTATAATTCTCAATTAGAGACAGTGGAGATAATGATATATCAAGAGAAGACTCACCATCGGAAAGAATATGATAGTAATCTTCTCATTTTTCTTTGGGGTCTATTGGGTCAACCAAGGATAATTCTGTGGACATATGATATCTATCATAACCTAGACGCGTGGCCTCCCTTCTACGAAGGTTTCCTTGAGAACTTCCCAAAGATTTTAATTTCTAAAATAGTTTTTGACTGTACCTTTATGTAATGTATCAATGTGAGGTGCTGTCCATAGTTGGGACATGAGTCACAGTTGGTATTAAAACTCAGAGTATATGTGTTGTTGTATTTTGCACGACAATTGTAGTAATAAAGTTGTAGTTGTTTTCTGTACCATGTATTTGGCGACTCAAAATAGGTTAGATGGATTAGACCTATTTTGGGGGTGGCACACTACTCAATCAAGAGGCCTATGTATATCACCCCTAATATATAGGATGGCTAAATTCCATCTAGATCTCTCATATTCCTCACACGATTCATGATGTACCCAATAATCACATTTATAGTCCACCCTATTAAAGGTGACATTTGATGATATCAAAGTACATAAATTCTCGTGTAAAAATATAGTGATTTCAGGTTGGAGGACCATTACATCATTGTCACTATGAGAATTGCTAATGACACTTCGCATAATGCTCCACATAGAATTCTCATGGTGGGTCTGTCCAGTACATCGTTCTCTAACATGTACCAATGCATTGACTTAATATCTCATATATTTATGACCAATGAGATTTGGTCATCAGTCAATCCACATACTAGTCTTAATGCATCATTGTTGCCCCATCAACAATGATACTAGACTAGGGACATTTAAGAACAATGATACTAATTGTAATTATATAATCTCATGTTCAAGTCACATACTTGAAACTATATAATTTTATCACTATTCTAAGGATTTTTATTATGTTAACATTTATATAACGCAGTAAATAAGACCATAATAAAATTATTCATTTATTCAATCAAATATAATATCAAAACGTTAAGCAATTATATCAAATAATTGGCCTCTAGGGCATAAACTCTAATAGTCTCCCACTTGCACTAGAGCCAATCACTCATGTATCTAATACCCATGGAAATAGTGACCGTCGTGCTTCTGCTGCGACAAAAGCTTGGTTAGTGGATCTGCAACATTATCTGTTATTGGCACTCTTCCTATATGTACATCTCCCCTATCAATGATTTCATGGATAAGATGGTACCACCTAAGTATATGCTTGGATCGTTGGTCAGATCTGGGTTCCTTAGCCTGTGCAATGGCTTCATTATTATCACAGTATAGCTTAACCGAGTCAACAATGGTTGGAACAACACCAAGTTCAGTGACGAACTTTTTAATCCATACATCCTCCTTGGCCGCACTAGAAGCAACAATAAACTCAGCCTCTGTTGTAGAATTGGCTACTGTCTCTTACTTTGAACTCTTCCAGCTAACAACACCACCATTAAGGCAAAACACAAAACCTGACTGAGACTTATAGTCATCATTGTCAGTTTGGAAACTAGCATCTGCGTAACCCTTTACTGCCAGTTCGTCTTCACCTCTATATACCAAGAATGAATCCTTAGTTATTTTCAGGTACTTGAGTATATTCTTGACTGCTGTCTAGTAACCTTTACCTGGATTCATCTGGTATCTGCTCGTCATGCTCAAAGCATACGAGACATCTGGATGAGTTCATATCATTGCATACATGATAGATCTAATTGCCAAAGTATAAGGGATCTTTCTCATACATTCCTCATCATCTTGTGATTTAGGACATTAGGCCTTAGAGATCTTTACACCATGAGTCACGGGGAAGTTTCCTCTTTTCGCCTCTTACATGCTGAACCGTTTCAACACTTTATCAATATATGTACTTTGACTTAGGCCGAGCATTTTTCTCGATCTATCTCTATAGATCTTGATACCTAAAATGTAGGCAGCATCGCCCAAATCTTTCATGGAGAAACATTTTCCTAACCATGTTTTTATAGCCTGTAAGGAAGGAATGCCATTCCCAATAATTAATATGTCATCAACATATAATACTAGGAATACAATGTGACTCCCACTAACCTTCTTATATACACAAGGTACATCTTCATTTTTTATAAAGCCAAACTCTTTGACTGCTTCATCGAATCGAAGATTCCAACTCAGAGAGGCTTGCTTTAATCTATAAATGGATCATTACAGTTTATATACCTTTCCAGCATCCTTTGGAGTGACAAAATTCCCAGGTTGTATCATTTACACATCCTCAAGGATATTTCCGTTAAGGAAAGCAGTTTTGACATCCATCTGCCAGATTTCGTAATCATAAAAAGCTGCAATAGCAAGTAAGATCCTGATGGATTTAACCATTGCCACTGGAGAGAAGGTTTCATCATAGTCAACACCTTGAATTTGTTTGAAACCTTTTGCTACCAGTCGGCCTTTATAGGTTTGTACATTACCATCCATGTCAGTTTTCTTCTTGAAAACCCACTTGCACCCGATTGGTTTTACCCCTTCGGGTGGATCAACCAGAGTCCATACTTGGTTAGTATACATGGAGTCCATCTTAGATTTCATGGCTTCAAGCCATTTCTCAGAATCTGGTCCATTCATAGCTTCTTGGTAGGAAGTAGGCTCATCTTGATCTCTGAGCATCACATCGCCATTTCGAGTCACAAGATATCCATAATATCTCTCGGTCTCTTGGCGTGTCCTACCAGATCTACGAATGCCTTGTGTAATTTGAGCAGGTTCACTTTCCACAATATCTTGTGGTTCCTGCTCACGTTCCAACTTAGGTTCAATGATATTTTGTAGTTCTCAAATTTCTTCGAGTTCTACTTTCCTCCCACTGTTTCCTTTAGAGAAAAATTTTCTTTCTAAAAAAATACCAGTTCGAGCAACAAACACTTTGTTCTCAGAAGGTTTGTAGAAATAATACCCTTTTGTTTCCTTTGGGTATCCCACAAAATTACATTTGTCAGATTTGGGTCCGAACTTGTTAGAATCCAGACGTTTAGCAAACGCCTCACAACCCCAAATCTTCATGAATGACATACTAGGATGTTTCCCAGTCCACATCTCATATGGTGTCTTCTGAACCGTCTTTGTAGGAACATGGTTAAGTGTGAATGAAGCCGTCTCTATGGCATGACCATAAAAGCTTATTGGAAGATCTGCATGACTCATCATTGATCATACCATGTCCAATAAGGTGCGATTCCTCCTCTCAGATACACCATTCCATTGTGGTGTTCCAGGTGGAGTGAGTTGTGATATAATGCCACACTCCTTTAGAAGGTCATCAAAGTCTTGGCTTAAGTATTCACCTCCTCGATCGGATCGAAGGGCTTTTATGCTTTTGCCAAATTGGTTTTGAACTTCATTCTTGAATTCCTTGAACTTTTCAAAGGATTCAGATTTGTGTCTCATAAGATACACATATCCATATCTACTGAAGTCGTCAGTAAATGTAATAAAGTAATAAAACCTACCTCTTGCTAATGAACTCATGGGGTCCACATACATCACTATGTATAAGTCCCAATACATCGCTAGCCCGTTCACTGTGTCCAGTGAAAGGGGCTTTAGTCATCTTGCCTAATAAACAAGACTCACATTTCTCATATGATTCAAAATTAAATGAATCCAATAACCCATCTTTATAGAGTTTGGATATGCGTTTCTCATTTATATGGCCTAAACGACAATGCCAGAGATATGTCGGATTTGAATCATTTGATTTAAATCGTTTTGTATTTATGTTATAGATAGGCATTTCTAAATCAAGAATATAAAGACCGTTAAACAATTGTGCAACACCATATCAAATATCATTTAAGTAAAACAAACAACGATTTTTCTTTATTATAAATGAAAAACCTTTCTTGTCCAAACAAGAAACAGAAATAATGTTTTTGCTTATAGCAGGCACAAAATAACAATCTTCTAATTCTAAAACTACCAATGTTGTGCAAAGATAAATGATAAGTTCCTACGGCCAGTGAAACAACTTTTGCTCCATTCCTAACTCGTAGGTCAACCTCTCCTTTTGCCAAAGTACTACTCCTTCGGAGTTCCTGAACATTAACACAAATGTGAGAACCACATCCAGTATCCAATACCCATGATGTAGAAGTAGACAAGTTGACTTCTATAACATATATACCTAAATCAGAAGTTGCACTTCCTTTCCTTTTCTTCACATCTTCCAAATAAGCATGACAGTTACTCTTCTAGTGTCCAGGTTTTCCACAGAAGTGACACTCACATTCTTTAGCCACCCCACCTTTAGGTTTTAAAGCCTGTTTAGTTTTGGAATTGGGTTTGGCAAAAGATTTAGATCCTATCTTCTTCTTGCCTTTCCAATTTCCCTTAGCATTCCCCTTTTGCACCATCATTATGGGAGCGGGTACTTTCTTTTTCATGTTGTTCTCGGCAGTTCTTAACATGCTCAACAACTCAGTAAGGAGTTTCTCAATTTCATTCATAAGATAATTCATAACAAATTAAGAGTAGATGCTGTTCAAGGATTGTAGAACAAGATCAGTTTGAGCTTTCAGAGTGATTGGAAAACCCAACCTATCAAGATACTCAATATACCCAATCATTTTCAACACATGTGGACCAACTGGATCACGTTCACCCATATTGTAGTGATACAATGCCTTGCTTGTATCATACCTCTCCTGTCGAGAATGTCCTTCGAACAATTTCTTGAGATGCTCGATCATCTCATAAGTATCCATCAACTCATATTGCTTCTGAAGCTCAACGTTCATGGTTACTAGCATGAGACAACTCACGTCCAGAGCATCATCTTAATGCTTCTTGTAAGCATTATGCTCCGCACGTGGTGTAGTGACAGCTGGTGCTGCAGGAATGGGCCCATCAAGGACATATAGCTTGCGCTCTTGTTTGAGGACAATCCTCAAGTTCCTATGCCAGTCAAGGAAATTAATTCCACTCAGCTTGTCCTTCTCAAGGACTGATCGTAGTGAAAGACTACTTGTGTTGTTGTTGTTTGCCATTGATATCTATAATTTATAAGTGCAAAAAATAATAAGTCAAATTGCAGAGTTGATATTATGCAATTGATAAAAGTACATTCAAAATATACATCCCACTATTTTATTCAAATTAATAGCCCTCACCATTAATTCGGAAAGCATTTTCTATTAAATCTTTCTAGTGAGCCAAGATCCATATTTAATTATGCCTTAAGTTAGCTTTGGCTAATCTCTTAAAACACAATTATTTAGGTAGACAACCCTTTGTCAATTATATCATATACAACTCCTGGATAGTTTGGTAAAAAACATTTGTTTCTAGTCCATCTAATGGTACTACCAAACTCCATGCCTCTAAGTCCACAATCCTATTGAGATAACTTAGTTAAGTCGAGCCCAATGATTTTAATAGTTTGGATATCACAATTATCCTATCGCATCTTACCTAGATAAATAGGGTACTTTTCTTTGGTAAACCTACATCCATTGATCAAGGTCTTGATGATTGTTATTCATTGGAAGGCATCTGATTTAGACTTAATAATTTATTGAGGGATTTTATAAATTAATTTAGATCTCACCAATTTTAATCTTATTAAGCATGCACATTATTTATCATATCATATCGCATACAAGCATAAATAAAGTGCAAAATTAAATGTGTCACAGTTATGGCCCAATCCACTGTCAATCTTTTCAAGCTAATGAAAGATTAAAGGTCAATCTAAGGTGGTAAAAGATCTTCAAAATAGTAGCTCCCTTGGATCTTCCTCATGCATGTGCCTCCTCTCCATCATCATCTATCCATCGTGTTCTCCATCTCATCATCTTCATCGATTACAGATTATTACATGACATAAAGAAACCTCAAGTTACATTCGAGGGGATTTAGATGAGAAGAGAATATTACATTAGAATTTATAGAATGGCACGACATGCAAGCCGTATTTCAAAACTAAAAACCACTAACCTAGGAGTCAAAAGGCCATAACTGTGCACCATGCATATCATAATAAACACATAACATTTTATATATAATTAAAGAAAACTATATATAACATATTGGGGTTACGACCATCGTGCGCTACGATGGGGGGTCCAAGGGGGGGGGTCTCCCCCTGGCGGTGGTCCGGCTGATTGATCAGCCAACGGGTGGTCTCGCTGACTGGTCAGGGTCGGGGGCAGCGCCCCTGGAAATTTTTTTGAACTGCAATCTGTATTGTAGAATTTTTCATACGAATCTCTGAAACAGTTTTATAATCATATATTTTAATCCACTAAAACACCCATAATAACTATACACCCAGTACATATTATATATGTCCAGTTTCAATTAATCATATTAAACCGAATCTTCATGCTTCTAATCCAATTAGAACAGAAGTTGTATACTGTTATTACACCATTTAAGATACAATTAACAGAACATAATATACATGTATATCTATTACTGATATTCATAATACCAGAATATACCTACATACAGAATATCATATACTCAATTTTAGATCGGTAAAATTGTATCATCATATATATCTAAAACACTATAATCAACTTCAGATCAGTAAAATTGTATCATCATATATCATATATATCAAAAATAATAAAACACGTAATCTGAATTAACCGTTTCGCAAGTAGCTTTGATACCACTGTTGGGTTTTTGGCACATCAAAGCAATGTACAACATAAAATAAATTGAAAAAATTAATCCGAAACCCAAATAGGATCCATGCGAAATAGAAATTAATCCAGTGTGTAAAAGATTATACCGATTATGAAGCAGTAATTGATGCGATCGAATCTCCAACGCAATCTAAACGAACTGCGTCTCTACGGTATCCACACGAAGGCTCCGCGAATCGTCCTACGATCTGCAGAAGAAGGAACCGTGGTACTAGCCACCAAGGATGAGCAAAATGATCCTTGGATCTGGTTGTCACTCCATCCTTCTTCTTAGGGCATTCACGAGTAAAATGATCCTTGGATCTACACGTGAAGCACATATTCTTCATAGGTTGAGTGCACTTTGGGGCGATGTGACCCTCCTGGCCACAATTGAAGCATACTCGTTTCCCCATCAAGCACGCACCCTTGTGAAACTTCTCGCATGTAGCACATACTTCAAACTTCTTACTTTGCTGGTTACCCTGCTGGTTTCCAGCACCCACGTTTCCATTCCACTTCCTCTTCAAGTTGTTGTTATTATTGTTGTTGTTGTTTCCACCACTACTACCTCCATTCTTAATTTCCATCTCATTCTTCTTCTTCTTCTGTTCCTGATTGAACTTTGTCACTGCCTCGCCTCCACCTTCAGTGAGTATTTCTTTCTCCATCACTGCTACGAAAGTCTTCAATTGAAATAGGGAAACCCTACTATACAACCAGGGCTTCAGTCCCTGTTCAAACCTCTTCGCCTTGTGTTCGTCCGTGCTGACTTGATAAGGCGCAAACCTAGCCAACTCATTGAATTTAGAGGCATACGCAAATGCCATCATCGTTCCCTACTTCAGTTCCAGAAATTGTACTTCCAGCTGACTCTTCAAACTCTCGGGAAAATAGGTCTCGAAGAATATCTCCTTAAACCTATTGGCATTCTCGAGTTTTATTGGCCTGCAACCAATAACTATCTTCTGCTTTTAATATGAATGTTGCGAAAGCAGTCTTCTGATCATCCCCTACCCTAGCAATATTGAACACGTTTTCTATCTCCATAATACAAGTCTGTGCCTCGACTGGATTCACTAAACCATGAAATTCAGGTGGTCCAACCTCCTTGAACTCCTTAAACGTTGTTCCTTAGTTCTGTGGTTTATTCTGCAACGCTCTTGTCAGTAACGTCACTAATTGTTGAACTGGGTTAGCATCAACATTGTCGTTATTGTTGGTTCCTTCGTTGGTTCTCTGTTGTGGTGGTTGACGTCTGGGAGGCATTTTCTGTTTAAAAATACACCCATTAGATTATTACTCAACTCTTTTAAGTAATTTCTACTTAACTTGCCTCCGTAAAAGAAATAACCACATAATCACGTAACACTTTGAATAAAATAACAACTTTTATTTATTCACAACCTCTTTGAAAACATAAAATAATAGCATATCTGCTATTTACATAACTTCCTGAACTACAAAAGTTTCAAGACAACATCATCCTCATATCCCATAGGTTTCATAACACTTGGGATTTATAATTTATTTAACATTTTATTCATCGAACAACAACTACGATGTTCTACTAAGATACAGCCTAGCCTTACTACGTTCTTCCTCCATAATTCGAAACATTATTCTGCGATCTAATACGTACGATGGCAGTGTCTCGAACTGAATCGGATAACCCATGACCCGATCTTGAGCTCGATTAACCACAGTGTTGAATACTCTATTCATCTCTTCCATCTTCATTCTCTTTGCCTGTGCGTCTTTCACTACTATCCCGATTCGTTGAAACATCTCCTCATATGCATCCTCGGCTCATGCCCTCTTTGTAGCTTCTTCCCTTAACTTATTATTCAATTTAGCGACCTCCTCGATCAGTTGTTCTTTCTCTCCTTCAGTCTGTTCTAGCTTCCCCTCGACATTAGTCAGTCGTTCCTCAGGATCTTGGATCTCATCATCTTTCTGTGTCATTGCAGTTTGTTGTTCAGCTACTATCTCTTGCAATTCCTTGATTATATCCTGAAGTTCCACGTTATGGTCGTAAACTTCATCGTACATTCGAGAAGCTATCGAGGTTAGTGGAGTCTCCTCCTCCTCGTCCTCATCATCCTCATCCTCCCGTGGCAACTTAACGGGATCCTCCTCATCCATCTCCACACCATCATCCTCATCTTCAACCACTGTGACAAACGAGGTTGATTCCCATGGCAGTAGTTGTTCCCAACTAACATGAATGTCGCGAGGTTCCTCTTTTGTAAGCACTTGAGGTCTATCCTCCCTAGCCTGACTGGATTCTCAGACATTAGTTATCCTGGCAACAAAATTTTTAAGTTCAATTATTAATCATTACTACTCAACACTCACGAGCACATAAGTATAAACACATAAGTGTTCTATTATTTCTTCCTCAAAACTCGATAAGAGTTAATCACCACTATCTTTTCAAAGGTTACTTCCTAAGGCTTTTCCCCACCTAAGGTTCATAACCTAAAGCTTTGATACCAACTTGTGACACCCCCAAATCCCGGTACTTCATTACCTCAAGATTTGGTGTTCACGTAATCAAAACATTCATATCTAGCTACCCAATTATAATAAATTGAATAATAAACCCGCCCATACATGATTGCTTTAATAAAAACATTATCTTCCAAGTTCTCTAACCTTTAATACAATCATTCAAGTGTGGAAATTAAATTATTACATCACATCATTATTAAAAGTCTATCATCATAACGATAAAACAAAATTACAAGTCTTCATCACTTGTACATTTTTCCCATTCCTTTGCTAGTTGTAGGTTTATCTACCTTCTCAACCATAGATGCAATAATTGTATAAATATGCAAGAGTGAGCAAACAAAGCTCACTTCAGATAAGAATAAATATCTTTACAACATTTACAAAATAATACGCTCAATAGAACTGAATAATATGTTCTATTAACATTTCAATACTTGCCAACTCATAGGCTCAATAGAACTAAATGATATGTTCTATTAACATTCTTAAATATACTACTGAGGGTCAAATGACCATGAACCATGTCCACAGTTATAAGTAATCTTTCAACTTTAACTTTAATAGTCATATGACCATAAGGACTCCACGTACTTAGGGGGATCAATTCTTTGTACAATATATTGTGCACAACCATTTCAACGCTAAGCGTAAACCCTTAAACATAGGGTTGTTCATCTCAGTATTTAGAGTACAAGTCTGCACTAAAGAAAATTTGGTTTGGATAAGCTTTCAAGGGTAATTAAAGTTTAATTATCATCAACTAGGGAACTAGTCGAATCCACAATGCTTGATAATACAACAGTTGTTTAATAACAACATAACTTAGAACATTTGAGATTCATAAATGAATTGATTCTACATATCTAACTCATGCTTGGAATAACTATAGAGCATAGGTATTCAATAGAATGAATAAAATTGTTAACCTTTGCTTGAACAATAAAATAAGCTAGGTTCAAGTTTTATAATATTAGAAATGAAATTCCTGAACTTTAAGAAACTTGCTTAACTGTAAACAAGTTAGAATGAATCAATCAATTGAGAATTTCCAATAACACTAGAGTTGGAGTTTACTCAAATGGATTTTGGAAACAATTTACTTATTCAATAACAATTACTATAAAAAGCATTCTCAATCAAAAGCATGAAGTTATAATAAATGAACTAACTCAACGAAAAATGTAGAGTTAAAAACTTGCATAATGTAATAAACGAACTTGCTCAACGAAAGTGTAGAGTTAGAAAACTTACATTGAGTGTAAGCTATAAAATTAAACTTACGATCACCTACACATAATTTTTGAACCACGATACCTATTAGGCATGCTAACATATCATAACATGTTCATTACCATTCACATTTTAGAAACTCTAAGTTTTTTACTTAATAACACTTGTTTAACTTTCATTATATATACTAAATTACCACATAACGCGTTTTTGATTTATTAATCATTTTTACAACTTTGATCATACTAACCACAACTCATTATGTTATGTTAACCTTAACATTACACATTTAATATGCTAACACAATTTCAGACCATGTTATGACACTTTCCCAAATCTGCAGAAATAACATAAGTCAGAATCTCAAACCAGGGTATGGCGCAGCTGCGCCATACAAAGGCTTGGGACCGGTGCAGCTGCGCTATTTTTGCCTTGGCACCGGCGCAGCTGCGCCGATGTTCAGACAGACGTAAAGAAGGCTATGAACAGTAGTCGACTTTAGCCCAATAAGCACAAATTTAACCCAATAGACAGTAATATTAACACGTATAATAAATATACAACTATCATAAACATGATTTCTCACATTTACAACCAATTATCACAATTTAACACTAACTAAAACTATTTTAATTTCTCCAAATTCAAGTTTTCATACAAAAACTCCATTTTCGAGTTCCTTCACAAAATTGAACACTGTGATTTCAATTCTTGTCCAAATTACCTCATTCAAATTACGTTATACTCATATCTCATTGAACTAACATATGCAAGCTTCAATTTACAGTTTAATATAAGAATTGACCATCTAAATTGGTACTTACCTAAGCCATACAAAGAATACATACACTGTCAAATTTTCTTCCTAATGTGAAACGAATTTAGCTTGCGATTTTCTTGATTGACATAAACTCTAGCATCATAAGCATGTATAATCACAATAACTAAATTACATAACAAAATTTCGGAAGAAAAATAATTCACAGAACATGCAATTTTATTTTGCTGTAATACTTATAAACATAAATAATATCCAATTATGAACATACCTTTTGTTGCTTGACAGAAATTCTTGTTAAACACACTGGAATTGACATAAAAATCCTAAGCTTTCTCTCAATTTCTCTCAACCCTTCACTCAATTTCTCTGAACTCTCAAACTCCTCTCCTCTCTAAGCTTTAGCAAATAAAATGCGTAATGATATAATAACAAAGAAAACTGACATAAGCTTAATACGCATAATAAGTAATATCAGTTATTAGGATAAACATATATAACATAAATATATTATATTTATTATTTGATTTTATCTTTTATATTATTTAATAAAAGCTAGAAATCTCAAAAGCCATAAGGCTTGTTTGGCAAAAACCCTTTAAATATTAAAGAATTAATATATTAAGCATTGTTTGTTAAAACTAAATTAAACTACTTTAATTTATTTTAATAGCTCCTTACAATATAGTTATTTATCACACTATATTAATCAAACTTTCAAATTTAATTTTAATTAATGCAAATCATAATTAATTAAATAAATCCTTTAATCACATAACATAACACAAATAATTAATCATTAAATTAAAATATCAATCTAATAATTTCCTTAATTCATCAATTATTTACTAAATAAAAATTTAACTAAACAAAATTAAATCAATTGAAAAAACAAAATTAAATCAATTGAACAAATATTTATTCAACGATAATCACATCCATTAAAAATACTTAAAGGTAACAAATAATAAAGCCTTAAAGATGTCCAAATTATAGCTATAAAACCCACACAGCACATATCATGTCATATCTCATAATACTATTTCTATATAAATAAATTAGTAATTGTCCGTGCCTGAAGGCACGATGTAACGAAAAAGTAGATTAAAATTCAAAAAATACTAAATTACCTAAAGACTTTTTGCAAACTAAAATTACTTACAATCACATATAATAATTATCATAATTCTCTACACCACCACAACAATTAATTTTCTTTTAAAAATAGATGTTCAAAAAAATCTAAACATGTCTACAAAACTTGCAAATCATCAATAATAATTTTCATAATTTACCACACCACCACAATAACAATATATTATTATTATTATTATTATTATTATTATTATTATTATTATTATTATTATTTTGTTGTTGTTGTTGTTGCTATTGTTGTTGTTGTTGCTATTGTTGTTGTTGTTATTGTTATTATTGTTATTGTTATTATTATTGTTGTTATTATTATTACTATTATCATAATTATTATTATAATTATTACTATTATTATTATTATTATTATTATTATAATAATAATAATATAATTATTACTATTCTTATAATTACTATTATTATTATTATTATTACTATTATTAATTATTATTATTATTATTACTATTATTTTAATTATTATTATTATTATTATTATAATTATTAGAATTAATACTATTATTAATATTACTATAATAATAATAATTATTATTATAATTATAAAAATAATTATTATAATTATAATAGTTATTATTATAATTATTGTTATTATTGTTGTTATTATTATTACTATTATTATTAATATTATCAAAATTACTATTATTGTAAGACCCCAACTTTTATGAATAAAGAATAATTTTCTCAAATTATATTTTTTTTGAATATTATGGTATTGATTTGATATAATGTTATAGTTGTGGGTAATATTTATAAATTTTGCAAAGTACGCAAGTTGTTATATAATATTCGATTGGTCGGGGAATATTCGTTTTAACATGGAATATTCGTACAACGGCACAATCATTGGTGGACCCCACAACGGAATTATTGTCCGATTGAAAAAACGACAAAAATACTTTATAAAAATAACGGCGGAGGTGCTATCGTTAAAACTGTTGAACTACCCAGGTAGTAAAAGCACAGTAATACGCGTAGTTGCACAGTAGCACACGGTATTGATTATTGATGCTTACGTGAGAAGTCACTCATTTATACTCAATTATTGCTACAGTAATTGCTGCATCATATCTCTCATATTATTAATTCAATTATTGTTACAGTATCATCTGTATTATATGATATATTATTAAATCAATAATTGAGACGACAAAGTTATTCATATTGTTATTTGCAATATTGACAATGTCTAGAAGTTCTGTCAAGGAGAGGTTTGGTCACCTAATTGCGCGCCAATAAGGAGAAATCCTTATCGGAAAGCCCCCTCTTTCCTGGGAACGACCTGATTGTTAAATATTATGAATTATAATATTAATGATGAATAAGTTCGTGTTGATTAAAGATCAATTTTATATTTCCATTATGTTGGACTTATTTGTGTTAGTATAATTGATGTCTGGAGGATATATTGTTCAATTGGGTATTCAGGATACTTTTCGTGTCGGAGTACTATTCGTTAGTTATTATTCAGGAGTTACTATTCACGAGTTACTATTCACGAGTTACTATTCACAAGTTACTATTCACGAGTTACTATTCACAAGTTACTATTCACGGGGTACTATTCACCCGTAAGATATATTTCTTTTCGGTCAAAATCATTTTTGGGTACAATATTATTCCATGAGGAGATGTGCTAATTTTTCAGACCGTTGGTTGAAGATATAATAGTAAATCAATTGGACCGCTGGTGGAAGTTATAATAGTAAATCAATGTGGATCGCTGGTTTAAAGTTTTAATAGTAAATCAGTATGGACCATTGTTTTAAGTTTTAATAGTAAACCAATCTGGATCGTCCATTTAAAGTAAATCAATCTGGACCGTTTATAAGTTAGTTACTATGAAATCCATTCTTCTATAAATAGAAAGCTCATTCCTTCAATATTTCTTACGAATTCACTGGAACTCTAGAGAGAGAATTATAAGAGAACCTATAGAAACGTATTCTGCTACTTCTCTACTCTTATATTCAGTTTCTTTTACGGTAAGGGATGTTATTTGTTGTACTCATGAAGAGAACTTCTGTTATTCCATTATTTATTATTCTGTTGGAATAACCTGTATATCCCTATACATGGTGAAATTCTTCTAATATTCCGTTCTTTATTATTGTGTCGGAATATCCTGTCTGTGCGTTTACACCGGACCTGGTTCCATTATTTATTATTCTGTCGGAATATCCTATCTGTGCGTTTACGCCGAACCTGATTCCATCCCCTATTATTCTGTTGGAATATCCTGTCTGTGCGTTTTACGCCGGACATGGTTTTGTTATTTATTATTCTATTGGAATAACCTGCCTGTGCGGTCTATAGCATGCCTGGTGATTTATTTTGTTATTCCATTCTTTATTATACTCAGTTGGTTAAAACTTTGACTTTTATACTCCATGAAATTAGTGGAATATCCTTGATATTTGCGCTTCATCTAGTATCTTTTCATGGAAATATTCTTCTAAGCATTCTTGAATTTTACTCTACAAAGCAGTATCATGTTGACAATTTGGACGTTATTAGTTCCTAGATAAATTAATTATTGAACTTGTTTTATTGAATTCTTATATCATTGTCATCATCCTCATGTTTATATTTTTGAAAGTCATCTGTGGCCTGTAGTGCATAGATGGGCTTGGTATGATTATGACCAGGAATTATTCGATGTAATCATGACCGTAATATTACAATTGATGTGGTAAAAGTTCTCATTGGCTCGTAGTGCTTTGATGGACAGTTGTTGGCATGATCATGACCATTAATGAATACACGAATGTCCTTGGCCCGTAGTGCATGGATAATTTGTGGTCATGATACTAAAGAATATCCATGGCCGTAGTGCAGGGGTGATTCGATGATGTGGATTATTTAATAAGCTGAGTCCCAGCGATTAAAGTGATGAAAAACCTTTTAAATCATAGAAGATAGTAGATTTTATTCTCTACTTGACTCTTCTAATGGATTGCTTGTTCCACTCCAGTTAAACTTGATGTTTGTTATATTTTATCAGTTTAACACTGTTGAAGACTAATGATAACTTATTCTGCATTATCTTAGTCATAATATTTCTTACTGGGCTAGTTGAGCCCACCTTTTTGATTTCATTGTTCTCTTCAGGAAATGAGAACGTAGCAGGGACTAGTCGGGGAACAGAGTGATGATCCTAGATTTTGCATTAGTAGTCCTAACTATTCTGTGAAATAGTGTGATAATAATTGTAATGAGGACTCCTTTTGAGTTTGTATACTCTCTAGTAGAAAATATTTATATTCAAACTCACAGATTATGTTTTGTCGTATTGTACATGACAGTTGTATTATTAATTTGTATTTGTATTCAGTACCTTGTATCTGGCGACCCAAGATGGGTGATGTATACCTGTTTTGGGGGCGTCACAGTTGGTATCAAAGCTTATGGATATGATCCCTGGCTAAGATGTGAGAATAGAACTAGGAGGGGAAAGACGGGGAATTCCTTCGCTAGTATGACCTACCTAAGTTTTTTTTGGTATTTAATTGGTCGGTCAGAATATAGGGATAATATGTTACAAGTCAATTAACCTTTTATTTTGTGGCAGTATCTGAAAATGACATACGAGAATGTTGGGAATAGTAATGGAGCACTGGCGACCGTTGATTCACCACATATCAATAATCAGGATAATGTGCATCAGGAAGGCGACAATCCCCATGCAAAAAACAACACTGACCAAATGATGAATGATGGAATGTTCAGAGGGTTTATGCAATTCATACAACAGCAGGCGAGAGCGGCTCCTGTCCAAAATGAAGGTGGAAACACTGGAAACTCTCGGACGGTCACCGCTAAACAGTTCAAGGAGCTGCGACCATCGCAGTTTATTGGAAGAGCCAAAACCACTTAAGGTGGAAGCATTGATAAAGCAGATCACCAAGATATTTGATGTCTTGGGATGCTCCGAGGAGCAAAAGGTTTCCTTTGCTGCCTTTATGTTGTGAGGAGAGGCAAATTACTGGTGGGAGTCGGTAAAGCGTACTCAACCTGCCGCACTGACGATGTCTTGGGAAAAGTTCCAAGAACTATTCAACGACAAGTACTTTCCCGAAAGTATTGTCATATAAAAGAGGTGGAATTCATCAAGTTGGAGCAAAATAATATGACCGTGTCACAGTACGAAGCCAAATTTGCCGAGTTGTCCTAGTTTGCGTCCCACTTGGTGGATAATAAGAGAGAATGACGCGGATGTTTTTAAGAGGTTTGAAGCCAGAGATACGTAAACATCTTATTTCTCATTAAATGTGTTTGTATTCAGATGTTGTAAATAGGGCTCATTTAGTGGAACGCGATAACGAGTCAACGCAACCAAAAGAGAGCAGCCGGTAAAATAATAATACCAGTGAGAGCAGCCATCGAAGCGGTGACAACAAGCTTGGAGGGAATCAACATGCCAGAAATGGTTACCACTTCAGTGGTAATCAAGGCTAAACCAATAAGAATTGACATTTCAAAAAAGATGAGATTCAACAATGATGGAAGGACGTCATGTAAGACCCCAGTTTTTATAAATAAAGATGAATTTTTATAATTATTATTTTTGAATATTATGGAAGAAATTTGATATAATGTTATAGTTGTGGGTAATATTTATAAATTTTGCAAAGTACGCAAGTTGTTATAAAATATTCGTTTGGTCGGGGAATATTCTTTTTGTCGGGGAATATTCGTACGACGGCAAAATTATTGGTGGACCCCACAACAGAATTATTGTCGGATTGAGAAAACGACAAAAATATTTTATTAAAAATAACGGCGGAAGTTTTACCATTGATACTGTTGAACTACTGGGTAGTAAAAGTACAGTAATACGCGTTGTTGCATAGTAGCACACGGTATTGATTATTGATATTTATGTGAGAAGTCGCTCAGTTTGATTCAATTATTGTCGATTAATAATATGAATTATTATAGCGATGATGACGTTTTGTTTTATTCGTATTATTAACGTAATAAAACAGAAACATCTTTTTATATAAAATAGAATACTTTATTAAAGTTATTTTATAAATAGAATATATTATATTTTATTATGCATAGTGTTGCATAGTATTTTGCATAGTGTTTGTATAGTAAAAATCTTTTTATATAAATAGAATATATTATATTTTATTTAAAAGATTCTTCTTTAAATATGGACCGTCAGATTAAAGTAAATCAATCTGGACCGTTCATGGATTAGTTACTATGCATTCCATTTTCCTATAAATAGAAGCTCATTCCTTCATTATTTTCTTACGAATTCACTGAACTCTAGAGAGAGAAACTATAGAGAGATAGAAGAAAAGCTTTTTGCTACTTAACTTTTCTTTTCTCATATCCAGTTTCTGTTACGGTAAGGGGTGTTATTCTTTCTTCTTGAAGAGAACTTATGTTATTCCATTCTTTGTTATTCTGTTGGAATAACCTGTAAAAGTGGCATACCCTATACATGACCTGTATACGCGGTATACCCTATACTTGGTGAAATCCTTATGTTATTCCATTCATTATTATTCTGTTGGAATAGCCTGTATACGCGGAATACCCTATACTTGGTGACATCCATTTACTATTCTGTCTTTATATTTCTGTCGGAATATCCTGTCTGTGCTATACGCCGGACCTGGTTCCGTCTTTATTATTATTCTATCGGAACATCCTGTCTGTGTGTTTTATGCCGGACCTGGTTCCATTCTTTATTATTCTGTTGGAATATCCTGTCTGTGCGTTTTACGCCGGACCTGGTTCCATTATTTATTATTCCGTTGGAACATCCTGTCGGTGTGAATTTCACCTGACCTGGTTCCGTTATTATTATTCTACTAGAATAAACTGTCTGTGCGGTCTATCGCATGCATGGTGATTTCTTTTGTTATTCCATTCTTTATTATACTCAGTTGGATAAAACTTTGACTTCTATACTCTATGAAATTAGTGGGATATCCTTGATATTTGCGCTTCATCCAGTATCTTTTCATGGAAATATTCTTCTGAGCATTCTTGAATTTTACACCGCAAAACAGTATCGTGTTGACAATTTGGACGTTAATAATTCCTGGATAAAATAATTCTTGAACTTGTTTTATTGAACTCTTATATCATTGTCATCATCCTCATGTTTATATTTTGTTGAAAGTCATCTGTGGCCTGTAGTGCATAGATGGACTTGGTATGATTATGACTAGGGATTATTCGGTGTAATCATGACCGTAATATTACAAATGATGTAAAAATTAAAAATCCTCATTGGTGGACAGTTGTTGGCATGATCATGACCATTAATGAATACATAAATATTCTTGGCCGTAGTGCATGAATAATTGTGGTCGTGATACTAAAGAATATCCTTGGCCGTAGTGCAGGGGTGATTCGATGATGTTGAATATTTATTAAGCTGAGTCTCAGCTATAACAGTGATGAAAAACCTTTTAAATCATAAAAGATAGTAGATTTTATTTTCTACTTGACTCTCTTAATGGATTGCTGATTCTGCTACAGTTAAACTTGATATTTATTATATTTTATCAGTTTAACACTGTTGAAGGCTAATGATAATTTATTCTGCATTATCTTAGTCATAATATTTCTTACCGGGCTAGTTGAGCTCACCCTTTCTTTCACTGTTCTCTTCAGGAAATGAGAATATAGCTGGGACGAGTCGGGGAACGGAGTGATGGACCAGAGAATAATATTAGTAGTCCTCATTATTCTGTTAAATAGTTTGACAATAATTGTATTGAGGACTCCTTTTGAGTTTGTATGATCTTTAGTAGACAATTATTGTATTCAAACTCACAGTTGTATTTTGCCGTATTATACACGACAGTGATATTAGTAAGTTGTATTTGAATTTGTACCATGTATCTGACGACTCAAGATGGGTGATGTATACCTAATTTTGGGGGCGTCACACGTCAGCACCAGCACCAGCACCCGTTGTTAAGGAAGGAGAACGACCACCTATCATATGCTTCAAATGCGGAGGGAAGGGACACATCAGTCCAAACTGCGCGATGCCGTCCAAAGCATGTTGTAATTGTGGAAGAGAAGGTCACTTAGCCTGATTTTGTCATTCACCGAAGACAAGTTCAGCTAGGATGGAGGCACGAAAGACCGTCCCAGAAAAGTCAAAGCCGGTAGTGCAAGGGAGAACGTTTGTTGTGAACTTCCAGAAAGCAAGGAACCCGAATGAGGTCATCACGGGTAAGCTTATCATAAAGTTGAGTGAAGTCTATACTTTATTTGATACCAGTTCTACCCATTCTTTTATTTCTCCTACTTGCGCTCAACGATTAAATTTGACTCCGGAGAAATTAGACTTTGACTTATCTGTGGAAACTCCGTTGGGAGAAACCTTCATTACATCCACTGTTTATAAGTTTTGTTTGGTTTAAATCGGTAACCGCACATTACTTTTCGATCTTGTTTCTTTAAAAATACTTGCGTTTGACGTAATTCTAGGGATTAATTGGTTAAATACTCAACATGCAAAAATTGATTATTTTCGTAAGGTTATTAGTTTTCATATTCCTAATCAACCTATTATGCGAATTTAAGCGACCAAACCATTAAAATCAATCACGGTCATTTCAAGCCATAAAGCTATTCGTTTATTGAAAAATAGATGTCAAGCTTTCTTAGCTCATGTCACAGATTTAAACAAAAATACGTCAGTTTTGAACGATATTTCTATTGTTAATAAAATTCCTGACGTATTCCCTGAAGAACTTCATGGCTTACCCCTAGAGCGTGAAATTGAATTTTGTATCGACCCTGAGGCTGGTACAAAACCCCTTTCCAAAGCCCCATATCGAATGGCTCCTATTGAACTTCAGGAGTTAAAGACCTAACTGCAGGAATTGTTAGACATTGGCTTAATTCATCCTAGTACTTCTCTATGGGGTGCTCCTATTCTATTCATGAAGAAGAAAGAAGGGAGTATGCGACTTTGTATTGATTATCGAGAGTTGAATCATGTCACCATAAAAAATAGGTACCCATTACCGTGTATTGATGACCTATTTGACCAGTTACAAGGAGCCAAATTCTTTTCAAAGATTGATCTTCATTCCGGATATCATCAATTGAAGATTAGAACCGATGACATCCAAAAGACGGCTTTCAAAACTCGGTACGGGCATTATGAATTCCTAGTCATGTCATTTGGATTAACTAATGCTCCTGCTGCCTTCATGGATATGATGAACTGAGTATTCAAGGAATATTTGGATCACTTTGTGGACGTCTTTATTGATGACATCCTTATTTATTCCAAAAGTCGTGAAGATCATGAGCAACACTTGAGGCTGACACTCCAAAAGCTTCGTGAATACAAGCTTTATGCCAAGTTGAAGAAATGCGAGTTCTGGCTTGAGGAAGTAGAATTCCTTGGGCACGTAGTATCAAGTTATGGAAAATCTGTTGACCCGACAAAGATTGAAGCTATTCAAAGCTGGGAGTAACCTAAATCAGTGACCAAAGTACGTAGCTTTCTCAGTTTAGCTGGTTATTATTGGAGATTCGTGGAAGGATTTTCTCGAATCGCTACTCCATTAACTCAGCTAACTCAAAAAGATACAAAGTTTGGTTGGAGCGAAAAATGTGAGAAGAGTTTTCAAGAACTCAAGAGGAGACTCATTTCATCACCTATTCTGACAATACCATCTGGCTCGGAGGGATTTGTCATCTACAATGATGCTTCGGGCAAAGGGTTGGGATGTGTTCTCATGCAACATGGGAAAGTCATAGCCTATGCCTCAAGACAACTCAAAGAATATGAGTGAAATTATCCTACTCATGATCTAGAGTTAGCAGCTGTTGTTTTCGCACTTAAAATTTGGAGGCATTACTTGTATGGGGAGAAAGTGGAGATCTTTACGGATCATAAAAGCCTCAAATATTTCTTCACTCAAAAAGAACTCAACATGTGTTAACGACATTGGCTTGAACTGTTGAAAGATTATCATCATACCATCCAATACCATCTTGGAAAAACAAATGTGGTAGCTAACGCATTGAGTAGAAGATCATACGCAAGTACGAGTTCGATATTGTCAATGCAAAGGCCCATTTTGTGTGACTTGCAAAGGATGGAGATAGAGTTAAAGACTCCAGGGACCCATGTGATGATGGCGAATATACAAGTAGAATCGACTTTAATCGATAAAGTTAAAGCTACTCAAGCTACAGACCTGGAGCTGATGCATATGAGGTAGAAAGTGCAAGAAGGTTCTATACCAGAAGCAAGAATCGATGAAGAAGGAATACTTCGAGTCAATTCCAGACTTTGTGTTCTTAACGACCCTGATTTAAAGTATAAAATCACGATGGAGGCGCACAACACACCGTTTGTAATCCATTTTGGGAGTACCAAAATGAATAAGGATCTTCGACATACATTTTGGTGGAGCAATATGAATAGAGAGATAGCTGAGTTTATATCAAGGTGTTTAACTTGTCAACGAGTCAAGGCGGAGCATCAAGTACCAAAAGGTCCATTGCAACCACTTGAAATTCTAGAATGGAAGTGGGAGCACATTACTATGGATTTCATTACTGGTCTTCCCAAGGTTTCTTAAGGCATAGATGCAATTTGGGTCATTGTTGATAGATTGACCAAGTCTGCTCACTTCTTACCAATACGAGAAACTTATATACTTGAACGTCTTGCTCGTATGTACATAAATGAGATTGTAAGACTGCATGGTATGCCAGTATCCATAGTTTCTGATCAAGACCTAAGATTCACTTCACGATTTTGGGTTAGTGTGCAAAAAGCTATGGGCACGGATTTATGATTTAGCTCGGCATATCATCCTCAGACGGATGGACAGTCGGAGAGGACTATTCAAACTCTTGAAGATCTATTAAGACTCTATGTCCTTGATTTCAAGGGAAGTTGGGACAAGTTCTTACCATTAGTGGAGTTTTCCTACAACAACTGTTATCAAGAAAGTATTGACATGGCTCCATCCGAAGCGTTGTATGGGAGAAAGTGTCGTTCTCCAGTATGCTTGGATGAGG
The DNA here is from genome assembly GCA_020205505.1 of Panax japonicus. Classification (NCBI taxonomy): domain Eukaryota; kingdom Viridiplantae; phylum Streptophyta; class Magnoliopsida; order Apiales; family Araliaceae; genus Panax; species Panax japonicus. Next base: position 24,087,446 of record CM035100.1, read on the forward strand.
TGGGTGAAGAAACATTGTTGGGACCGGAGTTGGTACGTATGACTACAGAAAAGATTCAAATGATCCGACAACGTATAAAAACTTCACAAGATCGAAAAAAGAGTTATGTTGATCTTCATCGAAAGGACGTAGAATTCGATATTGGAGATCATGTGTTGTTACGTGTTGCTCCATGGAAAGGAGTTACGAGATTTGGAAAGACAGGAATGCTCAATCCTTGATTCATCAGCCCATTTTTAATCCTCGATCGAGTAGGAACTGTGGCCTATAGACTCGCCTTACCGCCAAGTATGTCTCGTGTTCATAATATTTTTGACATATCTATGTTACGTAAATATGTGAAAGAACCAAATCACATTATTGAACCACATTATTGAGTTAGAAGCAAATGAGATAGAGGAAGATTTAACGTATGAAGAGTTACCTGTTAAAATCTTGGATAAGAAGGATCATGTTCTATGGTCCAAGGTTATACCTCAAGTCAAAGTTTTGTGGAGAAACCAAGATGTGGAGGAAATGACTTTGGAGTTAGAATCTGAGATGAAGTCAAGGTATCCTCATCTCTTCGATATACCAGGTATGCACCCTAATTTCGAGGACGAAATTTCATAAGAAGAGGAGGTTGTAAGACCCCAACATTTATGAATAAAGAATAATTTTCTCGAATTATATTTTTTTGAATATTATGGTATTGATTTGATATAATGTTATAGTTGTGGATAATATTTATAAATTTTGCAAAGTATGCAAGTTGTTATATAATATTCGATTGGTCGGGGAGTATTCATTTTAACAGGGAATATTCATACAACGACACAATCATTGGTGGACCCCACAACAGAATTATTTTCGGATTGAGAAAACGACAAAAATACTTTATGAAAATAACGGCGGAGGTGTTATCGTTAAAACTATTGAACTACCCGGTAGTAAAAGTACAGTAATACGCATAGTTGCACAGTAGCACACGGTATTGATTGTTGATGCTTACGTAAGAAGTCACTCAGTTATACTCAATTATTGCTACAGTAATTGCTGCATCATATCTCTCATATTATTGATTCAATTATTATTACAGTATCATCTGCATTATATGATATATTATTAAATCAATAATTGAGACGATAAAGTTATTCATATTATTACTTTTCAATATTGACAATGTCTAGAAGTTTTGTCAAGGAGAGGTTTGGTCACCTAATTACGCGCCAATAAGGAGAAATCCTTATCGAAAAGCCCTCTCTTTCCTGGGAATGATCTGGTTGATAAATATTATGAATTATAATATTAATGATGAATAAGTTCGTGTTGATTAAAGATGAATTTTATATTTCCATTGTGTTGGACTTATTTCTGTTAGTATAATTGATGTCTAGAGGATATATTATTCAATTGGGTATTCGGGACACTTTTCGTGTTGAAATACTATTCACGAGTTACTATTCATGAGTTACTATTCACGAGTTACTATTCACAGGGTACTATTCACCCGTAAGATATATTTCTTTTTGGTCCAAATCATTTTTGGGTATAAATATTATTCCATGAGGAGATGTGCTAATTTTTTAGACCGTTGGTTGAAGATATAATAGTAAATCAATATGGACCGTTGGTGGAAGTTATAATAGTAAATCAATATGGATCGCTGGTTTAAAGTTTTAATAGTAAATCAATATGGATCGTTGTTTTAAGTTTTAATAGTAAACCAATCTGGATCGTCCGTTTAAAGTAAATCAATCTGGACCGTTCATAAGTTAGTTACTATGCAATCCATTCTTCTATAAATAGAAGCTCATTCCTTCATTATTTCTTACGAATTCACTGAAACTCTTGAGAGAGAATTATAAGAGAACCTATATAAAAGTATTCTGCTACTTCCCTACTCTTATATTCAGTTTCTTTTACGGTAAGGGATGTTATTTGTTGTACTCATGAAGAGAACTTCTGTTATTCCATTATTTATTATTCTATTGGAATAACCTGTATACCCCTATATATGGTGAAATTCTTCTAATATTTCGTTCTTTATTATTCTGTCGGAATATCCTGTCTGTGCATTTACGCCATACCTGGTTTCATTATTTATTATTCTATCGAAATATCTTTTCTGTGCGTTTACGCTGGACCTGGTTCCATCCTTTATTATTCTGTTGGAATATCCTGTCTGTGCATTTTACGCTGGACCTGGTTTCATTATTTATTATTATATTGGAATAACCTGCCTGTGCGGTCTATCGCATGCCTGGTGATTTATTTTGTTATTTCATTCTTTATTATACTCAGTTGGTTAAAACTTTGACTTCTATACTCCATGAAATTAGTGGAATATCTTTGATATTTGCGCTTCATCCAGTATCTTTTCATGGAAATATTCTTCTAAGCATTCTTGAATTTTACTCTACAAAGCAGTATTATGTTGACAATTTGGACATTATTAGTTCCTAGATAAATTAATTCTTGAACTTGTTTTATTGAATTCTTATATCATTGTCATCATCCTCATGTTTATATTTTTGAAAGTCATCTGTGGCCAGTAGTGCATAGATGGACTTGATATGATTATGTCCAGGGATTATTCGGTGTAATCATGACCGTAATGTTATAATTGATGTGGTAAAAGTCCTCATTGGCCCGTAGTGCATTGATGGACAGTTGTTGGAATGATCATGACCATTAATGAATACACGAATGTCCTTGGCCCGTAGTGCATGGATAATTTGTGGTCTTGATACTAAATAATATCATTGGCCGTAGTGCAGGGGTGATTCGATGATGTGGATTATTTATTAAGCTGAGTCCCTGCGATAAAAGTGATGAAAAACCTTTTAAATCATAGAAGATAGAATATTTTATTCTCTACTTGACTCTTCTAATGGATTGCTTGTTCCGCTGCAGTTAAACTTGATGTTTGTTATATTTTATCAATTTAACACTGTTGAAGACTAATGATAACTTATTCTGCATTATCTTAGTCATAATATTTCTTACTCGGCTAGTTGAGCTCACCCTTTTGCTTTCATTGTTCTCTTCAGGAAATGAGAACGTAGCAGGAATAGTCAGAGAACAGAGTGATGGTCCTAGATTTTGCATTAGTAGTCCTTATTATTATGTGAAATAGTGTGATAATAATTGTAATGAGGACTCCTTTGGAGTTTGTATACTCTCTAGTAGAAAATATTTGTATTCAAACTCACAGTTTATGTTTTGTCGTATTGTACATGACAGTTGTATTATTAAGTTGTATTTGTATTCAGTACCTTATATCTGGCGACCCAAGATGGGTGATGTATACCTGTTTTGGGGGCGTCACAATTGGTATCAAGGCTTAGGGATATGATCCCTAGCTAAGATGTGAGAATAGAACTAGGAGGGGAAAGACGAGGAATTCCTTCGCTAGTATGACCTACCTAAGTTTTTTTTGGTATTTAATTGGTCGGTCAGAATATAGGGATAATATGTTACATATCAATTAACCTTTTGTTTTGTGGCAGTATCTGAAAATGACATCCGAGAATGTTGAGAATAGCAATGGAGCACAGGCGATCGTTGATTCACCACATATCAATAATGAGGATAATGTGCATCAGGAAGGCGACAATCCTCATGCAAACAATAACACTGACCAAATGATGAATGATGGAATGTTCAGAGTCTTTATGCAATTCATGCAACAGTAGGCGAGAGCGGCTTCTATCCAAAATGTAGGTGGAAACACTGGAAACTCTAGGATGGTCACCGCTAAACAGTTCAAGGAGCTGGGACCACCGGAGTTTATTGGAGAGCCAAAACCACTTAAGGCGGAATCATGGATAAACCAGATCACCAAGATATTTGATGTCTTGGGATGCTACGAGGAGCAAAACGTTTTCTTTGCCGCCTTTATATTTTGAGGAGAGGCAAATTACTGGTGGGAGTCGGTAAAGCATACTCAACCTGCCGCACTGAAGATGTCTTGGGAAAAGTTCCAAGAACTATTCAACGACAAGTACTTTCCCGAAAGTATTCGTCATATAAAAGAGGTGGAATTCATCAAGTTGGAGCAAAATAATATGACCGCGTCGTAGTACGAAGCCAAATTTGCCGAGTTGTCCCGGTTTGCGTCCCACTTGGTGGATAATGAAGAGTGAATGACGTGGATGTTTTTAAGAGGTTTGAAGCCGGAGATACGTCAACATCTTATTTCTCATAAACTGTGTTTGTATTCAGATGTTGTAAATAGGGCTCAGTTAGTGGAGCGTGATAATGAGTCAATGCAACTAAAAGATAGCAGTCGACAAAATAATAATACCAGTGAGAGCAGTCAACGAAACAGGTGACAACAAGCGTGGAGGGAATCAGCATTCCAGAAATGGTTACCACTTTGGTGGTAATCAAGGCTAAACCTAATAAGAATGGACATTTCAAGAAGAGGAGATTCAACAATGATGGAAGGACGTCAGAACCAGCTACCCGTTGTTAAGGAAGGAGAACGACCACCTATCATATGCTTCAAATGCGGAGGGGAGGGACACATCAGTCCAAACTGCGCTATGTCGTCCAAAGCATGTTATAATTGTGGAAGAGAAGGCCATTTAGCCCGGTTTTGTCATTCACCGAAGACAAGTTCAGCTAGGATGGAGGCACCAAAGGCCGTCCCAGAAAAGTCAAAGCCGGTAGTGCAAGGGAGAGCGTTTGTTGTGACCTCCCAGAAAGCAAGGAACCCGAATGAGGTCATAACGGGTAAGCTTATCATAAACTCTAGCGAAGTCTATACATTATTTGATACCGGTTCTATCCATTCTTTTATTTCTCCTACTTGCGCTCAACGATTAAATTTGACTCCAGCGAAATTAGACTTTGACTTATCTGTGGAAACTCCGTTGGGAGAAACCTTCATTACATCCACTGTTTATAATTTTTGTTTGGTTCAAATCGGTAACCGCACATTACCTATCGATCTTATTTCTATAAAAATACTTGCGTTTGACGTAATTCTAGGGATTGATTGGTTAAATACTCATCATGCAAAAATTGATTATTTCGTAAGGTTGTTAGTTTTCATATTCCTAATCAACCTATTATTCAAATTCAAGTGACTAAACCATTAAAATCAATCACGGTCATTTTAATCCATAAAGCTATTCGTTTATTGAAAAATGGATGTCAAGCTTTCTTAGTTCATGTCACAGATTTAAACAAAAATACGTCAGTTTTGAACGATATTTCTATTGTTAATAAAATTCCTGACGTATTCCCTGAAGAACTTCCTGGCTTACCCCTAGAGCGTGAAATTGAATTTTGTATCGACCTTGAACCTGGTACAAAACCCCTTTCCAAAGCCCCATATCGAATGTCTCCTATTGAACTTCAGGAGTTAAAGACCCAACTGCAGGAATTGTTAGACATTGGATTTATTCGTCATAGTACTTCTCTTTGGGGTGCTCCTGTTCTATTTGTGAAGAAGAAAGATGGGAGTATGCGGCTTTGTATTGATTATCGGTAGTTGAATAATGTCACCATCAAAAATAGGTACCCATTGCCACGTATTGATGACCTGTTTGACCAGTTTCAAGGAGCCTAATTCTTTTTAAAGATTGATCTTCATTTCGGATATCACCAATTGAAGATTAGAACCGATGACATCCCAAAGACGGGTTTCAGAACTCAGTACGGGCATTATAAATTCCTAGTCATGTCCTTTGGATTGACTAATTCTCCTGCTTGCTTTTATGGATATGATGAACCGAGTATTCAAGGAATATTTGGATCACTTTGTGGTCGTATTTATTGATGACATCCTTATTTATTCCAAAAGTAGTGAAGATCATGAGCAACACTTGAGGCTGACACTCTTAAAGCTTCGTGAATACAAGCTTTATGACAAGTTGAAGAAATGCGAGTTCTGGATTGAGGAAGTAGCATTCCTTGGGCACATAGTATCAAGTCATGTAATATTTGTTGACCCGGCAAAGATTGAAGCTATTCAAAGCTGGGAGCAACCTAAATCAGTGACCGAAGTACGTAGCTTTCTCGGTTTAGCTGGTTATTATTGGAGATTCGTGGAAGGATTTTCTCGAATCGCTACTCCATTAACTCAGCTAACTCGAAAAGATACAAAGTTTGGTTGGAGCGAAGAATGTGAGAAGAATTTTCAAGAACTCAAGAGGAGACTCATTTCAGCACCTATTCTGACAATACCATCTGGCTCGGAGGGATTTGTCATCTACAATGATGCTTCGGGCAAAGGGTTGGGATGTGTTCTCATGCAACATGGGAAAGTCATAGCCTATGCCTCAAGACAACTCAAAGAATATGAGTTAAATTATCCTACTCATGATCTAGAGTTAGCAGCTGTTGTCTTCGCACTTAAAATTTGGAGGCATTACTTGTATGGGGAGAAAGTGGAGATCTTTACGGATCATAAAAGCCTCAAATATTTCTTCACTCAAAAGGAACTCAACATGCGACAACGACGTTAGCTTGAACTGCTGAAAGATTATGATCATACCATCTAATACCATTCTAGAAACGCAAACGTGGTAGCTGACGCATTGAGTAGAAGATCATATGCAAGTACGAGTGCGATATTGTCAACGCAAAGGCCCATTTTGTGTGACTTGGAAAAGATGGGGATAGAGTTAAAGACTCTAGGGACCCATGTGATGATGGCGAATATACAAGTAGAATCGACTTTAATCGATAAAGTTAAAGCTGTTCAACCTACAGATCTAGAGCTGATGCGTATGAGGAAGAAAGTGCAAGAAGGTGCTATGCCGGAAGCAAGAATTGATGAAGAAGAAATACTTCGAGTTAATTCCATACTTTGTGTTCCTAACGACCCTGATTTAAAGTATAAAATCATGATGGAGGCGCACAACACACCGTTTGCAATCCATTCTGGGAGTACCAAAATGTATCAGGATCTTCGACATACATTTTGGTAGAGCAATATGAAGAGAGAGATATCAGAGTTTATCTCAAGGTGTTTAACTTGTCAACGAGTCAAGTCGGAGCATCAAGTACCAAAAGGTCCATTGTAACCACTTGAAATTCCAGAATGGAAGTGGGAGCACATTACCATGGATTTTGTTACTGGTCTTCCGAAGGTTTCTCAAGGCATAGATGCAATTTGGGTCATTGTTGACAGATTGACCAAGTTTGCTTACTTCTTACCTATACGAGAAACTTATACACTTGAACATCTTGCTCGTATGTACATAAATGAGATTGTAAGACTGCATGGTATGCCAGTATCCATAGTTTTTGATCGAGACGTAAGATTCACTCAACGATTTTGGGTTAGTTTGCAAAAAGCTATGGGCACGGATTTACGATTTAGCTCGGCATATCATCCTCAGACGGATGGACAGTTGGAGAGGGCTATTCAAACTCTTGAAGATCTATTAAGACTCTGTGTCCTTGATTTCAAGGGAAGTTGGGACAAGTTCTTACCATTGGTGGAGTTTTCCTACAACAACAGTTATCAAGAAAGTATTGGCATGGCTCCATTCGAAGCATTGTATGGGAGAAAGTGTCGGTGTCTAGTATACTGGGATGAGGTGGGTGAAGCAACATTGTTGGGACCGGAGTTGGTACGTATGACTACAGAAAATATTCAAACGATCCGAAAATGTATAAAAACTTCACAAGATCGACAAAATAGTTATGCTGATCTTCATCGAAAGGACGTAGAATTCGATATTGGAGATCATGTGTTTTTACGTGTTGCTCCATGGAAAGGAGTTACGAGATTTGGAAAGACAGGAAAACTCAATCCTTGATTCATCGACCCATTTTTAATCCTCGATTGAGTAGGAACTATGGCCTATAGACTCGCCTTACCGCCAAGTATGTCTCGTGTTGATAATATTTTTCACATATCTATGTTACGTAAATATTTGAAAGACCCGAACCACATTATTGATTTAGAACCAGACAAGATAGAGGGAGATTTAACGTATGAAGAGTTACCTGTTAAAATCTTGGATAAGAAGGATCATGTTCTACGCTCCAAGGTTATACCTCAAGTCAAAGTTTTGTGGAGAAACCACGAAGTGGAGGAAATGACTTGGGAGTTAGAATCTGAGATGAAGTTAAGGTATCCTCATCTCTTCAACATACCAGGTATGTACCCTAATTTTGAGGACGAAATTTCATAAGAAGAGGAGGTTGTAAGACCCCAACTTTTATGAATAAAGAATAATTTTCTCGAATAATATTTTTTTGAATATTATGGTATTGATTTGATATAATGTTATAGTTGTGGGTAATATTTATAAATTTTGCAAAGTACGGAAGTTGTTATATAATATTCGATTGGTCGGGGAATATTTGTACAACGGCACAATTATTGGTGGACCCCACAATAGAATTATTGTCGGATTGAGAAAACGACAAAAATACTTTATGAAAATAACGGCGGAGGTGTTATCGTTAAAACTATTGAACTACCCGGTAGTAAAAGTACAGTAATACGCGTAGTTGCACAGTAGCACACAGTGTAAATTATTGATGCTTACGTGAGAAGTCACTCAATTATACTCAATTATTGCTACAGTAATTTCTGCATTATATCTCTCATATTATTGATTCAATTATTGTTACAGTATCATCGGCATTATATGATATATTATTAAATCAATAATTGAGACAGGAAAGTTATTCATATTATTATTTGCAATATTGACAATGTTTAGAAGCTCTGTCAATAAAAGGTTTGGTCACCTAATTGCGCGCCAATAAGGAGAAATCCTTATCGGAAAGCCCCCTCTTTGCTGGGAATGACCTGGTTGTTAAATATTATGAATTATAATATTAATGGTGAATAAGTTCTTGTTGATTAAAGATAAATTTTATAATTCCATTGTGCTGGACTTATTTGTGTTAGTATAATTGATGTCTAGAGGATATATTGTTCAATTGGGTATTCGGGACACTTTTCGTGTCGGAGTACTATTCACGAGTTACTATTTATGAGTTACTATTCACGGGATACTATTCACCAGTAAGATATATTTCTTTTCGGTCCAAATCATTTTTTGGTACAATATTATTCCATGAGGAGATGTGCTAATTTTTCAGACCATTGGTTGAAGATATAATAGTAAATCAATATGGATCGCTGGTCAAAGTTATAATAGTAAATCAATATGTATCGTTGGTTTAATGTTTTAATAGTAAATCAGTATGGACAATTGTTTAAGTTTTAATAGTACACCAATCTGGATCGTCCGTTTAAAGTAAATCAATCTGGACTGTTCATAAGTTAGTTACTATGCAATCCATTCTTCTATAAATAGAAGCTCATTCCATCATTATTTCTTACGAATTCACTGAAACTCTAGAGAAAGAATTATAAGAGAACCTATAGAAAAGTATTCTGCTACTTCCTTACTCTTATATTCAGTTTTTGTTACAGTAAGGGATGTTATTTGTTGTACTCATGAAGAGAACTTCTGTTATTTCATTATTTATTATTCTGTTGGAATAACCTGTATAGCCCTATACATGGTGAAATTCTTCTAATATTCCGTTTTTTATTATTCTATCGGAATATCCTATCTGTGCGTTTACGCCAAACCTGGTTCCATTATTTATTATTCTATCTGAATATCCTGTCTGTGCGTTTATGCCGGACCTGGTTCCATTCTTTATTATTTTGTTAGAATATTCTTTCTATGCGTTTTTTCGCCGGACCTGGTTCCGTTATTTATTATTCTATTAGAATAACCTGCATGTGCGGTCTATCGCATGCCTGGTGATTTATTTTGTTATTCCATTCTTTATTATACTCAGTTGGTTAAAACTTTGACTTCTATACTCCATGAAATTAGTGGAATATCCTTGATATTTGCACTTCATCCAGTATCTTTTCATGAAAATATTCTTCTAAGCATTCTTGAATTTTACTCTACAAAGCAGTATCATGTTGACAATTTGGACGTTATTAGTTCCTAGATAAATTAATTCTTGAACTTGTTTTATTGAATTTTAATATCATTGTCATCATCCTCATGTTTATATTTTTGAAAGTCATCTGTGGCCTGTAGTGCATAAATGGACTAGGTATGATTATGACCAGGGATTATTCGGTGTAATCATGACAGTAATGTTACAATTGATGTGGTAAAAGTCCTCATTGGCCCGCAGTACATTGATGGATAGTTGTTGGCATGATCATGACCATTAATGAATAAACGAATGTCCTTGGCCCGTAGTGCATGGATAATTTGTGGTCGTGATACTAAAGAATATCCTTGGCCGTAGTGCAGAGGTGATTCGATGATGTGGATTATTTATTAAGTTGAGTCCCAGCGATAAAAGTGATGAAAAACCTTTTAAATCATAGAAGATAGTAGATTTTATTCTCTACCTAGACTCTTCTAATTGATTGTTTGTTCTACTGCAGTTAAACTTGATGTTTGTTATATTTTATCAGTTTAACACTGTTGAAGACCAATGATAACTTATTCTGCATTATCTTAGTCATAATATTTCTTACTGGGCTAGTTGAGCTCACCCTTTTACTTTTATTGTTCTCTTCAGAAAATGAGATCGTAGCAGGGACTAGTCGGGGAACAGAGTGATGGTCCTAGATTTTGCATTTGTAGTCCTCACTATTCTGTAAAATAGTGTGATAATAATTGTAATGAGGACTCCTTTTGAGTTTGTATACTCTCTAGTAGAAAATATTTGTATTCAAACTCACAATTTATGTTTTGTCGTATTGTACACGATAGTTGTATTATTAAGTTGTATTTGTATTCAGTACCTTGTATCTGGCGACCCAAGATGTGTGATGTTCACCTGTTTTGGGGGCGTCACAGTTATTATTATTATTATTATTATTATTATTATTATTATTATTATTATTATTATTATTATTATTATAATTATTATTATTATTATATTATTAATATTACTATTATAATTATTACTATTATTATAATTACTATTACTATTATTATTATTACTATTATTATAATAATTATAATAGTACTAATAATAATAATAATAATTATTATTACTATAATAATAATAATAATTATTATTATTACTATAATAATAATAATAATAAATATTATTATAATTATAATTATAATTATAATTATTTTTATTATTATTGTTATTTGATTTGGGCGAAAATTTTTAGAGGTGAATTTAATTTGGGCTGAAATTACTAGTGTTAGATGAAATGCGAGCCTTTAGATTAAGTGGGAATAATTGAGATGAAATCTGAACCGCTATTGTGCTTTGTCAAATAAAAAATGGGTTCTGTTTTATTATATAGAATTATCTAACATTTAGTCACAAAATCAAACATCAGATAATTCCTTAGAAATATTATCGTCCTTTGATAACATTTCTATTATTTAATAATCATCTTAAAACTTCTGTCTAATATTATTAATCACTTAATAATATGTTAATCATTTACAAATATTATTAACCCATTAATAATATTTTAATCACTTACTAACATCTTAATCATTTCTAAATATTATTAATCCTTTAATAATATTTTAATTACTTACTAATAATATTATTAATCACTGAATACTATTTACATCACTTCTTAATATTATTAATCACTTAATAATATTTTATTCACTTCTTATTACTACTATTATTATTATTATTATTATTATTAATAATATTACTATTATATTTATATTACTATTACTATTACAATTATTATAATTATTATTACTATTACTTTTATTATTATTATTATTATTATTATTATTATTACTATTATTAATTATTATTATTATTACTATTATTTTAATTATTATTATTATAAATATTAGAATTAATACTATTATTAATATTACTATAATAATACTCCCTCCGTCCCATGATAAAAGTCCTTATTACTATTTTGGGTAGTCCCATGTTAAATGTCCATTTTCCTTTAATAACCAAACTTTTACACATATTTTCCTATTATACCCGTAGCATTAAATATCTCATACTTTTCTTATTCTAATTCTCTCTCCATATTTAATGACATTATTATGGGCAATTTTGTCATTTCATTCATTTCTTAATATGCGTGAAAAGTCCACCAGGACTTTTATCCTGGGACGGAGGGAGTAATAATAATTATAATTATAAAAATAATTATTATAATTATAATAATAATTATTATTAAAATTATTGTTATTATTATTACTATTATTACTATTATTATTACTATTATCAAAATTACTATAATAATAATAATTATTATTATTATTATGATTATAATTATATTATTAATATTACTATTATAATTATTATTACTATTATTATTATTTTAATTATTACTATTATTATAATAATTATAATAGTACTACTACCACTACTAATAATAATAATAATTATTTATTATTACTATTATAATAATAATAATAAATATTATTATTATTATAATTATTATTATCATTATTTTTATTATTATTGTTATTTGATTTGGGCGAAAATTTTTAGAGGTGAATTTGATTTGGGTGGGAATTATTAGTGTTAGATGAAATGTGAGCCTTTAGATTAAGTGAGAAGAATTGAGATGAAATTTGAACCGCTATTGTGCTTTGTCAATATAAAAAATTCAAAATGAGTTCTGTTTTATTATATAGAATTATCTAACATTTAGTCACAAAATCAAACATCAGATAATTCCTTAGAAATATTATCGTCGTTTGATAACATTTCTATTATTTAATAATCATCTTAAAACTTCAGTCTAATATTATTAATCACTTAATAATATGTTAATCATTTACAAATATTATTAATGTAAGACCCCAAATTATTAATAAATAAATTTAATTTCCTCTATTTATCATTTTGAAATAGTAAGGGTTGATTTGATTAATGTGGTTAGTTATGGGTAAAATGCGCAAATATTTCAAATAAGCAAGTGGTTATAAAATACTCATTGTTGTCGGAGAATATTCGTTTGGTCGTGGAATATTCGTACGACGGCGCAGCCTTGTGTTGGCCTTATAACGGAAAACAATTGGATGAATAAAATGACAAGTATAAGTTATTATAAATAACGACGCAGTTGTTACCGTTAATACTGTTGGAATACCCGGCGGTTAAAACATAGTAATACGCGTTGTTGAACAGTAGCACACGGTATTGCACCAATTATTGATTCTTACGTAAGAAGGCACTACTCAATAATTATTGTGACACCCCCAAATCCGGGTTACCTGACCCCCGAGTTTGGTGTTCACGATCTACATTATAATACTAACTATCTACCCATTCATATAGAAATAGTAATACATATCACATTAACATATGTTATTAATACATTAGTCCCAGGTCCGCTAACCTTAACATTACAAGCATACCCCTTAGATATACAAAAAGGGTTTACAATACAACATAATAAATACGTTAATCATAACTAGTTAATAACTCTGCCTTTGCCTTTATCCTTCGCAGCATCTCCTGCAACTTCATCTCTAGCTGAAAAGTTTTATTTAGCAAGGGTGAGCAACTAATTTGCCCCACAAGTTAAGACATACAATAAATGTATAAGAATTCAAAACAACAGACTATCTATTTTGATAGAATAAAACCAAAGTTCGGGAAACTTTGAAATAGCTGAACAAATTGTTATTCAATAACAAGTCTTCTCGTATTCTATACAACACAATAATTCAATAATGAAAGAGTACAACGCGTTCAAAGTTTCTACGATATTCTAATGAATAAACAAGAATAAATTCTACGCAATAACAAAGTGGAATATTTTCAGATTATGATGAGTGATCTCACCAGATCTTTGAACTTATTTTCTCGAGTATCTATCAAAGATTTACTTTGATACATACCAGGAGTATCAGATAACCATAAAGATTAAATCATACCCCTCTGCAAGTACTTAGAGCCGGCCAACTCCTTGTACCCTATATTATGCATAAAACTCAAAATGCACGCAAAGGTCGAATTCACGACCCAAAATGTTCCCTTTATATAAAAGGTTGTTCTTCTCAGTCTCAGAATCAAGATTTTGATTTAACAACGAAATACTGTGATTTCAAATTCTATTTACTTATCGATCTTGCCGAAATAATTGGCATCGATCTACCAATAACAATTGAATTCTTTTCTTGAATTTATCAAGTTCTAACAAATGTTCGTCTAGCCAGAATAATTAGCTAAGACATTTCTCAGTGTAATTTGACAATAAACAGGAATTATCTGTACTGTCAATTCTAACTTCTATAGATATGAATATCTAACAATAGTAATTTTACGAATATATATTTTCCAAATTAATAATTCAATTCGAACTATTAAGCATGCACTAACTGCGAATTATCAACAATAAATCCCAGGATGTGGTATAATTAGCAATAATTAACCACCATAATAATTGAATGAATATAACTCAAGGTTGAGTTAGGGAACATGCCTTTTCGGCTGACTACAGCTACACAATAAAATTAACTGCGTTCGTAAGACCTATAATCAATAATGTCGGCTTCACAATTAGCACAATTATTTATAACACATAACACTGTATTTTACAGTCAAACTTCTCCTAGGCACATTACCACATAGCCACATTAGTATTTATAATCTATATAAACACTTAACAAGTCAAACTAGTTCAGTCTGGTTGGACTTCGGTCCATTCTCGGTGTTCTGGTCACCCTATCCGACAATTAACACAGTTATCTGTCACTTACACTGGGTCTCTAAGCTTCAATATTAATTTAGATATGTCAATTATCAATAATAATATTTTTTGAAAGCTTTAAATAATTATCAAGCAATTATTATAATTTATAATAATTTTTCAAACACTTAAATCATTTTTAAATGATTTAATGATCAAATAATCTTATCATTATTAATATAAAAATATTAATAACATACTTGTCAAAATATTAAAGTTATTATCAATAACTTAAAATATTTTTAAATCATCAATATTCTACTTAAATAATTTTTAAAATAATTAAAATCATTTTTAAATCATCACCATTAATATCTAAATATTAATAAAATTATTATCTAAATATTAAAAGTTATAATTTATAACTTAATATATTTTTAAAACATTTTTTCTCATTTGTAAATGATTTTTAAATTAATAAAACCATTTTTAATTCCTTTATTTAATATAACAATTAAATAAATCCAATATCATTAATATTAATTTATTAATGAGAATTCTCCAAAAATATTGAAAATTATATTTTATAACTCAAAATATTTTTAAATACATTATTTTTATTTAAAATGATTTTTTATAATATTAAATCATTTTCTCTAATTTATTTAATACACTAATTAAATAAATTAAATACTTTTAATATTTAAATAATTATAAATATTAAAGAAAAATATTTCAATTGGTCAGAAATTATTTTTCATAATTTAAAATAATTTTTAAAACCATTTTTGGTAATTTTTATAATTTATTTTCTATTTTTAATCATTTTCCAGAATATTCAGAAAATAAAATAAATAAAACCGTCGCCATAGCCTATAGCGACACTTGTCTGTCGCCTTAGGTGTTCTTGAGCCTCAAGAACACTGTTAGACCAGTCTCAAGTGTTAACGTTTGTCTGGCTTTGATTCTCGGTATATTCATGTTCTGGGCCAACTTAAACCTCGATCGTGTAGTGTTTATGTAACACTACACTAATCAATTATCCTCCAGGTCACAACGTATCACAACAAAGAGATTCAAGTCTCCAAAGTTGCTGTAAGGTGGGTTCTGGGTTTTCCAGAAACCCAGGTTGTTCAACTAGCCACTTTCATGCACGATTATTCTATGTTCCGGTTATTAAATGGCTCGTTTGTTGGTCTACATATGTAGTACGCATGACAAGGAACACATAGAAATCAACAGATCATTTAACCAACATCACACCTGCTAGATTAGTCCCGGTCAAACTCTGACAAAAACTGAGTTCATACCGATTCTGGGTTTTCCAGAAACGTCAAAACAGATCGAGTGGTCTACTTTGACCACCTGTCACGCTCTACTAGTTGTTCATTTATACAATCTAAAGCCATGAAATGTAAGACCATATGTCAGGATACAAGCCGATTACAAAAACACCATTAAAACAAAATCAAATCTGTCAGATATGCTCGTTACAAAAGCTTGTCAGACGCTGTTTTTATATTTCTGGGTTACCCAGATTTTTGACCGGTCATTCCCGGTCAACGGGTTTTGACCATTTATATCTTACGATCTGGACATCAAATAGCTCTGATTTCTTGTGCAGACTAAAGAATGCATACCAAGCTACAAAATCAAAACTTAAAACAACAAAAATCATAAACGATCAAGGATATGTGGCGACTGACATTTCTTGTCAGACCACAAAAATTGCTCAAGAACAGTTTTTTTGAAAACTTCAATTTTTACCAACTTTGATGCTATGGATCTATGATAGATCATCATATAACATCCTCTAGCACTGATTTAAACACTTAAACACAAAAACCTTCTTAGTATACAAGATCAAATTAGGTTTTAGGGTTATACCTTTCTTGCTCCAATCCTTGATCTTAGCTCTCCAATCTGATATTGGTGATTTAGAGAGGTATTTTATGACTGATCTACTTGTATAATTCGGAGCTTCTAGAGAGAGAGGGAGTTTGTGAGAGAAAAATAGAAAATGACAAATTTTATGATTTTTTCTCTCTCCCAAATCTTTTATATAACTTAGATACATTGTATACAAGCATGCTAGGTGTCAATTGGATCAGATTTACTGATATATTTGTCAAAATGTCAACATAGTTGGTCACCTAATAAAGGTTTTGCAATTTCCTACAAGTTAGCTTATTAAAGAAACTAAAAGGGGTATTTTAGTAACTTGTAAAATGAATTTAATGGCAATCTTGACAAATGCATAAACCCTTAGGGTTTAGGGTTTAGGTTAGGGTTTAGGGTTTGAACCCTTTAGGGTTTACAATTTAATTTTCAAAATTCGGTTTTCAAAATAGAAAATTACTATTCCAAAAATTATAATTTGGATTCAATAATTATAATAATATTTCCTAATCATAAAAATTAAATCTTGCTAATTAGGATTAATATTCCTAATTAAAATTGCTTAATTTAGCAATTAAGGTCAAAATGGTCATTAGGGTTTATAACTCACAAATTAGGGTTTTAATTAGAAAAATAAATTTTTTAAATTACAATTAGGATTTGTAAAAGAGAAATTTAGATAACTAAAATATAATTAGGGTTTTCTAATCATATTAAAGTTTAATACACACATTAGGCTTGCCAATTAGGATTAGGGTTTCCTAATTAGGGTTTAAGATTCCCAGATTTTAAATTATGGTTTCCCGGCTTTCGATTAGGGTTTCTAACGGTACGTTAGGGTTTCCAATCCTGAGATTAGGGTTTTTAATCTCTTATTAGGGTTTATTAATTTTAAACCTTATCCGATCAATCATTGATCAAAAATTCTAAACGATACTCACGCGTATCATTAATATAATTATTTTAATTATATTTTCTATCGAATCCCTATCCGGACTTAGGGTTAGGGTTTCTAATCTTGTTAAGCACAACTCTACTCTAATTTTATTAGTCAATACATAAATTGACCTTCTCGATACACATATCACCGATACTCGTCACATAAATGATAATTAATATTAATATTAATAATAAAAAAAATTATTCGTAAATTTTTGATTATTCAAAATCTCGGGTTATCACATTCACCCCTCCTTAAAAGGATTCCGTCCTCGGAATCACCGCTTTCTTATTCTCTACAATCTTTTAAAGTTGTATCATCCATTTATTTTTATCACCACAATATTAATTTGTGTTTCAAATTCTAACCTATGACTTGAATCTATAAAAGAAAATAGTTCACAGAGATATCTAACTTGTATTTCTCGCGTAATTAAATTTCTAACCGAATTTGTTACCTGTCGCATCTTCATGGGCAGCTGCTGCATTTGGAAATGTCATGCTAAAAGTAAATGTTGTTGGTCTTCCTGGTTGTGCACGTCCTCGAGTTGCCAAGGTTCCGCCACTGGGTCCCTTGTTGCCACTTTCCTTTTCTGCATTCTTCTTCGGACAGTTCCGAACCAAATGATCAGTCGATCCGTACGCAAAACAACCTTGTGTCTTCTTTGGAATGGGACACTGGGTGACATGTGTCCTTCTTGACCATAGTTGTAATAGACTCCCTTGTTCTTCAAACAAACTCCTTGATGAAGCTTCCAGCAAACTACGCACAAAACGCCTCCACTAACACCTATCATAATATTTCCTTCAACTTCCTTTCTTTTTTCTTGACTTATTCTTCAATACAGCTTCAATTTCTCCTTCAGCGATAATGGCTTTTTCTAATAACGTTGAAAATGAACTAATTTGCAGCACATTCAACTTCTCGAGTACCAACGATTTCAATCCACTCCTAAAACATCGTGCTTTAATCTCCTCAGTATCCACTCGATGTGGAGCAAATTTTACTAACTTGTCGAACTTGACAAAATATTATGCCACCGTCATATCTTTCTGCTTCAGATTCACAAATTGTTCTTCCATATTTCTCTTTAGACTTCCCTTCCTTGGCGGCATTATCTGATAAAAATCTTACATTAATTCTCCTTCTTTACACAGATTCTTACTAATAGCACAATAAGAATTAAAAAGTTTCTCATATAATCGCATATTTATTCAAATAGTACATAGTACATTTAGCTCCTAACATATAACACTATCCCTTTTTAAATAATATCAGGATTAACAACACAACTTTAAACAAAAGTTGTAATTCTCCATTCACACATAATTATACCCAGTTCATAAAACCACACTTATGAGTTCATAAATTGCCACAATCATATGAGTTTAAGAACGTGTCCTAGTCTGACCTTTGGCGTCCGTTCGCTGAGGGGTTCATAAACATTTCATATAACTATGAGTCAAGAATGTCACATAAGTATGAGTTTTAAGAACTCGTACTTAAACCTATATTCTCTACCTATGACCTATCTATCTGTTATACACATGAGAAAGGAATCACCCTCTTAACACGCATATAGCAAATAGCGCGACACAAACATTTAAATGATTATCAGTGTCAGAAACTAAGTAGTTGTCAAACCAAACTCGGCCACTTATCAATATAAGAGGCTAAGCGGATAATTCCCCGCCCATACAAAGAATTGGTCAACCTAACCACTACATCGACCAGGAAGCTAGTGATTCTAAAACCAAGTACAAATTCCCCGCCCATACAAGGAATCATACAACTCAACTGCCGACATAAGTCCTCATTGAAATCCCCACCTAATCTTAACACCTTTTTTTTTCAATACAAATTCAATTCGTATTCATAATCCATAACTCTTTCATGAGTTTTCATAGTACCATTTCATAGTACAACTGATACACAGCATCTTGCTGTAAACTTTTTAATTATCAGATTGATTCTTTCTGGTTGTCATAACCTTAACAGATCACGGGGTGATCTCATCGTATGTATTACGATTCAATTCTATGACTTGATCGTTTTGTTTTACGATATCCTATTCCTGCACTTTAAGTCTTTTAGACTCGATCTATTCACGATTACTGTTCAACTTTATTATCAGAGTTAGGTAACTCTGTGCTTTACACAAAAAATTGGAGGCATACAAAAGTTATCTCCTATTCCTACCAAAGCAAATATTATACTCCAAAAGATTATACTCCTCACACTATGTGTCCACTTATCTCATTATTGATGCACTTCGGCAATCCCTTACTTAGAACTCTAAATGAGTTTTCTCTATTTCGCGTATGGTTATAATCCTAGGGTTTTTTCCCACCCCACTTAAGGTTTATAACCTAAAGCTCTTCTACCGCTTGTGACACCTTGGTCACTACAGCTTTGATACCAACCTGTGACACCCCCAAATTCGGGTTACCTGACCCCCGAGTATGGTGTTCACGATCCACATTATAATACTAACTATCTACCCATTCATATAGAAATAGTAATACATATCACATTAACATATGTTGTTAATACATTAGTCCCAGGTCCGCTAACCTTAACATTACAAGCATACCCCTTAGATATACAAAAAGGGTTTACAATACAACATAATAAATACGTTAATCATAACTAGTTAATAACTATGCCTTTGCCTTTATCCTTCGCAGCATCTCCTGCAACTTCATCCCTAGCTGAAAAGTTTTATTTAGCAAGGGTGAGCAACTAATTTTCCCTTCAAGTTAAGACATACAATAAATGTATAAAAATTCAAAACAACAGACTATCTATTTTGATAGAATAAAACCAAAGTTCGGGGAACTTTGAAATAGCTGAACAAATCGTTATTTAATAACAAGTCTTCTCGTATTCTATACAACACAATAATTCAATAATGAAAGAGTACAATGCTTTCAAAGTTTCTACGATATTCTAATGAATAAACAAGAATAAATTCTATGCAATAACAAAGTGGAATATTTTCCAGAATATACTGAGTGATCTCACAAGATCTTTGAACTTATTTTCTCGGGTATCTATCAAAGATTTACTTTGATACATACCAGTAGTATCAGATAACCATAAAGATTAAATCATACCCCTCTACAAGTACTTAGAGCCGGCCAACTCCTTGTACCCTATATTATGCATAATACTCAAAACGCGTGCAAAGGTCGAATTCACGACCCAAAATGTTCCCTTTATATAAAAGGTTGTTCTTCTCAGTCTCAGAATCAAGATTTTGATTTAACAACGAAATACTGTGATTTCAAATTCTATTTACTTATCGATCTTGCCGAAATAATTGGCATCGATCTACCAATAACAATTGAATTCTTTTCTTGAATTTATCAAGTTCTAACAAATGTTCGTCTAGCCAGAATAATTAGCTAAGACATTTCTCAGTGTAATTTGACAATAAACATGAATTATTTGTACTGTCAATTCTAACTTCTATAGATATGAATATCTAACAATAGTAATTCTACGAATATATATTTTCCAAATTAATAATTCAATTCAAACTATTAAGCATGCATTAATTGCGAATTATCAACAATAAATCCCTGGACGTGGTATAATTAACAATAATTAACCACCATAATAATTGAATGAATATAACTCAAGGTTGAGTTAGGGAACTTGCCTTTTCCGCTGACTACAGCTACACAATATAATTAACTGCGTTCGTAAGACCTATAATCAACAATGTCGGCCTTACAATTAGCACAGTTATTTATAACACATAACACTGTATTTTACAGTCAAACTTCTCCTAGGCACATTACTACATAGCCACATTAGTATTTATAATCTATATAAACACTTAACAAGTCAAACTAGTTCAGTCTGGTTGGACTTCGGTCCATTCTCGGTGTTCTGGTCACCCTATCCGACAATTAACACAGTTATCTGTCACTTACACTGGGTCTCTAAGCTTCAATATTAATTTAGATATGTCAATTATCAATAATAATATTTTTCGAAAGCTTTAAATAATTATCAAGCAATTATTATAATTTATAATAATTTTTCAAACACTTAAATCATTTTTAAATGATTTAATGATCAAATAATCTTATCATTATTAATATAAAAATATTAATAACATACTTGTCAAAATATTAAAGTTATTATCAATAACTTAAAATATTTTTAAATCATCAATATTCTACTTAAATGATTTTTAAAATAATTAAAATCATTTTTAAATCATCACCATTAATATCTAAATATTAATAAAATTATTATCTAAATATTAAAAGTTATAATTTATAACTTAATATATTTTTAAAACATTTTTTCTCATTTGTAAATGATTTTTAAATTAATAAAACCATTTTTAATTCATTTATTTAATATAACAATTAAATAAATCCAATATCATTAATATTAATTTATTAATGAGAATTCTCCAAAAATATTGAAAATTATATTTTATAACTCAAAATATTTTTAAATACATTATTCTTATTTAAAATGATTTTTTTAGAATATTAAATCATTTTCCCTAATTTATTTAAAACACTAATTAAATAAATTAAATACTTTTAATATTTAAATAATTATAAATATTAAAGAAAAATATTTTAATTGGTCAAAAATTATTTTTCATAATTTAAAACTATTTTTAAAACCATTTTTGGTAATTTTTATAATTTATTTTCTATTTTTAATCATTTTCCAGAATATTCAAAAAATAAAATAAATGAAACCGTCGCCATAGCCTATAGCGACACTTGTCTGTCACCTTAGGTGTTCTTGAGCCTCAAGAACACTGTCAGACCAGTCTCAAGTGTTAACGTTTGACTGACTTTGATTCTCGGTATATTCATGTTCTGCGCCAACTTAAACCTCGATCGTGTAGTGTTTATGTAACACTACACTAATCAATTATCCTCCAGGTCACAACGTATCACAACAAAGAGATTCAAGTCTCCAAAGTTGCTGTAAGGTGGGTTCTGGGTTTTCCAGAAACCCAGGTTGTTCAACTAGCCACTTTCATGCACGATTTATTCTATGTCCCAGTTATTAAATGGCTCGTTTGTTGGTCTACATATGTAGTACACATGACAAGGAACACATAGAAATCAACAGATCATTTAACCAACATCACACCTGCTAGATTAGTCCCGGTCAAACTCTGACAAAAACTGAGTTCATACCGATTCTGGGTTTTCCAGAAACGTCAAAACAGACCGAGTGGTCTACTTTGACCACCCGTCACGCTCTACTAGTTGTTCATTTATACAATCTAAAGCCATGAAATGTAAGACCATATGTCAGGATACAAGCCGGTTACAAAACACCATTAAAAAAAATCAAATATGTCAGATATGTTCGTTACAAAAGCTTGTCAGACGCTGTTTTTATATTTCTGGGTTACCCAGATTTTTGACCGATCATGCCCGGTCAACGGGTTTTGACCGTTTATATCTTACGATCTAGACATCAAATAGCTCTGATTTCTTGTGCAGACTAAAGAATGCATACCAAGCTACAAAATCAAAACTTAAAACAACAAAAATCATAAACGAACAAGGATCTGTGGCGACTGACATTTCTTGTCAGACCACAAAAATTGCTCAAGAATAGTTTTTTTGAAAACTTCGATTTTTACCAACTTTGATGCTATGGATCTATGATAGATCATCATAGATCATCATATAACATCCTTTAGCACTGATTTAAACACTTAAACACAAAAACCTTCTTAGTATACAAGATCAAATTAGGTTTTAGGGTTATACCTTTCTTGCTTCAATCCTTGATCTTAGCTCTCCAATCTGATATTGGTGATTTAGAGAGGTATTTTATGACTGATCTACTTGTATAATTCGGAGCTTCTAGAGAGAGGGAGTTGGTGAGAGCAAAATGGAAAATGGCAAATTTTATGATTTTTTCTCTCTCCCAAATCTTTTATATAACTTAGATACATTGTATACAAGCATGCTAGGTGTCAATTGGATCAGATTTTCTGAGATATTTGTCAAAATGTCAACATAGTTGGTCACCTAATAAAGGTTTTGCAATTTCCTACAAGTTAGCTTATTAAAGAAACTAAAAAGGGTATTTTAGTAACTTGTAAAATGAATTTAATGGCAATCTTGACAAATGCATAAACCCTTAGGGTTTAAGGTTTAGGTTAGGGTTTAGGGTTTGAACCCTTTAGGGTTTACAATTTAATTTCTAAAATATTCAAAATTCGGTTTCAAAATAGAAAATTAATATTCCAAAAATTATAATTTGGATTCAATAATTATAATAATTTTTCCTAATCATAAAAATTAAATCTTGCTAATTAGGATTAATATTCCTAATTAAAATTGCTTAATTTAACAATTAGGGTCAAAATGGTCATTAGGGTTTATAACCCACAAATTAGGGTTTTAATTAGAAAAATAAATTTTCTAAAATACAATTAGGGTTTGTAAAAGAGAAATTAAGACAACTAAAACATAATTAGGGTTTTCTAATCATATTAAAGTTTAATACACACATTAGGCTTGCCAATTTGGATTAGGGTTTCTTAATTAGGGGTTAGGAGTCCCAGATTTTAAATTAGGGTTTTCCGGCTTTCGATTAGGATTTCTAACGGTACGTTAGGGTTTCCAATCCTGAGATTAGGGTTTCTAATCTCTTATTAGGGTTTATTAATTTTAAACCTTATCCGATCAATCATTGATCAAAAATTCTAAACGATACTCACGCGTATCATTAATATAATTATTTTAATTATATTTTTATCGAATCCCTATCTGGACTTAGGGTTAGGGTTTCTAATCTTATTAAGCACAACTCTACTCTAATTTTATTAGTCAATACATAAATTGACATTCTCGATACACGTATCACCGATACTCGTCACATAAATGATAATTAATATTAATATTAATAATAAAAAAATTATTCGTAAATTTTTGATTATTCGAAATCTCGGGTTATCACAATTATTACAGTAATTACTGTTCAATATTTTATTTTATTGATTCAATAATTGCTGCGTTGATTTTTTATATTACTGTTATTTCAATAATTGTCATTACACAGTATTTTTTATTATCGGAGCCATAATTCATATTATCTGAATAATATTATTAGTTAACATTATTGGCAATGTCTAGAAAGTTCTGTCTAAGGAGAGGTTTGGTCACCTAATTGCGCGCCAATAAGAGAAATCTTTATTGGAAAGCCCCCTCTTTCCTGGGAATGACCTGGTTGCCAGTACTGTGATTTTGTAATATTATTTGTGAATAATTAATTATTGATTTATATGATGAAGAAAATATTGATTTTATGTGGATATAGATGGAGAAAATTTTTAAAGTGACAATTGTTAAAAATTGATATTTTATCTTTTCTGATAAAATAATATTTTATTATATTATTATAATATAATAATGGGGATATTTTTACAATGAATGTGGGATATATGAGTATATGAGGATGATGAGTATTTTTGTTGTAAAAGTTGTTTAAAACATGTTAAACATGTATATGGGCCCATTTCTTGACTGAAATTTGATTATAACCTGTAAAATCGCCCGTTTATGGATTTCGGTCAATTTCTGTTTGGAATTTAGAAAAACTTTTTTCTGCAAATTTGTAGAGAATTGAATTTCCTATAAATTCGCGAGATTCGAATTTTTTGATAAAAGGGCTATTTATTATGAATTATTGAAGTTCCGAGGTTCTAAAATAATTGATTTTTGGAAGTTTTAAATAATTATATCCAATATTCCAGTCAGAAGTACTATTCTTTCTGAGGTAAGAGATGTTATTTTATTCGAAAATGATATTATTTCTTCAATATCATTATGCCGAAATATTTGTTGGAAATTTTTATCAAATTTGGATCTTTTTTATGTCGGGGTTACTATTCATGAGTTACTATTCACGAGTACTATTCACGAAGCGTGATGATGTTTTTTTTGTGAAATTTATATCTTTGAGGTAGGAGTTACTATTCACGTATACGATACTATTCACGTATACGGCACTATTCAAGAATACGATACTATTCACAGAAAAATTAAATTTTCTTTTCTGTGTTAAAGATTGTCTGTTATGATTCCTATCTTTGATTGGATCTATGTTTTGATCTTCATTCTTGAATTTTACTCCAATCTGGTTATTTATGAAGTATTTTTGATCTTGGATTATTTAAAGTACGAATCCTTAATAATTGTTCTTTTGTTTCACTGAATTCGTTTTCTTTAAAATATTTTCATCATCCTCAGTCCTAAATGATGATATTACTGAATATCTTTGGCCTGTAGTGCAAAGATGAATGATTTCTTGATGAATATCTTAAGCCCGTAGTGCAAAGATGAACAGGTGTTGAGATGAACATGACCGACTGATTAATATCTTTGGCCCGTAGTGCAAAGATGAACATGTGTTTAGATGAACATGACCAACTGATGAATATCTTTGGCCTATAGTATAAATATGAATATTTGATTCTAGATATATATTGATTGATGTTATAGGGATAAAATATCGACGATGAACTTTTAAATTCATATATAAAAGATAGTAGTTTGCATTCTCTACTTAACTCTTCTAATGAATTATTATTTCCGCTGCGAAGATTGATTTAAAATTAGTTGTCTATTGTATCCTATTAGATTTTTTCCTGTTGAGGACTAACGATAATTTGTTCTATATTATCTTAGTCATAGTGTTCTTTACTAGGCTAGTTGAGCTCACCCTTTTTCATGTGTTCCATTTTTCTTCTCAGGAGACGAGAATGTAGCGAGTACTAATCGGGATGTGGAATGATGGTTCTAGAAGTTGTTCTAGCAGTCTTCACCATTTTGTAGTATAGTGTATCAATATTTGTAATGAAGACTTATCTAAGTGTGAATATTGTCTAAAAGACAATATTTGTATTTAAACTCAAAGTTTATATGTTGTCGTATTTTGCACGATAATTGTATTAATGAAGTTGTAGTTATTTCTGTACCATGTATTTGGCGACTCAGAATGGGTTGGATGGAATGGACTTATTTTGGGGGCATCACAGTTGGTATCAGAGCTTAGGGATATGGTCTCTGGCGGAGATCGGGGAATTGTACTAGGAGGGGAGAGACGAGTAATCCTTCGCTAGTATATCATACCTAATCTTATTTGTTGTTCAGTTGAACTATATGGTTAATATGTGATATGTTAATTTGTTTAATTATCCCTTGTTTTATGACAGTATTTAAGAATGGAAGTTGAGAATATTAACGGTGGAGTTAATGAGACCGTGGAAACACCTTTAATCACCACCCAAGGGAACGTGCAACAGGAAGGCAATATTCCTCCTGTAAACAACATCACTGAGCAGACGATGAACGACGAGATGTTTAGGAGCTTTTTGCAGTTCATGCAAAACCAGACGAGGGAGACTCGTGTACAGAATACGGGTGAAAATGATAGTAATGTGCGGCTTGTCACGGCCAAGCAGTTCAAAGAGGTGGGACCACCAAAATTTAAGGGAAAGCCGGATCCGATTATGGCAGAAACATGGGTCAAGCAAATTACCAAGATATTCGATGTCATAGGATGCACGGAGGAACAGAAGGTTCCATTCGCCACCTTTATGTTCCGTGGCGAGGAAAATTACTGGTGGGAGTCTGTGAAATGTACCCAGCCTGCCGCACTCCGCATGTCTTGGGAAACGTTTCAGAAACTTTTCAACGAATAATACTTTCCTGAAAGTATTCGCCATATGAAAGAGGTAGATTTTATTAGACTAGAACAAAATAATATGACGGTGTCCCAATACGAGGCGAAGTTCGCAGAGTTATCCAGGTTTGCACCTCATTTGGTAGAGAATGAGGAACGAATGACGAGGATGTTTCTGAGAGGTTTAAAACCCGAGATTCGATAATATCTTATCTCTCATAAATTTTCTTTATATTCAGATGTTGTCAACAGGGCTCAATTATTAGAGCGAGATAGCGAGTACGTTCAACCAAGAGACCGCAACCAAGATCATACTGGTGATAGCAGTCATCAGAACAACGATAACCAGCGGAGAAAGAAAAATACGGACAAAAGCGACAACCACTTTGGTGGTAATCGTGGCCATGAAAATAGAAGAAATGAGTCGGGGGGAGATTTAACAAGAGGAGATTCAACAATGACACTGCGAAGACGTCAGCACCAGCAGCAACTAGTTTTAAAGGAGGAGAACGTCCACCGGTCGTATGCTATAAATGTGGAAAAGAGGGACACATCAGCCCAAACTGTCCATAACAGTTTAAGGTATGTTATAACTGTGGAAAAGAAGGACATATCGCTCGAGATTGTACGGTAGCGAAACCAAGCCCAGTGGGGATGGTGACTCAAAAGGCTGTCCCAGAAAAGTCAAAGTCAACGGTTCCTAGAAGAGCGTTTGTCGTGACTGGTCAACGTGCGAGGAACGCAAACGAGGTGATCACGGATAAGCTAATCATAAATTCATGCGAAGTTTATACATTACTAGATACCGGTGCTACCCATTCATTTATCTCTCTTGCTTTTGCTCAACGTTTAAACTTGACTCCGGAGAAATTAGACTTTGACCTATCTGTAGAAACTCCGTTAGGAGAAACTTTCATCACATCCACTGTTTATAAATCTTGTTTGATCCATTTTAGCACCATCGCATTACCTGTTGACCTTATTTCTTTGAAAATACTTGCTTTTGATGTGATTTTGGGAATTGATTGATTAAATACTCATCATGCCAAAATTGATTACTTTTCTAAGGTTGTTAGTTTTCATATTCCTAAGCAACCTATTATTCAAATTTAAGCAACCAAACCATTGAAGTCAAACTCTTTTATATCAAGTCGTAAAGTCATTCATTTATTGAAAAACGGATGTCAAGCTTTCTTAGCCCATGTTATGGACTTGAACAAAAATATGTCAGATTTGAATGATATTTCTATTGTTAGTAAATTTCCTGAAAAATTTCTTGGCTTACTCCCAAGGTGTGATATTGAATTTTGTATCGACTTTGAATCCGGTACAGAACCCACTTCTAAAATCTCATATCGAATGGCTCCTATTGAACTTCAAGAGTTAAAAATTTAACTATAGAATTTGGTAACCGAGCCTGTGAAATCCCAGATTTTATGAATAAAGAATTAATTTTCTCGAAATAATTTTTTATATTATGGTGTGAATTTGAGATAATATTATAGTTGTGGGTAGTATTTATAAATTTTTCAAAGTGTGCAAGTTGTTATATTATATTCGATTGGTCAGGGAATATTCTTTGTGTCGAAAAATATTCGTACGACGGTACAATTATTGGTGGACCCCACAACAGAATTATTGTCGGATTGAGAAAACGACAAAAATATTTTATTGAAAATAACGGCGAAAGTTTTACCGTTGATACTGTTGAACTACTGGGTAGTAAAAGTACAGTAATACGCGTTGTTGCGTAGTAGCACACGGTATTGATTATTGATATTTATGTGAGAAGTCGCTCAGTCTGATTCAATTATTGTCGATTAATAATATGAATTATTATAGCGATGATGATGTTTTGTTTTATTCGTATTATTAACGTAATAAAACAGAAACATCTTTTTATATAAAACAGAAAACTTTATTAAAGTTATTCTATAAATAGAATATATTATATTTTATTATGCATGGTGTTGCATAGTTTTTTGTATAGTGTTGCATAGTGTTTTGTATAGTGTTTGCATAGTAAAAATCTTTTTATATAAATAGAATATATTATATTTTATTTAAAATATTTTTCTTTAAATATGAACCGTCAGATTAAAGTATATCAATCTGGACCGTTCATGGATTAGTTACTATGCATTCTATTTTCCTATAAATAGAAGCTCATTCCTTCATTATTTTCTTACGAATTCACTAAACTTTAGAGAGAGAAATTATAGAGAGATAGATGAAAAGATTTTTGCTACTTAACTTTTTTTTTCCTATATCCAGTTTCTGTTACGGTAAGGGGTGTTATTCTTTCTTATTCATGAAGAGAACTGTTGTTATTCCATTTCTTATTATTCTGTTGGAATAACCTGTATACGCGGTCTACCCTATACTTGGTGACATTCTTTTATTATTCTGTCGGAATATCCTGTTTGTGCTATACGCCGGACCTGGTTCCATTTTTATTATCCCGTCTTTATTATTCTGTCGGAATATCTTATCTGTGCTATACGCCGGACCTGGTTCTATTTTTATTATTCCGTATTTATTATTCTGTCGGAATATCCTATCTGTGCTATACGCCGGACCTGGTTCCATCATTTATTATTCCATATTTATTATTCAGTTGGAACATCCTGTCGGTGTGAATTTCACCTGACCTGGTTCCGTTATTATTATTCTGTTGGAATAACCTGTCGATGTGAAGTACCACATGCATGGTGATTTCTTTTGTTATTCCATTCTTTATTATACTCAGTTGGTTAAAGTTTTGACTTCTATACTCCATAAAATTAGTAGAATATCTTTGATATTTGCGCTTCATCCAGTATCTTTTTGTGGAAATATTCTTTTGAGCATTCTTGAATTTTACTCTAAAAAGCAATATCATGTTGACAATTTGGACGTTATTGGTTCCTGGACAAATTAATTCTTGAACTTGTTTTATTGAATTCTTATATCATTGTCATCATCCTCATATTTATATTTATTGAAAGTCATCTGTGGCCTGTAATGCATAGATGGACTTGGTATGATTATGACCAGAGATTATTCGGTATAATCATGACCGTAATGTTATAAATGATGTGAAAATTAAAAGTCCTCATTGGCCCGTAGTGCATTGATGGACAGTTTTTGGTATGATTATGGCTATGGATTCTCTTCAGCCAAGGGAGCAAAGATGAATTGTTTTATGGCATGATCAGGACCGTTGATGAAAACACGATTATCTTTGGCCCGTAGTGCATGGATAATTCGTGGTCGTGATACTAAAGAATATCCTTGGCCTGTAGTGCAGGGATGATTTAATGATGTGGATTATTTATTGAGCTGAGTCTCAGCGATAAAAGTGATGAAAAACTTTTTAAATCATAAAAGATAGTAGATTCAATTCTCTACTTGACTCTTTTAATGGATTGCTTGTTCCGCTGCAGTTAAACTTGTTGTCTATTATATTTTATCAGTTTAATACTGTTGAAGGCTAACGATAATTTATTCTGCATTATCTTAGTCATAATATTTCTTACTGGGCTAGTTGAGGTCACCCTTTCTTTCATTGTTCTCTTCAGGAAATGAGAACATAGCAGGGACTAGTCGGGGAACGGAGTGACGGTCCAGAGGATAGCATTAGTAGTCCTCACTATTCTGTGAAATAGTGTATTAATAATTGTAATAAGGACTCTTTTTGAGTTTGTATAATCTCTAGTAGACAATAATTGTATTCAAACTCACAGTTATGTTTTGTCGTATTGTACACGACAGTTGTATTAGTAAGTTGTATTTGAATTATGTACCATGTATCTGACGACCTAAGATGGGTGATGTATACCTAATTTTGGGGGCGTCACAGTTGGTATCAGAGCTTAGGGATATGATCCCAGGCTAAGATGTGAGATAAGAACTAGGAGGGGAGAGACGGGGAATTCCTTCGCTAATATGACCTACTTAAATTTATTTTCTATTTAATTGGTCGGTCAAAGTATAGGGATAATATGTGATATGTTAATTAACCCTTGTTTTGTGGCAGTGTTTGAAAATGGCATCCGAGAATGTTGAGATTATCAATGGAGCTCAGGAGACCGTTGAGTCCCACAGATCAATAATCAGGACAATGTGCAACAGGATGGCAATAATCCTCCTGTAAACAATAACACTGATCAATTGACGAACGACGGTACGTTTAGGAGCTTTTTAGAATTCATGCAACATCAGGCGAAGGCGACTCCTGTTCATAATGCAGGTAAAGACAATGGCAACCCACGGTTGGTCACCGCTAAGCAGTTCAAGGAGCTAGGACCACCAAAGTTTTTGGGAAAGCCAGAACCACTTAAGGCGGAGACGTGGTTAAAGAAGATCACCAAGATATTTGATGTCTTGGGATGCTCCGAGGAGCAAAAGGTTCCTTCTGCCACCTTTATGTTGCGTGAAGAAGCAGATCATTGGTGGAAATCTGTAAAATGTACCCAGACTGACGCACTCAAGATGTCTTGGGAGAAGTTCCAAGAGCTGTTCAATGACAAGTACTTTCCCGAAAGTATTCGTCACATGAAGGAGGTAGAGTTTATCAAGCTGGACCAAAACAATATGACCGTGTTGTAGTACAAGGCTAAGTTTGCGGAGTTGTCCCGGTTTGCATCCCATTTGGTCGATAATGAGGAGCGAATGGCGCGAATGTTTCTGCGAGGTTTGAAACCCGATATACGTTAATACCTCATTTCTCATAAACTTTGTTTATATTCAGATATTGTGAATAGGGCTCAGTTAGTGGAGCGCGATAATGAGTTATCACAACCAAAAGGTAATGACCTGCAGCACGATAATAATCATACCGGTGGCAACAGCCATCGGAACAATGATAACCATCGCGGGGGAAATTATCATACCAAGAATGGTAACCACTTCGGTGGTAATCGTGGCCAAGATAATAGAAATGGACATTTCAAGAAGAGAAGGTTCAATAATGATGGAAAGACATCAACGCCAGCACCCGTTTCAAAGGAAGAAGAACGCCCATCGGTCGTATGTTTCAAATGCGGACAAGAGGGACACATCCGTCCAAACTGTACGCAACAATCCAAAGCGTGTTTTAATTGCAGAAGAGAAGGTCACCTAGCTCGATTTTGTTGTATGGTGAAGTCAAGTCCAACTGGGATAGTGATGCCAAAGGATGTCCCAGACAAGCCAAAGCCGGTATTTTATGAGTGGGCATTTTTTTTTGTGACAAGGAACCTGAATAAAATTATCACGGGTAAGTTAGTCATAAACTCTTGCGAAGTCTATACCGTGTTACATATCTGTTCTACTCACTCTTTTATTTAACCTAGTTGTGTTCAATGTTTGAAGTTAACTCTGAAGAAGTTAGACTTTTATATGTCTATTTAAACTCAGTTGGGAGAAACCTTCGTTACCTCCACTATTTATAAATCTTGTTCAAATCAAAACTTTCACGTTATATGTCGATCTTGTCTCTTTGAAAATACTTGCTTTTGATGCAATTTTGGAACGATTGGTTAACTACTCATCATGTTTTTCATAAGGTTGTTAGCTTTCATATTCCTAACCAACCTATTATGCGAATTCAAGCAACCAAACCACTAAATTCAATCATTGTCATATCAAGCCATAAGTAAAGAGCCCCGATCCTTTTGTTGATGACTTCCTTGTGTGGAATGCACCGAAGCCAGACTTTCTGTAGGCGACGTCGTGAATGACGATAACAAGTTGATAGGTATCATTGTGTGGTGCTATCTAGGTTAAGGGATAGAAGTCACAGTTGGTATCAATGTGACGTACTATCCAAGTCTTGGATGTGAGTAACAGTTTTGAATGATATTTTTATCATTAATAAATCTCTTGACGTATTCCTAAAGACTTCTTAGCCTACCCCAGAGCGTGAAATCAAATTTTATATTGACACCAGTACAAAACCCATTTCTTAAACCCTCAAAATAATTTTTCAACTAAAAAGAAAGTAACATGCACCAAAGACGTTGACTCGAGCTGTTGAAGATTACGATCGTACTATTCAATATCATCGTGGAAGAGCGAACATGGTAGCTGACGTGTTGAGTAGAAGATCGTATGCGTTTACAAGTGCGATGTTGTTAACACAAAGACTCATTTCGTATAACTTGCAAGTGATGAAGATAGAGTTAAAGACTCTAGGGACCCACGTGAAGATAACGAATATACGAGTAAAATTGACTTTAATCGATAAAGTTAAAGACGCTCAAGCTACATACCCGAATCTGTTGAATGTGAAGAATAAGGTTCAAGAGGGTGTTATTTTAGAAGCAAGAGTTGCTGAAGAGAGGAAATCTCAACCCTCGATTTAATTGACCCATTTGAAATCCTCGATTGAGTAGGTACTGTGGCTTATAGACTTGTTTTACTGCCAAATATATTGCGTGTTCATAACGTTTTTTTCTCGTATCGATGTTACGTAAATATGTGGACGACCCTAACCACATTATTAATTTAGAACCGGACGAGATAGCGGATGATTTAACGTTTGAAGAGATACGTGTTACAATCTTGAATAAGAAGAATCGTATTCAACACTCAAAAGTTATATCTCAAGAGTTAGAATTTGAAGTGAAGTCAAGGTATCCTCACATGTTCGGCATACCAGGTACGTACGTAAATTTCGAGGGCGAAATTCCATAAGGAGGGGAGATTGTGAAACCCCAGATTTTATGAATAAAGAATTAATTTTCTTGAAATAATTTTTTATATTATGGTGTGAATTTGAGATAATATTATAGTTGTGGGTAGTATTTATAAATTTTGCAAAGTATGCAAGTTGTTATATTATATTCGATTGGTCAGGGAATATTCTTTGTGTCAGAAAATATTCGTACGACGGTACAATTATTGGTGGACCCACAACGGAATTATTGTCGGATTGAGAAAACGATAAAAATATTTTATTGAAAATAACAGCAGAAGTTTTACCGTTGATACTGTTGAACTACTGGGTAGTAAAAGTACAGTAATACGCGTTGTTGCGTAGTAGCACACGGTATTGATTATTGATATTTATGTGAGAAGTCGCTCAGTTTGATTCAATTATTGTCGATTAATAATATGAATTATTATAGCGATGATGACGTTTTGTTTTATTCGTATTATTAACGTAATAAAATAGAAACATCTTTTTATATAAAACAGAAAACTTTATTAAAGTTATTCTATAAATAGAATATATTATATTTTATTATGCATAGCGTTGCATAGTATTTTGCATAGTGTTTTGCACAGTGTTTGCATAGTAAAAATCTTTTTATATAAATAGAATATATTATATTTTATTTAAAAGATTTTTCTTCAAATATGGACCGTCAGATTAAAGTATATAAATTGGACCATTCATGGATTAGTTACTATGCATTCTATTTTCCTATAAATTGAAGCTCATTCCTTCATTATTTTCTTACGAATTCACTGAACTCTAGAGAGAGAAACTATAGAGAGATAGAAGAAAAGATTTTTGCTACTTAACTTTTTTTTTCCTATATCCAGTTTCTGTTACGGTAAGGGGTGTTATTCTTTCTTATTCATGAAGAGAACTGTTGTTATTCCATTTCTTATTATTCTGTTGGAATAACCTGTATACGCGGTCTACCCTATACTTGGTGACATTCTTTTATTATTCTGTCGGAATATCCTGTTTGTGTTATATGCCGGACCTGGTTCCATTTTTATTATCCCGTCTTTATTATTCTGTCGGAATATCCTATCTGTGCTATACGCCGGACCTGGTTCCATTTTTATTATTCCGTCTTTATTATTCTGTCGGAATATCCTGTCTGTGCTATACGCCGGACCTGGTTCCATCATTTATTATTCCATATTTATTATTCAGTTGGAACATCCTGTCGGTGTGAATTTCACCTGACCTGGTTCCGTTATTATTATTCTGTTGGAATAACCTGTCGATGCGAAGTACCACATGCATGGTTATTTCTTTTGTTATTCCATTCTTTATTATACTCAGTTGGTTAAAGTTTTGACTTCTATACTCCATAAAATTAGTAGAATATCCTTGATATTTGCGCTTTATCCAGTATCTTTTTGTGGAAATATTCTTTTGAGCATTTTTGAATTTTACTCTACAAAGCAGTATCATGTTGACAATTTGGACGTTATTGGTTCCTGGACAAATTAATTCTTGAACTTGTTTTATTGAATTCTTATATCGTTGTCATCATGCTCATATTTATATTTATTGAAAGTCATCTGTGGCCTGTAATGCATAGATGGACTTGGTATGATTATGACCAGAGATTATTCGGTATAATCATGACCGTAATGTTATAAATGATGTGAAAATTAAAAGTCCTCATTGGCCCGTAGTACATTGATGGACAATTTTTGGTATGATTATGGCTATGGATTCTCTTCGGCCAAGGGAGCAAAGATGAATTATTTTATGGCATGATCAGGCCCGTTGATGAAAACACGATTATCTTTGGCCCGTAGTGCATGGATAATTCGTGGTCGTGATTCTAAAGAATATCCTTGGCCTGTAGTGCAGGGATGATTTAATGATGTGGATTATTTATTGAGCTGAGTCTCAGCGATAAAAGTGATGAAAAACTTATTAAATCATAAAAGATAGTAGATTCAATTCTCTACTTGACTCTTTTAATGTATTGCTTGTTCCGCTGTAGTTAAACTTGATGTCTATTATATTTTATCAGTTTAATACTGTTGAAGGCTAACGATAATTTATTCTGCATTATCTTAGTCATAATATTTCTTACTGGGCTAGTTGAGCTCACACTTTCTTTCACTGTTCTCTTCAGGAAATGAGAACATAGCAGGGACTAGTCGGGGAACGGAGTGACGGTCTAGAGGATATCATTAGTAGTCCTCACTATTCTGTGAAATAGTGTATTAATAATTGTAATAAGGACTCTTTTTGAGTTTGTATAATCTCTAGTAGACAATAATTGTATTCAAACTCACAGTTATGTTTTGTCGTATTGTACACGACAGTTTTATTAGTAAGTTGTATTTGAATTATGTACCATGTATCTGACGACCTAAGATGGGTGATGTATACCTAATTTTAGGGGCGTCACAGAGCCTTTATCTGGTGACTTCCTTTGTGGAATGCATCGAAGCCAGACTCTCCGCAGGGGACACCATATTCGTGCGGTAGTAAACTGATAGGTGTCATTGTGACGTGCTATCCAAGATTGGGATATGAGTCACAGTTGAGAGCAACCTAAGTTAGTAATTGAAATACATAGCTTTCTATGCTTAGCTGGTTATTATCGAAGATTTTTTGGAAAGATTTTCTCGAATCGCTACTCCATTAACGCAGCTGACTCGTAGAGATACAAAATTCGAATGGAGCAAGGAATGTGGGAAGAGCTTCGAAGAACTCAATAAGGAGACTAATTTCGGCACATGTTCTGACCATACCATCCTGGAAAAGAGAACGTGGTAGCTGACGTGTTGAGTAAAAGATCTTATACGAGTAAGAATGCTATATTGTCAAAGACCCATTTCATATAACTTACAAATGATAGATATAGAGTTAAAGACTCTAGGGACTCACGTGATGATATACAAGTAGAACCGATTTTAATCGATAAAGTTAAAAACGTTCAAGCTACACACCAGAGCTGATGAATATGAAGAAGGATGTACAAGAAGTTGTTATTCCAAAAGCGAGAATTGGCGAGGTAAGGAAAGCTCAAACCTTCAATTTATTAGTCCATTTGAAATCCTAGACCGAATAGGAACTGTGGTCTATAACTCGTTTTACCGCCAAGTATGATGCGTTTTCATAACGTTTTTCACGTATCGATGTTACGTAAATATGTGGACGACCCGAATCATGTTATTGAGTTAGAACCGGACGAGATAGCCGAAGGCTTAACGTATGAAGAGGTACCCGAAAAGATTTTGGATAGGAAGGAGCATGTCCTACGTACGAAGTTCATACCATAAGTTAAAGTTTTGTGGAGAAACCATGCTATTGAAGAAATGACTTGGGAGTTAGAAACAGAAATGAAAGCGAGGTATCCTCATCTTTTCGAAACACCAGGTACATACGTCAATTTCGAGGACGAAATTTCATAAGGAGAGGAGGTTGTAAGACCCCAAATTATTAATAAATAAAATTTAATTTCCTCTATTTATCATTTTGAAATAGTAAGGGTTGATTTGATTAATGTGGTTAGTTATGGGTAAAATGCGCAAATATTTTAAATAAGCAAGTGGTTATAAAATACTCATTGTTGTTGGAGAATATTCGTTTTGTCATGGAATATTCTTGCTGTCGGGGAATATTCGTACGACGGCGCAACCTTGTGTGGGCCCCATAACAGAAAGCAATTGGATGGAGAAAATGACAAGTATAAGTTGTTATAAATAACGACGCAGTTATTTCCATTAATACTATTGGAATACTTGGTGGTTAAAACACAATAATACGCGTTGTTGAACAGTAGCACAAGATATTGCACCAATTATTGATTCTTATGTAATAAGGCACTACTCAATAATTGTTACAGTAATTACTGTTCAGTATTTTATTTTACTGATTCAATAATTATTGCATTGATTTTTTATATTACTGTTATTTCAATAATTGTCATTACACAGTATTTTTCATTATCGGAGCAATAATTCATAGTATCTGAATAATATTATTAGATAACATTATTGGCAATGTCTAGAAAGTTCTGTCTAAGGAGAGGTTTAGTCACCTAATTGCGCGCCAGTAAGGAGAAATCTTTCTTGGAAAGCCCCCTCTTTCCTGGGAACGGCCTGGTTGCCAGTACTGTGATTTTGTAATATTATTTGTGAATAATTAATTATTGATTTATATGATGAGGAAAATATTGATTTTATATGGATATAGATGGAGAAAATTTTTAAAGTGACAATTGTTAAAAATTGATATTTTATCTTTTCTGATAAAATAATATTTTATTATATTATTATAATATAATAATGGGGATATTTTTATAATGAATGTGGGATATATGAGTATATGAGGATGATGAGTATTTTTATTATAAAAGTTGTTTAAAACATGTTAAACATGTCCGTGGGCCCATTTCTTGACTGAAATTTGATTATAGCCTGTAAAATCGCCCGTTTATGGATTTCGGTCAATTTCTGTTTGGAATTTGGAAAAACTTTTCTTCTGCAAAGTTGTAGAGAATTGAATTTTCTATAAAAATAAGTGAGATTCAAATTTTCTGATAGAAGGACTATTTATTATGAATTATTGAAGTTCTGAGGTTTCAAAATAATTGATTTTTGGAAGTTTTAAATAATTATATTAACAAAAATGTTTTTACATTGTTGGGACTCATTTAACATGTGATTAGGTTGCTGATTTCAGATGCTAAGTGTGCGTAGAGAATTTATAATATATATTATTATTTTATTAAATTTTTTACTTTAGTGTTCTAAGCATTTTCCTGTAAATAGGATGCTTAGGTTAGAATTGAAAATCACACCAGAAATTACAGATTTCTCTCTTTGTCTCTCTATAATATCGATCGTATTTGTGAGTATTTTAGTACTTTGAGTATTGCTATACGGTGCAAGTTATTTCAGCACTATATATCCAATATTCCAGTTAGAAGTACTATTCTTTTCTGAGGTAAGGGATGTTATTTTATTCGAAAATGATATTATTTCTTCAATATCATTATGCCGAAAAATTTGTTGGAATTTTTTTTATCAAATTTGGTACTTTTTCATGTCGGGGTTACTATTCATGAGTTACTATTCACGAGTTACTATTCACGAGTTACTATTCACGAGTACTATTCACGAAGCGTGATGGTATTTTTTTTGTGAAATTTCTATCTTTTGAGGTCAGAGTTACTATTGACGTATACGGCACTATTCACGAATACGACACAATTCACAGAAAAATTAAATTTTCTTTTCTGTGTCCAAGATTGTCTGTTATAATTCATATATTTGATTGGATCTATGTTTTGATCTTCATTCTTGAATTTACTCCAATCTGGTTATTTATGAAGTATTTTTGAACTTGGATTATTTAAAGTACGAATCCTTAATACTTGTTCATTTGTTTCAATGAATTCGTTTTCTTTAAAATATTTTTTTATCATCCTCAGTCCTAAATGATGATATTACTGAATATCTTTGGCTTGTAGTGCAAAGATGAATGATTTATTGATGAATATCTTTTGCCCGTAGTGCAAAGATGAACAGGTGTTGAGATAAACATGACCGACTGATTAATATCTTTGGCCCGTAGTGCAAAGTTGAACAGGTGTTTAGATGAACATGACCAACTGATGAATATCTTTGGCCTGTAGTGCAAAGATGAATATTTAATTCCAGATATATATTTATTGATATTACAGGGATAAAATATCGACGATGAACTTTTAAATTCATATATAGAAGATAATAGTTTGCATTCTCTACTTAACTCTTCTAATGAATTATTATTTTCGCTGCGAAGATTGATTTAATACTGGTTGTCTATTGTATTCTATTAAATTTTTTCCTGTTGAGGACTAACGATAATTTGTTCTATATTATCTTAGTCATAATGTTCTTTACTGGGCTAGTTGAGCTCACCCTTTTCCTTGTTGTTCTATTTTTCTTCTCAGGAGGCGAGAATGTAGCGAGTACTAGTCGGGGTGTGGAATAATGGTTCTAGAAGTTGTTCTAGTAGTTCTCACCATTTTGTAATATAGTGTATCAATAATTATAATGAGGACTTATTTGAGTGTGGATATTGTCTAAAAGGTAATATTTGTATTTAAACTCAAAGTTTATGTGTTGTCATATTTTGCACGATAATTATATTAATGAAGTTGTAGTTGTTTTCTGTACCATGTATTTGGCGACACAGAATGAGTTGGATGGAATGGACCTATTTTGGGGGCTTCACAATTAACCCAATAATAGTATTTTAATCACTTACTAACATCTTAATCATTTCTAAATATTATTAATCCTTTAATAATATTTTAATTACTTACTAATAATATTATTATCACTGAATACTATTTACATCACTTATTAATATTATTAATCACTTAATAATATTTTATTCAC